>JBBMOC010000031.1:660425-701030 GCA_037975185.1 Centropyge bicolor | reverse complement strand
TCCCCTGACACCCCCAGACTCCAGCCACTATCAATATCATGACTTCGTGGTCCAATGTAGTACATATTTACTGTGTATGTTCGACTACTAACTTAATGATTTTGACCAGTGTTTTGTGTTTTTTGTGTACTGTGGTTAACCCGTGTGCTCTTCGTGTCTGATTTTTTTACTTTCAGTTGAAAACAGTTCTGCTGTGTTTCCTGCTTGTGGAGAAAAGTCTGTTGTGTTTTTGCTTTTGTTTTTGACTGTCCTTCCTGTATTCTTAGTGCCTGGGTTCTTTTGTGTGGGGTTTGGCCTCAAAGGTGAAGCTTTGCATCATTTTGGTTTCTGTGTGGAGTATTTCCCTCATCGAGCTTCCAGGGACCTGAACTGATGTGTCTGCAGGCGCCAGCTGTCGCCTGCATCAGTTTAGAGTCGAGTAGAGACCACAAACAGTGGACAGTGCAGATTATTCTCACTGTATGTTGTCCAGCATAGATATGTACATTTCTTACATGAATGTACATTTACACATATTTTAACAGCGAAAATACATCGCTATATATTTATTTTTAAAAAACAACAAAAAGTTGTTTTGCTTCTAAAGGTCCATAAATTAATTTCATTTTGCTCTACTAACTTATTTTTTTTTTTGCATATACAGCTATATGAATATATATATAGCTGCACAACACAAACCTGAATTTGTAATTTAATCAATGCATTAAAAAGACGTATGTTCAGGGAGTTTTAAATTACAGCTCTCACTCCAAATATCATATGTTGTGTTGTATCTTACAGGGAAGCAAAAAGTGACCGTGGTTGCATTTTTTTCTGTCCTGTTGTCTCAGAATCATTTATGGAAGATTTAAAATGCAGAAATTAAAACAAGTAAAAAAAAGAAAAAAGAATAATGTGAAAAACTTTAATTTATTTTAAATTTAAAGGACAATTATTCATCTTTTTGTCTTTAATATTGTAATGGATTGTGAATTATTCCTCCATGAAGTTGACGTTATATCTTTTAAATGAGAAAGACTAATATGAATGACATGATAACGTTATGTTGTTTATCAAAGTAACTGGATTATTATCTATTATTATCTGATTAGTCTCATCATTACCCCTTTGTTTTCTCAGGATAATAACCCTGTTATCAAGAGAAAATTACTTTGTTATTCTGAGAAAACAGGATTTGCCTCAGCCTCCCTCGACTTCCTTCGACTTGTCCTTTCAGAATTAAAGCTGTGTTTTTGCCATGTTGAGCTCCAGAACATCTCCTCTGGGCTCAGGCTAATTGATTCACGTCGGTTTACTTGTTCGGAGCAAATAACAGTGCTGTAATTGCGGTGGAGATGTTGCAGGCAAACATTCATCATGTGTCATTGCTCGGGAATGCTCTTTTATTTGCCTCATAAAAGTCTTCTCTCGAAGCCCCCATCGCAAACAACATGACAATCGCTGACAAACGCACCGAGACCAAAGCGTAATCTTTTGAACAATCTGCAATTTGATGTGGATGTAATCTCAAAAGACGAGTATGAGACGGCTGCTAATTATCTGCAAATGTTGCACGGTGACGGCCGCCACCAGCTTCCTGTCCCTGTCCATTGTCCATCATACAGTAATCTGATTAACTTTCATAAGCTCCTCTGCCTCAGGCCTGTAGGACTGTCCGATTGTGTGCCGACACTTTGTGCCATACACAGGTAGAGACCATCTAATGAATGCAACAAGCCCGCGTTTTATCACGAATGTTCTTATGCTCATGATCCAAGAATGACTCGTTTACATCTGGATTTCTACAGTTCAGTTTCTTAACATGTTTTTTGTTACCTCAGACAAATTAGTAGCCTTTGCGCAACAGTAATTTCTCTCCAGCCCTGGGTTTTGTCTTCTTGCCTTGTGCTTGTTGTTGGTGGCAAACAGTCAGGTTCCTGGAAGCTGCATGCATTTAATGTGTTTATGTTTGTTTTTTCTGTTCACTTTCATACCCCCCCCCCCTCCTTACACCCTCCCTCCTCCTCCCTCCTTCCTCCTCCTCCTCCCCTTCGCCTCCCTCCTCCACCATTGTGACTGTTGTCTTGAATCTACGCCTACCACACCAAGCCTGCGTTCCTTCAGTTCTGATAGGTCCAACACGCTGAACCGGAGCTCGTTCACGCGGGACAGCATGATGATAGAGGAGATGCTGGCGCCCAGTAAGGAGATGGTACGTACCCCGGCCGGACGCCTCTTTAAACACGCATGTCTCTTCTGCCTGTTCACCAGAGACTTTCTCCAAATGTGCCAAGCCGAGTGTTGGTGCTGTGCCAAAAGCCAGGCTGTTCACCAATCCTCTTACACCTGAGTCGGCGATGACACAAAGACGACCAATCCCGTTACATTTCACTGAAAGAGGAAATGAGATTAGCGGTTAGCGCTGCTATCTAAGAGGGATTACTGTGATGGGACACCTACTTTAGGGATGCAGCAAAATGGCACATAAGGTCAAGTGGGAAGTCGGTGTTATAGAATGTAGCTGACGAGCCAAACGACAACGTGACTCTTTACTTGAAGTGAATATATGATATAGAAAATGTTACCTATACTAGAATTGATGAGACGTGATGTGTTTATGGGTAAGAAATGTGTTTGTTCTCATCTTCTCATTTGGGTATATGGCATCAGTCCATGATGGGCAGGGGTTGTAGTTTCTTAACTGCTGGTTTTCTGTCCAATCAAATGACCAAAATAGAAATTTGCGCAACATTAGAAGAACAAATCAATTACATTTTGCTGCTGAACAAAACTTTTTTGTTGGTTCCTTATTTTAGAGCACTTAGCTTTGTTAAACCCCTGTGGACCCAGGGAGCCCATCAGGGTCATTTCTCAGATTGATGGCTCACAGAGAAGACATCATATGGCTGTTTTTCGAGGGAGTGTAGTATTAACCAACTAAACTGAGCTTCACATGTGAAATCAGCCATTTGAAGCTCAACTATGAACATTTTCAATCTGACAGCAGCGACACAGAGAACGTTGTTTGGTCGAAGCGTTGCTATGTCTTTATGGGCTAAACAAGAACCTTATTCAAAAGGAGTCTGGACATGATCTTGTGCTGATGTTTTTTTTTTTTTTTTTTTTTTTTGCAAATGTACAAACAGTGCTCGTTCAGTACAGTGAGCTCCACAGTGCAGTCATTTCAAGAGTGTTTCATTGTGATTGCATGAGTTGTGAGTAACGGCTTGTCTCCTCTCACGCTGCTCCAGATGCTCTGTAAGGAAAGGTCTTTCATTGTAGAGCAACACAATAAGGTAGACGTTCAAGTCTTCGTGCACTCCTTCAGTCAGTATACGCCATTCAGTCATTTATTTTATCCAGTATATTATTTCTCATTTCAGTTATACCATTATTAGAGCATGAACATATTTATCATTTTCTATTCATTGTTATGAAGTGGGCTGATAAACGTGTTGGTTGGAGGTTGTGGTGTCATGCTGTCACCACATCAACTCCTTTTTAAGTGTGATTGATGAAGATTGTATTTCACAACATTACTTCAGGATTTTACAATTGTGATAGTTGTAAGCTTCATTATGATAATCAATGATAATGATGTTTTTTTGGAGCTGAACACGTAAACACTGGATTCTTTGGAATAGAAATATTACATCTATATATATCTGTTACCATCCTTAGAACAAGTTGTTTCCTTTTTTCCCTCGCTCAGGTACTGAATGTATAGTTTTCAAATGCCTGTGTTCTACTCATATTTTCTATCTCCAGAAGTCTCCCATGTGTGGAGACGATTTTATGACTCAGCCATAAATCCTGTAAGATGTACGAGCGGTGATGCCCTCCTTCCTCAGAGGAGGTGTAGCTTCAAATAAGTCCTGTCATCTTGCTATGTCTTAGTTCACGGATGGATTTATAACATCAGTTAAATTTATTCCATCAGGAAACTTTTTATTGTGGTTTTTGAGGGTTTTCTTGTTGGAGATAAGCTTTTTTTTTATGAGCCCAGACTTCATGCACACAGTTTGCATTTCCTCATTTTTCATTTCATTTCTTCTTCTTTTTTTTCTTATTTAAATGCACGGCTGCATTATCATTTCTCTACTTTCGTCTTGTGCACATGAAAGATTGTTCTTCGCTGCATTGACCGCTCTGTCTCCTCCACAGCATTTGGCCACAGCTAAGGACTTTGACAACGACTCTCTGAGGAGGTACAGCTGGACCGCAGACGCACTGGATAATGTCAACCTGGTCTCCTCGCCAATACACTCCGGGTAAGCATGTTCGACAGGATGAATGGAGAAAGACAGGAGGAGAGGGAGGGAAGAAGGATACGAGTCTTTGTCTCCATCCACCTGTTCTGTCTTTGCCGATTCTCTCTTTCTCATTTTCTCTCCTCTCGAGAAAACGGCTCCGACCTGCAGCGGTTTCTCTTCATCATCTCTGATTGTCTGTTCTTTTATAGCTAAATTTTATAGCTAAACTGCAAAAAAGTTACACTGCCTTCATTTCTGTAATTACAGTATGATAACATGATGCCAAACAATGAGACATGAGACTCGGTGAATCATTTACCTGGCAGCAACAGATCCGCCTGTGACTCACCTGAGTGGAAATGAAGGAGCTGTAATTTAAAGCAGAAGTTTGACATTGTGGGAAAAAATGCTGATTCGCCTTCTGCTGGACAGGTAGACGAGAAGATCGATTCCACTCTCATGTCTGTCTGGTGAATAAAATGAAGATAGAACAAAGCTACAGCCCCAAGCTCCTTTGTTAAATCTGTATGAAAACTGAAAGCTGCTGACTTTATTGTCATCTTTAACGGACAGACATCTACGGAGCCCCTTAGGGGACATGGAGGAAATTTTTTTGAAGGGTTAAAAAAAAAAAAAGATCAAGTATTGCGAGATCTCACAAAAGTATTGCAAGATCTCGCAAAAGTGTTTACATTAGGAGCATGTGTTGATTGAGGAAACGCTCCAAATCGTCCTCCATGTCTCCCTTTTTGCGAACGTTGAACACAAAAAATCAACACTGGTACATACAACTCAATGATTGTGTCTATTGTCATTCCCGGAAGAACATGCTCCTAATGTAAACACTTTTGCGAGATCTCGCAAAACTTATATTTATATTAAGAGCATGTTCTTCCGGGTCATCTGTGATCAGAGCGGAGACACAACAGACAAAACAATGGAGTGGGAGAAGTTTATTGAGTTTTATTTTGACTTGGGCCTAAAATACAAAGATATTAAAACAGTACTAGGCACAGAGGACTTTCTCGTCGGAAAGCGTATTCTTCATCCGCATAATGTCCTCTTTTGGGACTTCTCTCAGATGCAGGAAACGCTCAAAATCGTCCTCCATGTCTCCCTTTTTGCAAACATTGAACATAAAAAATCAACACCGGTACTTGCAACTCAATGATTGGGTCTGTGAAGAACATGCTCCTAATGTAAACACTTTTGCGAGATCTCGCAAAACTTGATCTTTTTTTTTTTTTTTACCCTTCAAAAAATTTCCCCCATGTCCCCTAAGGGGCTCCGTAGACATCAGAGTGAATCCCCTCATCTAACTCGCCACCAGAGAGCGAATAAGCATATTTCCCAAAATGTTGAACTGTTCCTTTAAAGTCCTGGTGGTCTTCTCAGTGGTGTTTCCGATGACAAAGCTCTGTTGTTGACCTGTCACTCCTGCCTTGCTTTGTCGTCCATCCTGCAGTTTTTCCTCTCCGCTCCCGCAGTACGACAGCAGGTGATTGACTGTGATTGGTTCCCCCTCTTTATCACCTCCGCTACCTTGTTTGTGTTTACTTCCTGTTTCCGGTGACATCACACACCCTTCCCCCTCCTCCTTCTCCTCTCTGTTCACTCATAACATCTGTGTTTGCTCTCCTCACACACGAGTCGCTACAGACGTGACATAAAGTGATGTGGATTTTTGGCTTTTTTGTTTGGAGGAAATCGTCGTGAGTCTCTAACTGAATCTGAGTGATGACAGAATGTGACTTTGCAGAGATTGACATGGACTTTAGTTACAGCTGGATCTGAATGTTTTTACCAATTACAGAGCCAGATAAATACAGTGATCAACATGAATATATTGCAACCACAGATAACATTTGTGTTAGTTGATGCAAAACTATATTCTCACCATTACTGTACATACAAACTAACACAACATCTCGTTCACCAGTTTGCATGGTGTGAATCTGTGTGTGTGTGGATCTGTATGTGTGTAAATATGAGCTACACACAGAACGACACCACCTTCTAATATGGATAAAACAAAGGTGACACTGGAGGCTCCTGTGTCGGCAGCTTGGCTTCATCCACACACGAAAACACAGCAAGTATTTTTTGCTTAACAGGTCGTGTGTGACATGAACAGGTCTTACTGAAATATCAGACCACACTTGATTAAAGAATATTCATTTTCTGGAAATGGATGCAGCTAAATGTCTTTTCAAAGTGCAGCCACTGCCGACACAGAAAACTCCTCCCATCTCTGAATCTTTCTTCTCTTTTTGCTCTCACTTACTTTGCGTGTGTTTTGAAGATCACAGCATGAGAAGGGACCTCACCTCAACTAAAGCTCTTCTCTCGCCATCATTATTGTCGTTGCACTGATTTTACTTCTTATTCCATTCCTTCTCTATATCCTCTCCTCTCCCTCTCTTGTTGTCTCCTCTCCTCCCCACACGCTCCTCTTTCCTCCGCCTGTCTTCCTCGCCGTCTCTCTGTCTCCTGTCGCTCTTTGTCTCTTCCTCCTTTTCTCCTCTGTTTTCGCTCTCCGTCAGGTTCCTGGTCAGCTTCATGGTCGACGCCAGGGGCGGCTCCATGAGAGGAAGTCGTCACAACGGCATGCGCATCATCATCCCGCCCAGGAAGTGCACGGCGCCCACCAGGATCACCTGTCGACTGGTGAAGAGACACAAGCTGGCATCGCCTCCTCCGATGGTGGAAGGAGAAGGCCTGGCCAGCCGGCTGGTCGAGGTCGGTCCGGCAGGAGCTCAGTTCCTCGGGTAAGATGTGACGTCTTTAAAAAAAAAAAACTCACCAATATTTTTGCTTAATTGCTTATTTTTCTTCACTTTTGTTCGGTGACCTGACATCTCCTTCCTCCTGCTTCTTGCATCGCCATTTCCAGCCATCTGCGTTTATATCTGGGAGTGTGAATGTGTGTAGGTGCATGTTGAGGTGTAATACCTGCTGTTTGATTTGCAGGGTGAGTGTTGCAGTGTGCTCACCCCCAAGCATCAAGACCAACTGTGTTCGCCTTTGGCAAAGTAAAGGCAACATCGCTGATGGATGCAAACTGTTTAAAAGTGTAGATTGTGGAAAAGGAAAAGCACATGTGTGTTCATGTTTCAGTTTTATATATAGACATTTCTACTGTATGTCAAGAAGTGTGTCAACAGAAGTTAGACATTTGGATCAACTGAAAGGATTTTATTTTCTGTTTATTTTGTCCATTTATTGTGGAGACATGATGAAACAAAATGCACATACGTGTCTGCAAGTTTTTAATGTGTCCACTTATTCCCATTCAAGAACACATACATGCATAAACATGGAAAAAGTAAACAACAGATATTTTATAACAGGGATGCATTTTTATTTATTTATGTTTAGGACGAACATAAACAACAACCTCCAAATTGTTAGTGGTATGAACTAAATCGAGAAAATCAATTTGAAAGAACACATTTGAAGGTTGGTGTCGATGAAGTACGTGAGCGAAAAAAAACAAAAGGTTGGGAAGCACCAATGTGGTAAAAGACTCCAGGAAATAGTCAATCGCAATTTTCCAGAGCTGCAGGTCATGTCTTTAAACAGCGTGTTCCAAATCCAAAACCAAAAAAAATCTATCATAAAATCATAAAAAAGCAGAAACTGACTAAAAGATTTAACGAGTAATTTAACACTATGCTGGAAAAGCAGCTGGATGTCAGAAAACGTGAATCGCCCCCCGGGGATAAATAAAGATTTTTGAATTGAATTGAAGACAAGAAGTGAATGTTAAGTTACTCTAAATCAGGGGCGCTCAATACGTGGATCGCGATCTACCAGTCAATCGCAAATGTAGTATTGGTAGATCGCATGACATTAAAAAAATAGACGTCAGCCTATCATCCATCCCGTCACTTGATTGATATACAGGGCAGCCAGTCAGATGACAAGTGAATTTTTCTGACATCTAGGTCACCGCGCATGCGCAAACTACGGCGCTAAGTGCAGCAAAACTAACAAGCTAGTCAGCGAGTTACCACCAATTTTAAGCCGTTTTGTTTTGAATAATAATATAAAAAATCTCCAGGTTTATTTCCACGGAAATACAAAGAAAATAGCTGGCTAACACACTTGTTTCAACTGATTGCTAATAGAAGAGAGGTAAGAAAACCGTTCGCTCTCCAGCTCTCAAGCACTGACTGACGACTGAATGTAAACAAGGAAATCTGCCGGCTCTAAGCGCTCTTAATGGGGAAGTAAACCTTTTAACAACACATACAAAATCACATAACATAAAACATGAATTCCAATAGACTTTTAACCTTTTTAACCATTATATAAATATATAATATATTATAAATGAAATTATGAATTATTAAACTACTCTGTACTTATATTATTGAATTATGAATTTTCTTAACACACACACACACACACATAGCATTTTTGTACAGGGTAGATCATTTTGACGTGATCATTTTATAAGTAGCTCGCATGCTGAAAAAATGCCAGCACCCCTGCTCTAAATGATAATAACAGTTGAATCAAGCACTACATTATAATTTGATGTACGTGTTTTGTCTTTTCTGCAAACCACTAATCATCATTAAGCGACATGATTCATCACTCGATCTTATCAAACTGTGTGTGTATGAACCAGCTGATAATGGGAGTAGTTGTTGTCTCTAAGTGGCCTCCAGAGTTCTAGAAAGAAGCGTCTTGTTACTGATACAAAGCTCTGACTCAAGGTGTGTGTTGTCACTGACTCTGCAGATGTGTGTTTTTTGTGTGTGTGTGTGTGGGTGCGTGTGTGGACACAGTAAACTGCATCTTCCCAGAAAGCTGCCAGCCCTTAATGAAGGCGAGAGCCTGGTTAGTCCAGTGCTCCAGCTGGGACCCAGAGGAACTAGATTTGTTGGGTAGGAACCAAACATAGCATCCCCCACCCCCCTGCCACCTCCTACCTCCTCTCCCTCTGTACCTCCCGCCTCCCCCAAAGGAATGACATGAGCGAGGCTGATTCATGCTGATGGATTATTTTACCCATCTGTTGATTTGATTTGTTAGGATGCAGCATTATGGTCGCCATGTAGTTTTGGGAAGAAATCAGTGACACAGTGATGATTCACACAGGCTTTCTGAACATTTGGAAGGGAGGTCTCATTACATGTATTTAAAGTCAGTTGGAAGACGGGTCCACCATAGAAAAGCGGATTTGTTTAAGCCAGGGAGAGACACACAATTGAGATTTTTAAAATTCTTCCTAAAACTACACAATATAACTTTAAATCCATTACAGTTACTTTCATTCAGAGTCCATTGTATTTTTGATTTCAGAAGCTTTCAGTGGGCTTCTGATGGCACTGAAAGTCAAGGTTTTTGATTGGCTGTTTGGACTTGACTGCGCTTGTTGGGCATGAGACTTTTCCTCCTCAAGCCAAGCATCATCCTGCTTCCCATGATCGCTGTTACTTTACTTCACCTTTGAGATCGGTTCTGTGTCATCCCACGGCGTTTTTGTGTGATTGATTTCCAGAGCCGCTGGTAGGAAGAGTTTGTACTGATCCAATTTACATTAACCCAGAGCAGGTGTGTACAGGTGTTTATACCTTGAAATACATGAAATTTCAGCACTATGAAACTTCAGGGCTGCTTTATTATGTTTATTGACAAGGTACGAGAATCATTGTTTGTAATAATGTAAACAAATTAAAAATGAATCATCATCATATCAATTCCAAAACACTGAAAATGGCCTTGAGATAGAAAATAACATCAGTGTCTGGATGTAAAAGCTTTAGTTTATGTTAGCTCTTGTTAATTTAAGTCTAGTTTATGGTTAAAATAAATGCACTGTGATTTCTTGCATTGTTATTCGATTAGAGGAATTGCACCATATGATAAAACCTGGAAACGTGTTATTGTAAAAGTAAGATTTTAGCCAGGAAACGTGAGCTTGCAAGTGTTGGCGTATTGGGTTAATTGGAAATCTATGAAGGTCGAATTGATGTGATGGAACAGAAGCTTGTGATTTGTTTTTTTTTTTCCTCCAAAGTTGAAGTTTACTGTTTGAGCAGCTGAAAAGTTCTGTTTCTGAAAAGTGATTTCGAATTAAAACAAAGGATGTTATAAAATATGTCTGACATTCTTTTAAAAGACTGAAACTTTTGTGGATTATAATATTTAGTTTAATCGCATTTGTCAACATTTAAAGAGCTTAAAAAGTGAATTCCTTTGTCCTTGAAGCGAGTCTGTTTTCGACTACAACCTGGATTCATGTGTAAAGTTTGCAGGAAATTGTGAGAATCTGAATTAGAAAATAGTTTTTTAATAATAAGAATAATAATCACCTTGTGATTTCCTGACGGGATGATCAATGAATATAGTTCCTCTGATACCTCCACAGTCTGTCTCGTTCTGCCCTGAGCGCCTCTGCAGAGCGCTCCTCAGGGCAGAGTCCGTCCATCCTTCTCTCTTGTGTTGCTATCATGCCTTGTTTGAATAAGGGCTGTGCAGCTTTCTCCTCCCCCTCGTTCCATTTCACGCGTCCTGTCCAGTCATGTGACATGACATGCACTCTGAATGTCCCATCGACCTGCAGCACGGCCACAGCTACAAGTTCATTCATACCTGCGTCAGACCAGCGTCCTTCAATGTTCCTTATTCATGTTTCACTTGATGTGTAATGAATGAACCAATGCCGCCTTTATTGTCTCCTGTGTATGTTTAAAGAGAAGCTCGATACGTCCTCCATAACTTGAACTTCAGATTTATTTTTCGCATTAGTTTAGCTAAAATTACAGCTCGTACCGAGTCTTGTTCAAGACAAACGGTAGAATTGAGTTTTGGTTTATTACTTCTCCTTTCAGTCTTTATGAATGAAGTGTTAATTAAAGCGTGTTTCCATGACGTGTGCTGTACCTTACTAGGCCTGTGATAGTGGAGATCCCTCACTTTGGCTCGATGCGAGGCCAGGAACGAGAGCTGATCCTGCTGCGCAGCGAGAACGGAGAATCCTGGAAGGAGCATCTGTACGACTACAAGAACGACGACCTCAACCAGCTCCTCGGAGGGATGGATGAAGGTGAAGCACAGGGGTTGACTTTACTGTCTCGTATAATTTGGTCAAAACATTTAAAGACTTGTCATCCTGGGTTTTAAAATAACACAATATAATTATTCTATTAATGCATCCAAAATATATATAATTGGTGTATGATCTTATTGTAACTCTACTTAACTACTTTACTGATTATTCTCCTTTCATAATGATGAGTATTTCACATGTATTTGATGTCAGTGATGTGTTCCCGTCCCTGCAGAGCTGGACAGTCCTCAGGAGCTGGAGAGGAAGAGAATCTGCCGCATCATCACAAAGGACTTCCCACAATACTTTGCTGTAGTGTCTCGAATCAGGCAGGAGACTAATCAGATGGGACCAGAGGGCGGGACTCTGTGCAGCCGGAGCGTCCCATTGGTTCAAGCTTCCTTCCCTGAGGGAGCATTAACTAAGAAGATCAAAGTTGGACTGCAGGTGTGTGTTGTTTTTCTTTACAACACTGATTCCAAAATTAATTAAATTGTGTGAAACATTAGTAAAAGCCGAATGCAATCATTTACAAACAACATACAGCATCTCCTCACTGAATCACAGCTATCAACACAGATTTACATGAAGGTGCACAAACCTGCACCTAGGTGAAACTCATCACTGATTGGTCGCTGCCTCTCGTCCCTCAGGCGCAGCCGGTACCCGATGACACCGTGAAGAAAATACTTGGTAACCGAGCAACCTTCAGCCCCATCGTTACCGTGGAGCCCAGAAGGAGGAAGTTCCACAAGCCCATCACCATGACGATCCCAATCCCGCCTCTCTCGGGGGAGGGGCTTACCAACGGCTTTAAAGGGGACAGCACTCCGTGTCTCCGCCTCCTCTGTAGCATCACAGGTATGTGTGGTTTACATCCATCATTGTGAGGACCAGATCGAGTTTTATTTGTTTGTTCATATTGCTCTCTTTATTTATTGTAAATGATGTTTCCTATGTGACTGTCGACCAGGTGGCACGTCGCCGGCACAGTGGGAAGACATCACTGGCACGACTCCTCTCACCTTCGTCAACGACTGCGTCTCCTTCACCACCAACGTTTCTGCCAGGTGAGACACACGACACTTTGGGAAGAAGCGCGTTCTTGTGTTTCTCTTTATGTCGGAAATGTTGATGATGTCATGCGTGGCCTGTGCAGGTTCTGGTTAGCAGACTGCCACCAGATCCCAGAGACGGTGGGTTTGGCCACGCAGCTGTACAGGGAGCTGATCTGCGTGCCCTACATGGCCAAGTTCGTGGTGTTCGCTAAGATGAACGACCCGGTGGAGTCCAGACTGAGGTGCTTCTGCATGACGGACGACAAGGTGGACAAGACCCTGGAGCAGCAGGAGAACTTTGAGGAGGTGGCCAGGAGCAAAGACATAGAGGTACATAAATATCAGTTATTATCTATCCTGATCCTGTCAAAAGGCAGCAGTCTTTTGTTTTTTATGAGCTTAAATGTTTCAAAATTGTATTATTGTGTGCATGCAATACCAGTCCATTAGGTGAAAGCTCTTATAATAAGCCTACATTATGTGTTTACATGTGACCGGTATAGATATATCCACCAATGTCAATGCCCCGAATTTGCTGGAATTGGATCGTTGACCTAGAAATAGTGTCGAATCTTAAATATTTCTTCTTCATGTTATGTCATAACTTCTTCCTCAAACTTTCTGATCATTTACAGATTTAGGTGAAAATGTTCGAGATTTTCAATGTGGTCTCAGATTTTGGGGCACAAATGTACTTCAAAGTGTTTAGGTTGTTCAAGTGCCTTAAAATGATTGCAGCTGTATGTTAAGATTAGATCATAAGTCTGTGACATTCCTGTAAAGGCAACAGTGAGGAGTGCAGGGGTCAGAGCTCAGTGCCCTTTCTATAACCCTGCAATCTGAGATTTATCATGTGAGGAGCAGAAACAGGAAATTGAAAGATTTTCAAGTGCTTGTCCTCATGCTAATTTTTTGTTTACAAGTAGGATTTGAACTACCGTATCTGTGTTCCAGCTGTGGGCTACTTCCACACCTTATCATCAAAAATTTGAGCGATGCGTTTTGTCGTTGCATGAGACCGTTGTCCTGACCTCTGTGATGTGCTCTCAGGTTCTGGAGGGCAGACCCATCTATGTGGATTGCTATGGAAATTTGGCTCCTCTGACTAAAGCTGGTCAGCAGTTAGTTCTTAACTTCTACGCCTTCAAGGAGAACCGTTTGCCCTTCTGTGTAAAGGTACTACACTCACACTCTGTCACCAACGCTGACTACTTCCTGAAAGGTTACTGAAAGGTCAGAACCGAGGACAACAGGACTCAAGACATAGTACTGGAGAAAAGCAGTAGCTCCAACACCTTTGTTGCTGCTAACATACTGAGCTAAACCATGATTGTTTGAGCTCTGTTCCCCTTTGCTGCCCTACTTCTGAACCCAGTCCCCAGGAGTTAACCTAGTTCCCTTTGCCACGGCTATATAACCTCATGTCATCGATCGAACCATTAACGTCATGTTCTCTGTAATGAATCCTCTTGCATCATTTGGTGCTGTGTAATTATGAAAGCTATCCTTCTTGCATGTGAACTAGAGCAGGCTCACAACTGAGTAGATCTACAGTAGCAGAGCAACATCTATAAAACATTATATACAAACAGGGCTGTTCCGTCAATATTCTCAAACGCTCAATTTGCAAGACATTTTAATGCGAAAACAGAATCAAAAAAATCTTGTCTTACAGGGAAATTTTGTGTCGAATTAGGGGCAAGTCCTCGAATGCTTTGGGGTGACATGCAAGTTTAATCTTTCATGAGCTATATCTTTAATCACAGAGTCAGCACATTTTCAAGTTCTGCATTAAAATCCATGTTAATTAACCTCTTGGGGAACCACTAACAATGGTCTCATCTTCTTCTGTTACCTGCTGTGTTGTACTTTCCAATAAGAGACAGTATCCCTATGTAATATTTACTGCACAAATACATACAGTACATACACATTTGCAGATACACGTGTGGAAAACGTAATACTCAAGTCTAAAGGAACAGGGTATATAAAGAAGCCATGTTGTCTCTCCAGGTGAGGGATCCCAGCCAGGAGCCCTGCGGTCGTCTTACCTTCCTTAAAGAGTGTAAGGCAGCGAAAGGCCTCCCACAAACCGCCGTGTGCAACCTGAACATCACACTCCCTGCGGTGAAAAAGGTAAGGCGGCGTGAACTCACCATTCTCTGTTGTCACCTCCATAACCATGATCACGGTCAGGGTAGTTTCGGCCCCAATAACACTGATAGATGAAAGACAGAGAAAGACTTTGGCCAAACTGCCGCCACTGTGTCTTTTATCTGTTTAAAGCTTCTCTTTTACATATATATCGGTTACCTTTGCAGTGGATTCTCGCCATTGGCTGTTTCATTTCGTTCCTATCTACCTTTTGATTTGGATGACATGCTTTTGGCTGAGGGCTTTTGTGCAAAGGCTTTTTTTGATTATTAGGCTGGCTTTTTGTGGCTTGAGTTCCTTTGCTGTTTTTGAGTGTTTGGCGCTTTATACTGATTTTTTTTTTTGGTGTTTGGTTTTTTTCGTTTGCTTTTAAGTGGCTTCTCTTCTGAGTTTGAGCTTCTATCAATCACTCCTTTTTCACACCCTGATGTTTCTTTTCCCCCTGCTTTCCATTATGTTACTCCCCCTGTTTCTGCAATGCATCTTGGGAACCAGGATATGGAGTCAGATGCCGAGGACGAGGTAAACTACACCCTCCCCACCATGTGCTGTCCTCTGCGCTAGACCTGTAGCGGCCCTGCTTAGTGGCCCTGCTCTGTTCATCATAGCCTTATTCTTTCCGCTTCTACCAGGGCAATACGAGCTTTCCCTGTTCAAAGCAACCTTTAGCTGCTCAGTTTTGCATGACATATTGTAGATATGAAAAACTATTTGTTTAACTTCCAATCTTTATCCCCTCCGCTCTACAGTATGTGATATAAGTGGCTTTGGAGTTTGGATGAAGTGACATTGTCCTTAAGTTAAGATCTAACCTTTAGGAACTAGGACTTAGAAAACTAATCATTTGTACTTTTAGGTGCTTATAATTTAGAGTTTGGAGCCTAATCATGACTAACTTAATCTAATTTGATAGCTTGGCATACTTATTGTAAGTGGTGCTCTCAGTAAAATAGAAGATTGAAGTGCAGTGAATACTCCTAAAGTTGAATTTGCTGCTGTTTTACGCAAATATGAGCTTTCTATTTGTGTTAACACCAACTAATGCAGACTATTGGGTTTGCTTTAATTTGCCATTAGAAGGTCCAAATGTTGCTCATTTGGCAGCACTATACAATGCAGGGTGACCTAGAACTGATGTGTTGTTTGCTATTGTTGCAGACTGAAAAGCCAGAGCGACGTCATACCTTTGCATCCCTAGCCTTACGTAAGCGCTACAGCTATCTGGCCGAGCCTGCACTGAGTGAGTTTGACATTTTCACTAACAAACCCTGTGATGAATATAATAATGCCAATTTTTCGTGGATAAGTTAGTTTATTAACGATTTTAATTAACCTGTAAAATGCGTGATCAGTATGTAGATAGATGTGACTTACTTAATGTAATAAATGCATATTTCTCATCCTACATAACATGCACTGTTCACATGCTTGTTTACAACATGGTACATATTTTTGCATGGGTCAATGAGTGGTTTTTAAGTTTTTGTGCTGTGCTTGCTCACGTTGTGAGTTGTACCTCTTCTGGGTTTGTTTGGTTGATTTCCACTGCTGAGTTTTAGAAGTCCAAATACATCAAATTTTTTCTTTGGCTTACCAACACAATGTTATAGGCATTTGGGGAGGTCAAAGTAAAATTTGATTTTCATTTGTCCCCTCTGAGTTGAAAGCTCTTTTTGGCTTTGTGATGGTGGAGCAGCTTTTTGTGGGACAAAAATGCATGTGAGGAGGTCTTGAGTTTGGCTTTGTTTCAGGTGTTTCTTTCAGCTTTTCACACTCTGCTTGTTACCAATTCTTATCGATGTTGCATGACAAAATGGGCCAAAACGTAAGTCTTGGAAAACACATTTTGTCATATTTTGTTTATATAAAAAGGAAAATGGAAACTTCTGCAGCCCTTGGCTCTATTGTATCATAGTGTCTAAATTGTCTTTGGGGAATCTGTCATTACATAATTTTTGGACCAAACAGATAAAAGGCACTTTAAAAAGCGGATTGAAATTAGAGCCAGTGATTTTAGAACATCTGAAGTCCAAAGAGAGAAGTTGTTTTTGTGTTAATCCTGGAACATTTGTCCTGCCATTTTTCTGTTGTCAGTTCTCGATGCCATCGTCTTTGGAATTTTACTTTGCTGCTGTATGTGCTTTGTTCAGTTTATTCATTATGTTGTCGGTGCTGTTGTTGCTGTTTGAATCATCTCCCAATCCTGAATCACACAGGATCACAAGTGTTTCTTTTCATAACTCCATCTTCAGTCAATACTCAAGTATCTTATCGGCACTTCATAAAACTGCTGTTTTTCCCTACGTGATACCAGGACTGCGTCACTGACCAACTCTTCCTCCTCTGATCTCTTCTTCTTTCACATTTTTTCTTCCTTTTCCTTCCCCAACATAATTTCCTTTTACCTTTACTATTCCCCATTGTTTGGTTATTTTTTCCATTCTTTCCTTGTCATTATTTCTACAAATTCATCTGAAGAAACAGCAGTTGAGCGAAGCACAACAGCAAGAACACTGCCTACTGGTTACCCTCACAAACCTGTCTTTCCAACCAGACCTTACCCACCATGGTCGACTGCTCCTATTACCGTCCCTGGCCAAGCAAGGCCCGTCGGAGTGGGGTGTTCCCTCACCTCTACCGATTCACCGGCAGGCTCACCAGCTGCTTCTCCATTGAAAACTACCTGGCCCCTCTCCTCCCCGTCACCTGCATGCCCTGCAACTATCACAGCCACCCTGGGAGCTCCACCAGCAGCACCTTCCCAATCATCCCCAGTTAAATCAGTTAGCGACATAATGTCCTCATCCCCCATCAGGTCTTACAGGACTATGCCTTCACCCATCAAAACCGTTGTCCAGCTGGGTCAGTACCCTGTCCAGGGGTCTGCCAGCCTCATGTCCTCTGGAAGCCCATGTAAACCTGCCACAGATCCAGCATCTATCAAAAGCCTTGCTTCAGCATACACATCAAGAACTTCCCCACTTCACTCAATACCCAATGGTTCCATACCAGAGAGGTCATCAGCTCATATTACTGCGCCGGGATCGCCAAAATCACCTTACAACATGTACAATTCTAACCTGCCTTTTAAAACTGCCCTTGGGTCCACAGTTGCCACAGATACAGGTGCACCTTCTGTTAAAAGCATCTCCAGCTTATCGTCTTTGAAAACCTCCGTAGATTCAACACTCTCGTCCAGAGGTGGGAGGACATCCCTCTCATCTCTCTCCTCAACTGGGCAGACAACCGTTCCTTCCTCAGAATTATCCATGATGAACGGGTCAGTCTCTCCTGTTAAATATCCATCCTCTTCCACACCATCCTCTCCTTCTTCTCGCCATCTCTCAGAGAGGAGTAGCAGCCTTCAGGAGAGGATCCAGGCCACCACCCAGGCAGCAACCTCCGGTGTCAGTGCAGCCATAAATGAAGCTATAGACTCATATTCTGTGTCGGGCTATGGGACTCTTAGATCACTGTCCTCCTCACGTAGGACTGCAACAGCAAGCTCTGCCTACGGTTCTCTGAGATCAGTTGCTGCCTCCTCCACCTCTGCAGTTTCATCTAATACGGTGACTGTACCTGTGTATTCCTTAGTCAACATCATTCCAGACACACCTGTCAAACCAGGGCCAGGGTCTCTCAAAATGGCACTGCCTGATTCTCAACGTGCCTCATCCTCGTCTTCTTCCTCTTTGTCTTCCTGTGTTACGACGTCAAAAATAAATTCCCAACTGAAATCCCCTCCGTTTATCACACCGCCCATCATCCACCCAACTGCAACTTCCAACCAGGAGATACTAAAAGATGTAGCAGACATGAAAGAGGATCTGATCAGAATGACAGCCATCCTTCAGACAGACACACAGACAGCGGCTAAAACTGTCCAAACATCACATACTGGCACTCCCAAAGAGACCAAGTTAGAGGATGAGGAGCCATTTACTCTAGTGGAGAAAGTGAAAGAGGATCTAGTGAAAGTCAGTGAGATATTACAGAAAGATATCATGAGTGAAGGTAAGACCATTGCAGGTAAGGAGAGAGCCTCAGAGGATGAATGGGAGGAATTTTCTAAAGATGAAATTGAGGAGGCACAAAGAAGTGCCCTCTCAGACTATTACCCTCTTTTTGATGAAAACACACTCCTGCTCAAGCACCAGTCCATGACTAGCAAAGACTTAGACTTGGCTAAAGTAGTTGACTTTTTAACAAATGACATTGGTGCTAGCTCTCTCTCCAAAATGGCAGAGTTAAAATGTAGGTACGAGGAGGAGGCAAAAAGAGAAGGGGAGGAGAAACAGAAACGTGTTCTCAAACCATCTATGTCGATACAAGAGCACAAACTCAAAATGCCTCCACCGGTCTCAGGCATGCTCAGGTCTCCCTCAGAGAAGGACCTAAGCAAGCTTGCTGAATCATATCAGGGGACGGACACTATTTTAGAATCACCCGAGGACCTGTCTCACGAGCAGGACAAGAGTCCCCTGTCAGACAGCGGGTTTGAGACCAGGAGTGAAAAGACACCCTCTGCTCCTCAGAGTGCAGAGAGCACAGGACCGAAGCCGTTATTCACAGATTCACCCATCCCTCCCTGTGTAACTGAGACCAGGACTGAAGTGGTCCACATTAGGAGCTATGAGCAGCCTGATGATCCCTGTGAGCCTTTACTCATGGAGGAGACTGCATCTGCTATTCCTTCTATAGAACCAGATGCAGCTTCAGCCAGCTCCAGCAAAGCCTTACAGATGAAAATGCCAGAAGACGACTCCATGATGAACAAAAGTGTGTGTCTTAAAGAGGAAACTCATATTACTACTACTACTAGAATGGTTTATCACAAGCCCCAACTGACCGATGGCACTGAGATGATAGAGGAAGGTATGTCAGTTAGAGATATCATGAAAGCTTTCCAGTCAGGTAGGGACCCATCTAAAGAACTGGCGGGCCTTTTTGAACACAAAGCTAGTCAGGATTCTGTCAAAGGTGATGAACTCACCCCTAGATTTCTCGATAGGGATATTAAATCTAAACCCAAAGTCGAAAGGATAATTGAGGTTCATATTGAAAAGGGCCACAGCACAGCAGAGCCAACTGAGGTTATTATCAGGGAAACCAAGAAACACCCTGAGCTTTATGTCTACAAAGGGGACCATGGAATCAAGGAACTTACTGATTATGATGAGGCCCAACAGGAAGAAGAGGAGCTGACTGCCGAAGAATCCCTGCCCTCCTTCCTAGAAACATCCCGCGTTAACACCCCGGTGTCACAGGAGGAGGACAGTCGCCCAAGTTCTGCCCAGCTAATAGCAGATGATTCGTATAAAGCTCTGAAACTTCTGAGCCAGCACTCCATAGAATACTGTGATGATGAGCTCTCAGAAATCAGAGGCGAGTCATATAGGTTTGCTGAGAAAATGCTCCTCTCAGAGAAACTTGATGTGTCATCATCTCACTCTGATACAGAGGATTCAGCAGTGGTGACTGACAAAAAACGCTACCTAGTTTCTGAGGAGAGTGGTAGTCGTGGCACTGAGAGTCAGCAGCATGGCAGCCCCAAAAGAGAGTTTGCTCCTAAGTCATCCAAAGATGGGTCCCCTAAATCTGGTAAATTCTTGCACAGGGATGATCCATCTCAGTTTGATAAAGTGACAGTGCTTCATTATTCCACAGAACAGGGCAGTCCCAAACATGCCGTTTGGATGCGATTTACAGAGGATAAACACGACAGGAGCAGGGATAAGCTGCTTTATGAGGATAGGGTGGACCAAACTGTAAAGGAAGCTGAAGAAAAACTCAGTGAGGTATCACAGTTCTTCCGTGACAAAACAGAGAAGCTCAATGATGAGCTGCAGTCCCCTGAGAAAAAGCCTGTGAGGCGAGTGCCAAAGGAACCCAGGTCCTGGCCTAGCTCAGCCAGCAGTAGCCCTGAGAAAACACAGCAGAAACCTAAAGCAGGAGAAGAGAGCTTCAGTAAAAGCAAACTCAGGGAGCCTTCTGTTGGTAAAATGTTTGGCAGCACCACTACAACTGAAAAGAAAAGCTCCAGCTTACCGTGCAGTCCTCAGAGAAGCATGCTCTCTCATATCAATGAGGATAAGATTAAACAAACTAAAACCAGTGAGTCTGAGCCCTCTTCTCCTGCTCATGTAAAATCTACATCCAAAGTCAGTGCTGTGAGGATGAAGTTTGAATCTGAGGCTCAGAAACAAAGTCAGTCTAGTCCAACCAAAATTCCTCCTCCAGTGCAGCCCAAACCTTCAATAAAGAAATTACAGGAGAGCAAACTTCCTGTTTATCAGTTTTTTGCAGGAGGAAAAGCATCTAAAGTATCTGAAACTTCTGAAGAAGGAAGCCCAAAAAAGGATGTTGAGAAAGAGATATGTGCTGCCACAGACAGCAGTAAACCGACTTTAATATCATCACCATCTAAAGCCCCAAAACATATAGGAGAAAAGTTGCCAAACAAAAACATCCCACAGGCCTCCGTGCAAAAACAAATGAGTGAAACTGACACTCACAAAGCAACTACTAAAGGTAAAGATATCCATTCCAGTGTTACTCTGGAAATTAAAGAAAGCAATAAAGGTCAGGAAGTTCAGACACCTATTGTTCATGATGCTACTAAAGTACCAGAGAAAGAGAGTGATGCTAAGAAACAAGTCACAAAAAGTGAGTCTGTTTTCAAAGAAGTAATTGCTGATGTGTCAAGACAAGACACAGCAGAGCCACTAAACAAAAACCTTAGAAAAAAGACAGAATCACAAATTCCTGTAAGATTATCTTCTACTCTGGATAATGACCCCACAAAGAAACAAACAATCACTAAAGCCTCACAGATACCTACATTAACAAAGAGCAAAATACAGATGAGTCTCGAGACAACACCAGTGAAAACAGATGAAAATCTGACATTTGAAATTCTAGATAATGCACCCAAAGATTCCAACTCCAATAACCTTCCGAGCTCTAGAGAAACACTGGAGAAAGTCATAACCCCTCCGGCTGCTACAACAACCAAAGAGAATTTCAAGGGCATCAAAACATTACCGGTTTACGTGAGTGTCCAGGTGGGAAGGCAGGCAGAGAGAGAGGCAAAAGGGACACTGTACACAGTCAAACAGAAATCAAACTCAGCACTCAGCCCCATAAGCCCTGATGATGACACACTAGAACAAGTTTCTTTCATAGATAGCTCAGGAAAAAGCCCCCTTACACCAGAGACCCCCAGCTCTGAGGAGGTCAGTTATGACCTCACATTGAAGACCCCTGATTGCTTTTTGGGATTCATGCCCGGGAAACCCAGCCCCATCATGGAGGTATCTGAAGAATCAGAGGAAGATGACCAAGGCAAAGTTGTTTTCTCTTTTAGAGAGGTCCTACCGGAAAGCAAAACAGGTGTTCAAACCACCCAAGCAGACCTTGCTAATGCTAATAAGGAAGACACAAAAATGAATGACAACCAGCAGGAATTAAGTAATAATTTGAACCAGCAAGAAACAACAGTCAATGACAGGCAAGATGAAATGACAGGGCAGGAGCAACAAGAAGTCTCAAAAGACAAAGGTATTGCATACATTGAGTTTCCTCCCCCTCCTCCTCTGGACTCTTCAGAAACTTCAGACCCAGATAGGAAAGGTTCCTGTGCCTCTTCAGAGACTGAGACAGAAATGATGGAGGTGAACTTGCAGGAAGAACATGACAAGCATCTGCTGACTGAGCCAATTATACGTATCCAACCCCCTACCCCAGTGCTCCCTGGGGCAGACGACAGTCAATCAAATGATGAAGAGGGAGAAGAAGACGAGGATGAGTCAGTCTTCCAACCAATTCCTTGTAAGAAATTCACTTTCAAAGTTCCTGAGGAGGAGGAGAAGAAGAAGGAGAAGGAAAAGGCATCTAAATCCAAAAAACATGACAAAAATGGAAACAACAAAGAAGCTCATGGTGGGACCAATGGATCTAATGGATCCAATGGTTCCAATGGTTCCAAAGGTTCTAATGGCAAAGGAGAGGACTATGAATATGAACAAAATGGAAATGATCAGTCAATAACAGACTGTTCAATAGCCACAACGGCTGAATTTTCTCATGACACGGATGCAACAGAGATAGATTCACTAGATGGATATGAACTTCAGGATGAGGATGACGGCCTGTGTGAGCAGGCAGATTTACGGCTGTTTGGTCTTCCAGACAGTCGGAGAGACGTGTGGGCAACAGACACATTCAGGTCCACTGATCGCTCTTTTCCCCCAACCAAACTGGAAGTTATTGAAGAGGAGAAAACCCCAGAGGAATGTCAAAAGGACACTTTCAAAAAAGATACCCTCTCAAATGGTGAAAAACCTGATGGTGTTAGTAAGGATGGTGTTAAAGGTCAAGAACAAAAACACCCGGATAAAGAGGGATTTTCAGACACTTACTTTAGTTATAAATTAGAAGAGGAGTTTAACTCTCCTTTTAAGACTGTTGCCACTAAAGGGCTGGACTTTGACCCCTGGCCCAGTAAAAGTGGAGAAGAAGATGTCGTTGACATGGGAGGGACACGGGAAAGCAATGGTGAGCCTAAGCCTTTTGGACTGGCAGTGGACGACCAGTCTCAGGCCACAACACCAGACACTACCCCAGCCCGAACACCAACGGACGATAGCACGCCAACGAGCGAGCCAAACCCATTCCCCTTCCATGAAGGGAAGATGTTTGAGATGACACGCAGTGGTGCGATTGACATGAGCAAGAGGGACATGGTGGAGGAGAGACTCCAGTTTTTTCAGATTGGTGAGCATTACTACTCAGCGGGCAGGTACAGGGTCAGGGACCCGGAGGGAGGTGACTCCTCACAACACAGGGATCAGTTTGATATTCAGGATCCCACACATACCTTAACAGTCCCTCATGTCCCCATACAGACTACCACTGTCCAGTTAGAAATATCAAATGCCACTGGCAGTTACACCACATGCAGAGACTCAACTTCAGACATTGAGCCTAAATTCTCTACCTTTAGAACAGGATTCAAGTTTTCATCTGATAAAACCTCCAACGCTTCAAATAACAGTTCTGAATTTAGATTAGCAGGCACCTTTGATGGTTCTAATGACATAACCTCAGGAACAACTGTAGATAGTTCTTATTCTGTAACCTCAAACTACACAGATTATTCTAATTTTAGTACATCAGGCATGACAGATTACTACTTGAGTAACAGGCCATCAGGCATCACAGATTATTATTCAAATCACAGAATTTCTTCAGGTACAAACAAACAGAGGGACCATTTTGACTGGACCTCAGAAAATCAGAACACATATTACCAAAGCACAGATTTTGCACCTTCACAAGAGATTAGCAATTCCCCAACATGGAGCAGCAATAACAGTAGCAACATTCCTGACTCCCATTATGTGCATTCAAATGTCCTTCAGGCTGGCAGTATTGTGTTCAACATATTGTCCACTTCAGGACCCACTCTGCAGGAGGTCAGCAGGATAGAAGCGTCCTTCAGCCAGCTAGAGGAGAACAGCAGGGAAGGCAAGGCTTTTACTAATGTAGCAATAACAAACACAGGAGCCAAAGAGGTCAAAGGCAAGTTATGCAAGTCCAGGTTACCTGTGAGGGCGCCGAGCCACAAACTATGCAGTCGAAGTCAACCAATAGTGAAAGAAAAGGCACAAGAAAATGTTGATAAATTTGTCGTCAGGAAACATGCCATGCATAATGTCAGGGAAAGATTGGACCCTTTTGAGAATTTATTTCCTAAGTCTAGAATCCCAGTAATGAAAGCCATGAAATACTCCACTTGTTCCCAGGATCAGAAGCAGGTTAGAACCAAATCTGCAGTTAGTGATAGAATCACTAAAACTGCCAGAGGTAATAAACAGCTAACTAAAGGCAGATCAAATACTGAACACAGAAACAGCTCATTGAAAACCACAGACAGACGTAGCACAAGTGAGGCAGGGAAAAAAAACAGAGCAGTGGTTTCGAAAAACCTAAAAATAAGGTCTGTCGGTAGCCAGGGAGCCAAACTTTTGGACCAAACCATTCCCAAGGAGGCTGAAACAAAGTTAGAGGGGATAACATTGCCCACTGAGGACGAGGAGAGCTGCAGCCTCAGCACCACCAGGAACACTTCCTTGTCAGAACCATCTAGAGCTTCTAGACGTTCCTGCCCTTCACGCACCTCTACCTCCACCTCCACCAGCACCACCACATCAACACCATCTGCTAGAGATGTGAGAGCTGAGGTTGAGCAGGCCAGCAGTGAGAGGATGAGGAGGAGCAGGAGGAAGAGTAGGCGGACACTTGGAGGGAAGGAGCAAAAGCAGGAGGAGAAGGAGGAAGGGAGTCAGGTTGATCAACCAATCACGGCTCCTGTCACGGAGAACGAGACTAGTTTGTAAACTCTTTCTAAACACTTGTTATACTTTATCTTTCTCTATGAGATGCATGTAGCTGTTGTGGGTGCTTTGTGATGTGATGTTGCAAGTGTAGCTGTCACTTCTTCTTCCTGTCATTCTTGTTACTTGTGTCCTGTGCTGTCTGATTGAGACGAAGCAGAAAAGGCGATCGATCGATGACAGAGTCAGAAATACTCAAAATCCCTCCCTGGATGAAGCAAGATATTATATTTTGCCTAGTTTGTTGTTTAAAATACGTTAAGGAAAGGGGTATCTCGTTGCTAGTGAGCTTTACAACATACTATAGTGATGTTTGTGGTGCACAGAGGAAAAAGGTACAGGAACCATAAATTCAACATCAGCAAACATTTTTAGTCAGTACTGGTTTGCAACGAAGCACAATTGAGGGGCTCAGTAAAGAGTGAGTATGCATTCCTTTCTCTTACTGCAGGGTCCTACAGGCTACCACACACACTCTCACTTTCATTTCACACTACAGATCAAGTTAGACCTGCACCTCACCACACCACACCACTCACTCCCACCCTCGACATGGGCAGGACTTAGACGGAAAAGACTGTTTGGGGAAATATGACCTTGTGTTTGTTTTGGTCTGCTTGCCTGGTTTGTAGATATCATTCGGTGGTCCTTCCATTCTCTGAAAACACAGCGAAAGCAATTCATCGGCTGAACTTGACAATCATGTGAATGTCAGCTGCGCAAGTGTGTCGTCAGTCGTTCGCAACTTGGTGGGGAACTTCTCGCAGCTGGATTCACTTTTGATTTCAAGTTTAAGCCGTGAATAGCTTTCATGAGTGGGAGGGAATGTTGCCTGATGGTAGATCGTTTGTTGTTAGTGATGTGGTCCAAAACTCTTGAACTCTTTGAATGCTTATTCTTAATACTAATACTACTGAACATCAAACATTTCAGTGTGAAAATGTGTTTTTTGTTTTTCCTTTTCTGGCCTCACAGATCCTCACGCTTTTGGTATTATCAGTTTTCTCTGATGTTCTTTAATAGTGTTAATCTAAAAGTAGTTACTGCAACGATCTAATTAGATTTAGATGTTTAGTTAGTTGTCCTCATTATGTAGGGTATGAAAGCTAGTTCAGTAATATTCGGTATAACAGTACAATACTCTTAATGTCCCATCCAGAGGGCAAATTCACAAGGTTAATAATGAAGAGAAAAGAAATATAGCCCCATACAGTTCATTGTAAAAGTTGAAGGAATAATTTGACATTTTGGGAAATACACATTCATCAAGTGGTCTAGAAATGATCTGACTAACTTATTTCCCAAAATGTTGAACTATTTCTTTGAGCAAGCATCGACTATCCAGAGTGAGTCACTGAGGAGTGTCTGGCCAGAAAAAGCCTTTTTTTGGTTTTGGTTTTTCCTGAGATGTGAGACCTGGGACAGTGAGCTAAAGTTAGTCTTTAATTTGAATATGGCTAAAAAGAGGCAAAAATTCAGTTTAGCATTAATTCATTAACTAGATATTTAGTATGTCTTATGGTTAAACCACATTAATGTCCACAGTGTGAAACAGACAAACTTTCAGTTCACAATCCCAACCTGTTCCTTTTTCTGGTTATATGTCATCAACCCTTCTGCGGCCTTTTTATAGGAGCCATTTTGTGTACCTCTTAATGAGAACCTCATTTCATTAATTAGCTGCTGTCTTAATATCCCATGCTAATTGTTTGTGTCCTGCCCGTCCCTGCCTCCTCACACAGGCCCTCAGAGCCCCTGTGAGAGAACAGACCTCCGCATGGCAATAGTGGCCGACCACCTCGGACTCAGCTGGACTGGTGAGTCTGCACACGTCTCACTTTCCTCACCATGTGAAACGCATCAGAAAACAAGCCTGAATCGGTGCAAGAATGACTAAATCAGTTTCATCTCAATCAGTTCACAGACTCATGCACTTATGATAACATTGAGTATAATCACTGATAAACAATTAGATATGATATTCCTCTTGCAAGAAAAAGGAATCAGTGTGAATTTTAAAGCTCTCAAGCCATTAGTTTTACAGTGTTTGTTGCCATCTGGTGGACATGTGTAATAAAAAGGTCTCAGCTGAGCAGCACTGCAGTGGCATTTATAGCCAAATACAACTTATCACTACATGTATGATACAACATGACAGTAGTCATTCTGAAAACTCGATTGAATTTTTAAAATCAAACATATCACACCTCACAATGAGAAAGTTGAAGTGAGGGAGCTGAAAGTAAATACAGTAATAAATGTGTTATTAATTTTAATAGCTGGTGTAGCTTGTATAGAAATGCATTTATATTCGTCTATATTCTGTCTTAGTGTTTGAAAATGTAAGAGGACTGTTAGATGATTTTATATCTGTATTGTATCGGAGCAGAGATAAGGGTGTGGCCTCTGCAGTTGGGTCCTAGCCTGACCACCTGCACTGCAGCACTGTCCCACGCCTTCCTGCCTGCATGTGTGTGTTTGAGTGGGCGTCACCCAGCATGTGTGTGTGTGTGTGTGTGTGAGCGCACAGTAATTGTGCAGGTCCATGTGAAGTGTGTATGAGTGTGAACACTGTCTGTCCAGTGCCGAGAGTGAGTGAGTGCTCAGCAGAGAAAAGGAATCTAATCCATATTTAATGCGTGTTCCTGTTGCAGGGCTGCACCAGTAGATCTGCTGAACATTATGTTCTCGTGGCTTTAAATTTATAGCCGCTACGCCCGTCTGCACGAGCAGCTCGAGACTGTGTTTGCCACAGTGGTTTGCAGTTACAGTGATTTAGCGAATGATTAGGAAATGAATGAAAATATGAGCGTTGACGTAAATCATGAGGATTTTTTTCAGCACTACATTTTATGTGTTCATCAAGTCTAGTTTCACAAGCAATCAAGTGTAGCTCGTAACGAGAGCCACTGACTAACACATGCAAGCTAATGCATGATAAATCACTGTGCCTCATTGTCAGCGAAGGCATTTTTAGCTTCAGTAGAAATCAGACCTTGCAACGTTAACACCAAGGCCGACTGCATCTTCACGTGTTCACCTTCTGAAGAAAAGTGTTCTCTGTGTTGTCTGTTGCTAACGCAGAGCTGGCCAGGGAGCTGGATTTCACTGTGGACGAGATCAACTTCATCAGAGTGGAGAACCCCAATTCCCTGACCGCACAGAGCTTCATGCTCCTAAAGAAATGGGTGCACAGGGACGGTAAAAATGCCACAAGTAAGCAGCGTGTGTTTCAGTTGCTAGCTAGCGGTACTGCAACATGACATGTGAAATAAGCTCCTGCAAGTTAACTTTCTGTCTCTCTCGTCCCCAGCGGATGCTTTAACCGCGGTGCTGACTAAGATCAATCGGTTGGATATTGTGACTTTGCTGGAAGGGCCCATATTTGACTACGGTAACATTTCAGGCACACGCTGCTTTGCCGATGATAACGCAGTATTCCCGGATCAGTCCGATGGTAAAGTGTAGCCCACCCTAGCTGAACTCTCAGTCTATCTCTCAGTCTATCCCTTCACCCTTCTTCACCTCCTCTCTCAGCCAGATAGTCAGACTGTGTTAACAAATACAGAACCAATCAGGCTTGACCAAACATTGGACATTGATTAGAATTGAACCAAAGTGGCTTGATGCCTCCAGCAGGTTCATTGAGCTCATATCAGTTAATGGACCATCAGGTAGTAACAGCATTAGAGTCGTCTTTATCAAGCAGTCACCCCAGTCAGCTTGTTAGTTTTCCAACACTGGGCAGTGCAATTCATTTGTAGCACTCAGTCATTGGAACTTTAATGGCAAGTGATAGATTTATGGGTGATTATTAATATGTCCTCTAAAACTTCTATACAATCTGTACCACTTTGGGTGCATGACACTTTTTTAGTATGTGTGACTGTTTCTATAAAAGCATGATCCTGAAGCAAATGTAAGCCGCTAATGAACCGGTGCTTCTGTCCCATCTGATAAATGTATCGATGACTGTGTTGAAGCACATTTCTCAGATGGGTTAGGGCCCAGGTTCATGATTTGGTTCAACAATAGTTATGTTTATGTGTATGTCGCAAGTTTTAAATGTTAACTGAGACCCAACACATCTCCTTTTGTCAATGTATGTCTATTAGAAAATACATAAAAACATAATTATAACAACCAATTTCTGGTAACGGCATGCTTGCTTTAAGCAGTATGGCAAGTCTTTCTCTCTTTCTAACTTTCTCTCTCTCCTCTGAAATGAAAATGAAATGTGGCAGCTACCAGTATTCTCTGATTCTGACGGACCCAATGAGGCACATTTCAGAACTTTGATGACAATGAGCGCTTTGTTAGATAGCTGATTATGAAATATACAGGATGTTATAAGTTATTAATCAATTGGCCTCTTTATTAGTCCTTTTTCTTTACATCAAAGTGAAACCAAAACAAAGCGTAAAAGTAGCATTTATTTATGCTAATTTTGCACAAATAAATACTTAGTATTTAGAAGAATAGCAGGTTCTAGTTACAATAATGCTTGATACAGCTTTAACTTGGTTTGTAGGATTACTGTCCGTCAGTAGCAATATCCAGGTTTTGTGGTAGAAAAACTGAACCTCGCATATTGAATGAGTCATTCAAGCCAAAATTCTGCTTTTACTATAGTACATCATTCTTCCACCACTGCATCGACTGTAGGCTTCCACTGCTTTTATGGAAACACTGCAGTTAGGTCCCTTTAAAAAGGTCCTAACCAGCATTTATGTGTTTGGATGTTCAGCACATAACTGAACATTTTCAACTGTTCCTTTGTTTATCAAGGACCTAAATCAAATCCAATTTCTCTCTTCAATAACTTACATGAACATACACTTTGAGACAAACTTCTGAAATGAGCCGCATTGCAAGTCTGTCATATCTGGTTTGTGAAAGTCATCTTAACACAAGGATCAGTGTCATTATTGCTTTGAATAACAGATGATCATTTTGCAAAGATGATTTAAAGTAAAAAACTAACCTTGAACAGATCAAATAAATCAACAAAAATGCATGGCTATGGCTTTGTGTGAGAGGCTGCCTGCTCCGATGTTGTTGGCTTACAACAATACACTCCCAACACTCTTCAAATGGGTGAAGCCTTTCCGACACGTCCGCGAGTGTCGAACGGGGCGTCCTCTGTCCCGGACGCCACTCGCAGACGGGTTGGAAATGAAACACCTTTTTCCAAAGTGTACAGTGTATAATTGTGCTTCTGTGTCACTGCTGTCAGCTGTACTGTAACCTGTCATCTCCCGGGTTCCTCCGAGCCTCCCAGCTTCTTCGCTCCACTGTAGCTTCTCCTGCTTTGAGACCAGCAGACTGCTCGCCTCCTTCTCCTCCTCCTCCTCCTCCTCCTCTTCCTGCTTCTGAGTGACTAACTCCTACAGCAAATAAGCACCACTAACCAGCTAATTCCCACCAATGGCTACCTTTTGTTAACCTCAACAGCTTCTGGATCTGATCCCAGCTTCTGCTCTTACCCTCGCTGCTGAGCTCAGGCTGACTAGAGTAAGACTGGAAATGCAACAGTGCCCCCTGTTGGCACTAACAACTGCCCACAAGTCGTGCAGGGAGGGTGGCCTGAGGAGGAGTTTACAGTCTAAGATTACACAGATATTATATATAATGGGTTTTAAAGGACTGAGCCAGGTTTTATTTTGACAGAATATACCTGAATTTGAGAGATAATCTGGCAAAAATTAATAATTTCAACGAAGCTTTTCTCTTTCTTTCTTATATTCCTGGCGGTGTGGAGGGCTTAAACTTCAGTTGTGTCCCAATTCAATACTAATTCTAAGCAGGTTTTGAGTGTGTAGTGTGTTAAAAGAGAATTAAATATACTCAATACAGACACGCTTGATTTTTGAATTTGACATTGGGCAAAATTAAGCACAAGGGAAATATAAGAACTGCAAAATGTTTGAATAAATAACCAGATGTGGTGAGACAGCTCAAAAAAAATCTTGCAAATAAATTAGTAGTAAATCATCAGGGAGACATTTTACTTTCTCTGTTTGAAGTTTAAGTGGCACAGCTTGACTGATGTCCAATGTATTTGTGACATATTCATATAATTTCCTCTGAGTACAAAATGTGTGCCATGTAGTACTGTATACAATTAGTATGTGGTCTGGAATTGGGACACAGCAGCTGTTTGGAGGCAAATCAAAAAGAGAGAGAGGGTTGCCCTGGGGAAATCAGGTCTAATGGCCTCAGTATTTATAAAACCCTGGCAGCGACTCTGCCTTTCATCCCATGTTCCCGTCCTTCCTCTTCTTAGATCCTCTATGACAATGAATTTGCAGCTCAACAAAACTTCCTAGATCCTACAATCTGGGAATTCCGCCCCCTTATTTAACCTCTGCTCTGTTTTTCTTGCTGTTTGAAAAGATGCTTCTCTCGCTGACCGAGAAGCATATTCCTACTTATCGACCGAGATAAGAAACCCCGTGACTCTGTTGTGCAATATCTTTGCTTCTGCAGCTTCTTAACATTGAGCCTTCATCAATCACAAAGTTCACTTCACTGTCTGTGCATTTTTTCAGTTTTTCGATGCTCTTTGTCTTTTCATCTTGTCTAACTGTGTCCTTTTGTTTGTTTTGTCTCTTGTGAACTGTGATAACTGCAATAGCTCCAAAGCTCCTCAGGTCTCCTACGTTCCCCCTGTGTCCTCAAATGCCTCCTCCCTCCTCTACCTGCGTCTCCTCTTCTTCTCCTCTCTTTCATCCCAGCCATACCACCTCCACCTCTCTCCCCTCCCTTCCTGTTGTCCCCTCTCCCTCCTCCGTCTTTCTCTTCCCGTCTCCTCCTTCCTCACCTCCTGTTTACCTCCTGCCGGTTGCTCCTGTGCTCCCTCACTTCTTCTCCTTACCTTACTCCCCACCTCTTCCCTCCTCCCCCCGAAGCCCTTTTAAATGCTCCTCCTTCTTCTCTCCTCGTCACTTCCCTCCCTCTTCTGTAGTTTCTCCTCTTGTGCTTCACCCTCCTCCCCGTTCGGCCTCCCCTACACCTGCTCCTCCTCTTCCCTCTCCTCCTACCTCCCTGTGCATGTCTCCTCCTTCCTCTCCCTTCTTTCCATCTCCTCCTCCCCTGTCACCTTCTCCTGTTTACGTCCCCCTCTCTCCTGACTTCCCCTCTCCTCCCTCTTCGTCTCCTCCCTCTCTAAAATGCGTCTCCTCTCCTCCTCCACTTCCTCCCTTTTCTCCTCCTTCGTCCTCTCCCCTTCCTTCTCCTCCACCTCATTCTTCCCCATCTCCTCCCTTAAATCATCCCTCTTCGTCTCCTTTGCCTCCCTCCTCTCCTCCCTCTCCCCTCCCTCCTGGTGTCCCTTCTTACTTCAGGCGGGATCGCTCGGTTCCTGAGGTTTACATTTAGCCTGTTGCTCTGCCTTTAGTTCTAATCAACACAACTAACCTACCTGAAGTCTAATCAAACTTTTCTCATGCTCTTAAATGTACAATATTATTGAGACAATGAGCTGAGGTCAGGCTTGTTTCTCTCACTTATTTCACTACTGTTGTATTTGAAATCAGCAGCTCTGAGTCTGAATTTAAGTGCTTTTACAAAAGGCTCAAGTGCCACTTTGAAACCTGACCAGGAGCTACAGTAACAGTTCTTGAGGAAGTTTGCAGAATTTCTAAATTCAGTGGATGTGAAGTTTCTATCTTACATTTTATATTCTGTCTTTGTATTCTGTTTCCATCTCTTTGTGACCTGGTCGTGTCTACTACTGTAGTTCTGGTCCAGAAGTCACACACGAGTCCCCACGTGTTTGAGAAATGTGTTCGTTGAAGAAGGTGAATCATGGCCACAAGGGGGCAGCAGAACTGATTGTAACATAGTGAACATGTTGGTAATTTGATTTGTGCATCCAGCAAAATGGAGCAACATTAGCATCACTGGGACCATTTGGCTTATATAAGTTAGCTCTGTTTTTGGTCTCCATCAACTCTTAAGGGCAATATTTGACTATTTAGCTGCTAAAATCACCAGATAGTTGACTGTTTCTGGTTATAATTTGGTAGCGTACAGTGGGTTTATCAGAGCTCTAATCAGCAGAATTTCCAGTCTACATGGAGCAGTTGTTTCCATAATTGAAATGCTGATATACCCATTTCCTAACCAGCACCAGACAAAAGACAAAGAAAGTAGCTAGGAGATAAATGGTCAATCGTGTAGTGTCTAAAGTACGACATATTTTCTCGTTAGCTAGAATGAGATTGAATTAATGAATGTACACAACCTGCCCAGCACTAAATGACATTCAGACAAAACTAACTAATAGCTGGTGAACATAGTGGAGTCATATGTTTGAAATCGGTAGAGACCAAAACAGAACTAGAATGAGAGTAAATATTGGACTTAGTTTCATCAGGTGGACCCAAAATGATGATGTTGCTCCGTGTCTGCTGGATGTGTAAGTAGTTCTGCTGTCTCCAAGATGCAGCTTTAAAGTGTATTTGGGTTACACATGTGTGACTCCTGAACCAATGCTACCCTTGTATGTTTCAAGTATGTTTCATTTCATCACCTCCACCACTCTACCTCTCCTTCCCTCCCTCCTTCCCTCCCCTCTCTTTTCTTTCCCTCCCTCTTCGATCCCCTTACCCTCTAATCCTTTACTCCTGCCATCCACCCAGGATACCACAATATAGATCTGGAGCTGCAAACCCCCACAGAGCTGAACTACGAGCCCCCCACCCCACTGCGCTCAGACGACTTCTTTAGCGAGGGCGATGCTAGCGCAGACTCCCCTAGCAAGACCACGCTTACTAGACCTAGCGACCTCTCTCTCACTCAGACCACCAGTACCTCCAGCAGCGACCCCCTCACAGTCGCCCCGGCCCCCGGCTCCAATGCCCTGGAGCCCCCCATTGTTGGGGCTGAAGACACCGCCTTGGCCAGTGAAGACAGAAGGATGTCAGAAGACAAGGCAGGGCTGGTTTCTTGTGAGAGGCCGGATAATGACAGAAGGGCAGTAGAGCAGTCAGGAAAGGGAACGGACGGGCATGCTGAGGCCTTAGACAAGGTTGCTTCAGAGCGTCAGGTAGGAAACCAAAAAGAGGACGCCGCCTCAGAAGCTTGTCAAGGAAACGGAAGGCAGGAAGAGGAGGAAGAGGAGGAGATGACCCAGGAGAGGCTGAAGAGTCTGCTGGAGGATATAAACCTGGAGGGAGGCTTGGAGGATGTGGAGATGACAGAGGAGGGGGTGATGGCCATCCTCGAACAAGTACGGCAAGCAGAAAAAGACGTGTGTTCAGTTCCAGGCTGGAGAAGCGAGACGTCCGGCGGGATCGCAGAGTCGGCAGCCTCTGGCCCCGGCGCTGAGGAGGGCAGGTAGGATGTGTTGTTACTCTGAAGACCAGGTACTTGACCTTTTTTACGAGCCTGTTCTCAGTTCTCTCCTCAATATATTTCACCCCCGCAGCCCCGACAGTCTGGCCGATTCATTGGAGCAGCCCTCGGCTCAGACGGACAAACAGAACGGAGGTCACAGCGATGCAGCTAGGGAAGGAAATGAGGCCAAGAGGAAGGGATCTCAGGAGGACAGCAGCACAGCGGGACCAAGCAAAGGACGCGAGGAGGGAGGTGAAAGGTCCCAGCACAAAGTCCAGGTGAGAGTCGTCCTCCAGACAGAGCGTGTCGGCTGACCATGTACTGTTACCATTTACTTTTTTATGTCGTCTTGAGCCCTTAAAAAGTCTTTGAGTCTTTAATATCGGAGACACACGGACAGACCTTCGCACACTGGGGTCATTAATGTTACTGGGCTGTTTGTCAGGGGAGCGTCAGAGCCAACGAGTCCGGCTCTGATGAGGAGACCACAGTCACCACCAGGGTGTTCCGCAGGCGAGTCATACTCAAGGTGTGTGGACGGCTCGAGGCAGAGTGAGACCTGTGACTCTGCGCAAGTGTGTGGACAAGAGCGAGTCACAGGGAGATTTTGAATTTGGCAGCTTTTTGTGTGTTTTATAGAGTGAGAACAGGAGAGTGTGTTTCTGCTGACATGGCCACATGTTTGTGTGCTGCTTGAGTGTTCGGAAGTAAGACAAAGTGATAGGACTTCTTGAATTGGTATAATGACATTACAGTACCAAATGATCTTTCTTTACCAAATTTGAAATTAGGTATAAAATTGAGCTACATTTGAATGACTATGGCTGATATGAGCTTAAGTGTGTGAGCGAGTGTGTGTGGATGTGGAGCTTTGCTGTAGCATGAAGTTGTACTCACCGCTTGTTGGTGTGAGCCACCACGCCACCTGTCATGCTGTTTGACTTTGCTACCTGGTCAGTGGACTGTTGGTTGTGCTGCCTGATTGGCTGATAGACTATAATACAATCTGCAAATCTGTAGTTCTGAGGCTGGATTTTCACCAGAGCAGAAAATCTGTTGAAGTAAAGGTGAAAGTAAACATGTTTTCAGAAAGATGGCAGATGGTGATAATCAATGCTTAAATTGTTATATATAAAAAACTAATAATGGATTTTATTATCAATCAATCTGATGATTAATTTCTTGATGAATTGCTCAGTGTATAATATGTTAAGAAGCTGACCTCTTGGTTTGTCAGACCAGCATTTTATAACTGTTCACGACTAATGAATCCGGGAAACATTCACAGCGAAAAAGAACGAACCACAGAATTTGTGCTTTTTTTCTAAAAGAATAATTAAATTAATCAATTACCAAAAGTCTAATGCTCAGATGATCTGTATCTGTGTAAATGGAGCCTCAGCTTTGAGTTGACAGTGTTGAGACATTTGTGTGGTTTGAGGAACTTGCTTCATGTGCATGACATAAGATCGAAGGAAAAAGTCATCATCAAGGTTTGAATCTTTTTTGTGTTTTTTTCCCTCTGGCAGTGATTGACGTGATTTTACAGTAAATGAATAACTAAAATTGTCTCATCTTCATCAATATATGTAAAACAATACGTCAAACATTTGTTGCTTCTGCAGGTGTGTTTGAAGTTTGTGTTACAAAGCCTGTGTCGTGCTCTCGCATCAGTTGGGTTTCCACTTGTCCCAAACAGTCTAACCTCCATCACAAATCAAGGATCTTAGTTTTTTTTTAGGGTTTAGAGTTTTTTATCTGAGACTTTTAATAATGAAACTGCACTTCAAAGTTTTCAAATCTTTAATTCTGATTTGAACAGGAAACCCATCAGCTGTTGCAGACAGGCTGATGTTTATTTTCTCTACTGTCTAATGAACCATATGAATAACAGTTCCCAACCTGTACCTCCACCCATCCTTCCTCCATCCTTCCCATCCCTTCACTCCTCCATCTACTTTTAAACCTTTCACCTCAGGGAGACGAAGCCAAAAACATTCCTGAGGAGTCTGTGACGGAGGAGCAGTTCACAGACGAAGACGGGAATCTGGTCACCCGAAAAGTAACCGTCCTCGCCCTCCTCCATCACCTGCAGCATCACACACACACACACACACACACATCAACACACACATACACACCCAGATGCATGAACACTCTCTTTCACATACCTACACACACACTCCTCTGTACCCTCCTCATCCTCCTTTCCATTTTTTCTCCTCACATGCTTTCCTCCTCCCCTCCCCCGCCTCACGTGCTTCTGCCCCCTACAGGTGATCAGAAAGGTGGTGCGCCGTGTGTTCAACACGGAGGAAAGGAGGGAAAGCGAAGGCGAAACTGTTACAGAAGAAGCAGCTGGTGGTGTTGGTGTTGGTGTTGGTGTGGTGACAGGTGGAGCGGACGCTGCTTGTTCTTCAGCAGGAGCAGCAGCAGGAGGAGCAGGAGCCTCGGGGGGGAAGGGCAAGAAGAGGGGCAAACGCTCCCGACAGGGCAACAAGGCTGACAAGTGTGGAGAGGAGGCCCAGAGAGGGAAACCTGAGGTTGGCGTGAAATCTAGCTGCTTAGCTTAGTCGTCCGAGTTACTGTGAGCCGCTGACTCCTGCATGAAGCTGTAACAGAATGCAAACACTGAATCAAGTCTCAGAGGATTAACAACCAGCTCTGCAGCTTCAGATTTAAGACTCACTTTCTGAGCTGATCTTGGCTTATTGAGCTATTGATGCAGGTTGAACTGGAGGGAAATGTTTCATCCATAGAAAATTTGGAAAAAGTAATCTCCAATATTGCTAAATGTTTTCACTCTTGACTGAGGTTTAAAAGTTTGAGTATTGATAAAAGCACAACATGACAAAGTGCAACAGATTAATTCATATATCCTTTTGCGTTTTTGGTTTTTCCAAAAATTTTGTTAAAATTTTTGCTTGACGTTTGAACGGAAGCCTGATTCTAAACAAAAGCAAAACAGGCACAAAAAATAGTTTCCTGTGTTGCTGTTGAAGTGTCCTTACTCTCTGTGCACATGCTCAGTTTGCAGTGTTTGTGTTGTACTGTGTGTTTCCTCACAAGTGTTTGAACTAATGTAGAACCACTACGAACTTCTTCTCTCTTTTAACATGTATTGATGCATGTGTGATTTTGTGTGCAGTGGTCATGTTAACATCCTTTTTTCTCTCCTTGACCTCGTCTCTTCCAGCATGTGATCTCCTGCCGAACAGTAGATGAGCTCAGCTGCGCTTCATTAACAGTCAGATTCAGTCTGAGCACAATGCTAACTTTTCCTTTTCCCTCTTTGTTTTTCTGCCTGTGGATGAACCTCGTCCTCTGCCAAGCCTGGAGACGGCGCCAGCAAGAAACAAGGGAAGAAGAGTCAATCATAACAGTAGAGCTCTCAACTAAACCAGGTAAGAGGGGGACAGCTTGACTATTATACAGTCATGAAGTCAATAGATTTCTTTCTGTGAAGGCAAAATAAAAAAACAAAAAAGTCTCTAATTGTTAAGCCTGTTTTGGAAATGTAAAATTGCAACTAGCACAATAAGTAAAAGCTTGATATCTTAAAGTTGAAACGCACTTTAATAACTGTTAGATGAGATGATTGATACCAGATCGATTGTGTCTAATAGAAGGCAGTTGGCTTAGCTTAACATAAAGCAGGAAGTTAAAAAAAATAAAGCTCTTCTTTGTTTAATCTGTACAAAAGCTGATGTACAAAAGCAACAGGTTTTGCATGGAGCCATAGAGACATTTCTTTCATTTCTTCATTGATTCTTAAACATAACTTTGATTGTTTAATATATAAAATTACGGAAGCGTATTGCATTCACTCGCTTAAAAAAAAAAAATCTGTTTTTCTGAATTAAGGAGATGAATTTTCCTGAAAAAAATGTTTTGCTCTGTTTTTCTAAATTGATGAGATAAATTTTCCTGAAAAAATTTTTTTTTTTGTTCTGTTTTTCTGATTTTGCTACTTGTACTGACTCCGTGCCTGAAATCAGGTACCTGACCTGTTGGAGGATCGGGCAGAAAGTCAGAGCCTCCGGCCCGACACACAGGAAACTTTTTTTTATTATTTAAAAACTCAAAAAAAAAATTCAAGAAACTTTATCTCGCTAATTCAGAAAAACAGAGTAAAAACATTTTTTTAAGGAAAATTTTTCTCATTAATTCAGAAAAAGATTTTTTTTTAAGTGATTGAATGCAATACGCTTCCGTATAAAATATCAGAAATTAATTTTAAAAAATGTTCCCAGAGCTGAAGGTGGTGTTTTCACTTTCGCTTTTTGTGTCCAACCAACAGTCCAATAGCCACAGAAATTTGAATTGTAATGATAGAAAGCAGACAACAACAGTAAATCCTCAATGATTAATCAACTAAAAAAATGTTGTCAAGCAGCTAATGGATTAATCATTTCATCATTATTCTGGATAATGTAGAGCTAAGCATCGATACCGACAGTGCTGATCCACGTGTTAATCTAAGCCTGTGATCCTTCACCCTCCAGGTCCACTGACGTCCACCTGCGACACCACACTCACTCTCTGGGAGGAAAAACAGACTGGAAGCCTCGTCGATCGGCCAACAATGTGTCTGAAGCTTTCACTTACAACGCATGGTTTTTACAGCGAGACGACGCAAAAAAAACAACAAGTTACTTCTCTTTGATTTCGCATGAGCATGTCACCAAAAACTCACTCACTGTCGGAAAACGACACCGAAGGACACACGTGGACGTGAGCTTTCTTATCTCTGATGAATGGAAGGCGTCTGTGACCAAAGACGGCACCACAAGCGAACTGCTGACGGATATGGAAAGATTCACTTTCAGACACTCGCCTTATATGGTCTATTTTTTCCTCCTGGGCCTCAGTGCCGGGGTGCACCATGTGGTTCTTTTTTTAAAAAAAAAATCAAATCTAATAGTAAATGGGTGATTTTGTTGTATATAAATGACACTGTATAAAATCTAAAAAAAAGAAAAAAAGAAAAAATCAGTAGCTTCACGGATTGTTTCTGCACTGATTTGAGTTGAAGCTTCGCAGAGTCGGTGCATTTGTATTGAGAGGTCGACACTGTTTGAGCAGCCTTGAGAGTGTGACCTGACATGCTCTTCCAAATGAATATTAAAAAAAGGAACAAAAAAGCTGTATGTAAATGGGAAAAAAACTGCTTGATTTTAAACAAAGGACGTTTCTTTAAAGCCAACAGCTACTTCTGCTCCGTCTGTGGGACATTCTTCAGAGAAATGATATTTTGCTGCATGTGACGTCACTTTATTTTTAACGCTTTCCTTTGTTTTCTCCTAATTCAAAAGCACTGTAATACAATTAGAGAGGGTTTGATGGTACTTCTGTCTTTGTGAGCACTCATAATACTCAACCATCTGTCATCTATAACTGTTCTTATTTTGTTTTTTACGGAAAAAGACGAAAACACACTCGCTTCATTCTTCGGCGTCCCTGAATGTAAACCTGCAGACTGGCACATTGTGTTAGCTCCAAATCTGCAAGCAGCCCTGTGTGTGTGTGTGTGTGCGCGCGCAACATCCAATACAAATGTCTATCTGTAAGCCCATCATGCAAACTAGAAGTGTGCATTCAAACGTTTAGGTCTGCTGTGGTTTTAAAAAGGGGGACTGTTCTCGCTCTGATGACTTTTATCTCTATTTAACAGACTGTAATCAAGAGTCTTGTTTTTTCGCCCCATCATTCAAATCTAATCATTTTTACTAAATCACACGAATCAGTATTGATCACACGTTGTTTAAATTTTCTGTTCCTGTGTAATTTTTTTTTCTCCGTCTGTCTTTTTTCATACAAAACCACCCCAGCATCCATTGTTGATAAATCTGGTACCGACATGTATGACGAACCAACATAGCCTACACTGGATGATCCAAGTAATTATTTAAGCAGAAAAATAAATTGTGTTTAAACTGAATGTCTGAGCATGTTTTTTTTTCTTTTTTTTGCCAAATCTAAGGTTCATCTTCAAAAATACAAAAAGTCAATGACAAAAGCACAGATTTATTAATGATGTTAAACAATATACTGTAGCACCATTTTCATTGTCAAATGAATGTGACAAATTTCAGCAATGAAATTATTTCCTGCTGCGACTCATTAACTGTCCAAAAAAGGTGGGAAAAAAACCCCAAAACCAACAATTTCATACTGAAAATTAAACCTTCACTGGTTCTGAGTGTTTTTAAAGTCAATTTGAGACATGCAAAAAATTCACCCAAAAAAATGTCATTCTATACATCAGCGTTTTTTTCGGTGTGGGGTCAACTTATTGATTGTCCAAAAACAACAATTTCATGCTCAGAATGAAACGTTGACTGGTTCTGAGTAGTTTT
>JBBMOC010000031.1:607467-625474 GCA_037975185.1 Centropyge bicolor | reverse complement strand
AATTTGAAACATGCAAAAAATTCACCCAAAAAAATGTCATACTATACATCAGCGTTTTTTTCGGTGTGGGGTCAACTTATTGAATGTCCAAAAAACGGTGAAAACGTCCCCAAAAACAACAATTTCATGCTGAGAAAGAAACTTTCACTGGTTCTGAGTGTTTTTAAAGTCAATTTGAGACATGCAAAAAATTCATCCAAAAAAATGTCATACTATACATCAGCGTTTTTTTCGGTGTGGGGTCAACTAATTGATTGTCCAAAAAACGGTGAAAACGTCCCCAAAAACAACAATTTCATGCTCAGAATTAAACTTTCATTGGTTCTGAGTGTTTTTAAAGTCAATTTGAGACATGCAAAAAATTCACCCAAAAAAATGTCATACTATACATCAGCGTTTTTTTCGGTGTGGGGTCAAGTTATTGAATGTCCAAAAAACGGTGAAAACGTCCCCAAAAACAACAATTTCATGCTCAGAATTAAACCTTCACTGGTTCTGAGTGTTTTTAAAGTCAATTTGAGACATGCAAAAAATTCATCCAAAAAAATGTCATACTATACATCAGCGTTTTTTTCGGTGTGGGGTCAACTAATTGATTGTCCAAAAAACGGTGAAAACGTCCCCAAAAAACAACAATTTAATGCTCAGAATTAAACCTTCACTGGTTCTGAGTAGTTTTAAAGTCAATTTGTAACATGCAAAAAATTCACCTAAAAAAATCACATAGTATACATCAGTGTTTTTTACTGATCCACACGCATGTGATGGAACCTTGTGAATGGCATGTTCACATGTCATAAAATCTTCTATTTTCAACAGCTTGAATAAAATAGTTTTCTTTACAGCACCAACTTCATATTTGGTACATATATCAATTAGACCTTGCCCTTCTCACTGAGTTCATTTGTTTTCTGGTAAACCTTGTCAGATTTTTGCCTTTAGTATTCAAAATACAGACACGACAAGCTTTTTTCCATTTTTAGGGACCTATATCTGAGAAAGTATAATTTCTGTTGCAGATATAACTTGTTTTCCTGTTAGTACTATAACATGTCTCATATATTAAAAGGAATCAGACATCTGGTGTCACTAAATCTGGAGATATAGAGAGCCAAAAGTGCTTCCATGGACAAACGCGCATTCCAGGAAGCCATATTTTGCAAATATGTCACATACAAAGCTCTCCTTCTGTGTACAGAGCCTCATTCTATCAAAGAATCATGTGTGAAAATGTGAAGCATTTAGTGTTCAGTTCAAAAGTTATTAGCCATCAAACTATGGGTGTTTGTTTGTAACACTGTGCTAAATACGGGGCCATGCCCTCTTTCTGAGGGCATCATGTCTCCAAAACTAGTGGAAATATTGGCCTAAAAATTTGCACAGCAGTTATTAGTATCAATGACATCAAAATGAAAAATTATGAAGCAAATCTGAGATGGTCAGTCGGGAGCTTTCTGGTGATTTGGCACGGACTTACCCTCCTTCATTTACTGCCGTGACTCATTAACTGCCCAAAAAAGGTGAAAATACCCCCCAAAAAACAACAATTTCATGCTGGGAATTAAACGTTTATTTGTTCTGAGTACTTTTAAAGTCAATTTGTGACATTAAAAAAATTCACAAAAAAAATCTCATAGTATACATCAGCGTTTTTTTGTGGTCGACATGCATGTCGCTAACATCATGCTAATGTTTGAGTCTGAAAGTTTGCTCTCCAAAGTTGACTAAATCTTCTCACAGCGACGTCCATTTCGTGGCTGTTGTGGTGCTCTCCATCGTTGGCCCTGTTGTCACAAACTCCACCTGTTGAGTGTGGCCTGACCCAAGACCTGTACTGAGCCCTGCAGCCTCCAGGGGGCGACAGTGTGCCTGTGGTGTGGATCCTCGCTGAGCCTGTATCCAGGTGGTCTACCAGTCTTCCTCAAGACCCAATTATGTTACCTTTTATAAGTAAAATGAACTCATTAAAACACTGGCCTGAAACAAGTATTTTTACACATATTGTTGTGTAACATCTGTCCATCAAGAAAATTAAAAAACATAATTTTGTTGAATGCAAACAAAACTGTTACATAATTAAGACACATTTGAAGATTCAGTTTGGTCTAAGAGACATATTAGAACATCTGACATAACATACAGAACACATCATTAACTGTCATCCTCAGTGATTAATGTTAAAGCTTTTAGCATTTCTGAGTCTGTTTGTTTATCAATGTGATTTTTGTGACTAACAGTCTATTTAATATATATATATATATATATATATATGAAGCACCAGGTTCTATGAGGAAAAGATGATCTAAAACAGTCAATTTTTTCAAATTTGATTTTGGTTTGATCAAAAAGCTTCTTCTGAGTCTAAACATGTGTAAAGTAAATCACATATAATAGATTCTCTGAACAGTCTGATGATTTACAGAACAAAGTTAAAACAAAAAGACCCTGGGGATTTTTTTCTATAAAATATGGAATATCATGCTGAAATTATACTGATGAGTTAATATTGATGGTTTCTTTTGAAGAACTAAAGCATAAAGAGCTGTGATGTTGCTCTCAATCAATCCCCTGAAAGAGGCTTTAACAAAGGAAGCCATATGAACACACAGCTAACAGTGAAATTTCATCTGGTCTTCTAAAGTTCATTACAGAGAACCTTAACCAGCTCAACGCACGAAGACTTGTTCAAGTTGTCGGATTAATGTGAGTTAGTTATATCTATAAGAATGACTGTAATTTATTAAAAATAAATGATAGTGTTTCTGACCTTTTTAAATACATCATCATTTGCATACAGCAGAGTAAAAACAAATGTCTAACGAGCTTTGTTTCACCACATTTCTTTTAGAGGTGTAAAATCTGTTTATGTACCATTTAAAGGAATAGTTCACCATTCAGGAAAAGCTCAATGGACAAGTTAGCAGCACCGTGTACAGGATAAAATGTTGAGGTTATAAAACATGTAAACCAGACTTTAAATGGACGAAATCAAATATGAAGATAAAAATGAAGGATCACAAAAAATGTAACAGCAATAACAATAAATATTTCCATTTACTATCACATATGAGAGAAAAACTATCTATCTAAAAGAAGCTGGAACTCAATAAATTTTGGTATTTTTGCTTGGAAAACAACTAAGACGACTAATATCTCAATCTCAGAAATCAAATGAGTATGTTTTCTGAAATGTTGAACTACTCCTTTAGCAGACAGCGTTACAGACTGGTGAGCTGCGTGGATTCGTCCCCGTGAGTCTGAACGTGTCTTTTCAGATCTTCTTTCCTCCAGAATCCTTTGCCGCAGGCGCTGCAGCGGTGCGTTCGCTCCCCTTCGTGGACGCCCATGTGTTTGGTCAGCGAGCCGCTCGCCGTGAAGCTTTTCCCGCAGATGTTGCACAGGTACGGTTTCTCTCCCGTGTGCGACCTCATGTGGATCTTCAGCGCTCCGCTCTTGTAGAACTTCTTGTCACAGACGCTGCACCGGTGCGTGGACTCTCCCGTGTGGATCATCATGTGTGTTTTCAGAGTTCCCCTCTGCCTGAATCCTTTCCCGCAGACGCTGCACAGAAACGGCTTCTCCCCTGTGTGGATCCTCATGTGAGCCATCATGTATTCTTTAAAGCTGAAGCTCTGGCCGCACACGCTGCAAACATAAGGCCTCTCTCCAGTGTGAGCCCTCATGTGTCCCATCAGGTTCCCATTCTGAGCGAAGGCTTTGCCGCAGACGCTGCAGATGTACGGCTTCTCTCCTGTGTGCGTCCTCATGTGCATCTCCAGCTGCTTGTGGCCGTCAAAGTGTTTGCCACAAACTTCACAGTCATTGGTTCGGATGTAAGTTTGCAGGTGAAGCCTCAAACTCTCCTCGGACTCGAAACGTTTCCCACACACACCACAGAGATCCGCGTCCCTCTCGTCTTCCTGCACGTGCTTCAGAAAAGAGGCTCTGTAGCAGAAAGACTTGCCGCACACTTTACAGCTGTATTTCAGGTGAGACTCATCCCTGCAGTCTTTATTTTTAGGCCCCTTTGGTTTATTTGATCCTTGATTTTTTGTTTTTGATGGCTTTTGTAAAAAAGGTCCATCTTTGGTCTCATCATTCTCGCTGTCGGCATCAGTTCCTTCACTGTCCTTCCAGTCCTCGTCACTGTCTTTACTCTCCGCCTCGGAGCACTCTGCCTCTGACTGTCTCACATCTGTTTGATCCCTGCAGATGTTTTCCTCGTTGTGAGTTTGTAAATGCAGCTTCAAGCTCTCGTCAGAGTCCAGATGTTTCCCACAGGCTCCACACACACCTTGTTCGTGTTTAAGTACGTGTTTCAGAAAAGAGCGTTTGTAACGAAAAAACTTCCCACAAACTCTGCAGCAGCTCTGTCCTGCACTTTGAATCTTAGTCGTTGGAGCTATTGTCCTCGAAAGTTTTTTCATTTTCTTAGTTTTGTGAAAAGATGTCCCACAAGTTTTGCAACAATCTGCACCCTGATTTTGTCTCTGAAATGTTTTTCTTTTGTTTGATTTGAGAGAATTCTCAATTAGCTCCTCATCATTCTCTTCACTCCCGGCGTCTGAATCGTTCGATGACAGAAGCTCCTGGTCACTAGATGGCAGCAGACACTGCTCTCCACGTGTCTGTGTTTCTGTCATAGCTGAGGGTCCCTTTTCAAGACATGAGGGGTTACTGTGGATAAACTCAGAGTCTGTCTCCGTAGATGCGTCTTTAATCTGTGGTGGATTTGATGTTTTCTGGACCTGACTGGAGCTCCAGCTCTGCTCACATTTCTGCTGCTCAAAGGAAACATCCTTTTCACAGTCTGAACCAGAGAGCGACGGTCTGTCTGAAGGGAAGGTCAAGAGAAAAATTAGCGTGGAAATACATGTAAGAAAACCCCCCTGTGTGGGCAACAAAAAAATCTCTATTCTGCAGTTACAAACAAAATCTATGACAGCCATAAAAAGAATGAATAATTCATAAAATAAACATTATTATTATACAACGTACCTGTTCTGTGTAAGCTTGTATTTGTTTTCAACGTGACATCCAGCAGTTCACAATGACGTTCGATCTCCTCGTGGGAACCGGACACTTGTGCCTCATATTCACCCAACATTATCTCCAGGACCCGAAAGATCTCGTCAGCAACCACCAGCAGCCGCTTGTGTACGACTGCCCTCTGCTGCTCAGGTGACACTTCTGGAGGGAAAACATAAAAATAAAAGAACAAATTAGTCACAAGTAACTGTTTCATATAAACACTGTTGTATTCATTTTGGATGCTGAGTCATATTCATTTGCTCTCTCTGTACAAGCTTGTTTTCTATTTCTCTATTTATCATTTCTTTCTTTTTAAAGTCTGTGTGTAAATGTTTGATGGAAAAGCCAGAATATTAAATTCATATGCAATCGTTCATTTGTGAATTTGCAGCCAAACTATTGTATGAATTTACCCACTGTGGGACGAATAAAGGTTTATCTTATCTTATATATGTCTCTGAGATCATGTTTTCCTGCAACAATGATGCTTTAAAGTTCACTGTAACACTTCTCGTCACATTAGTCCAAAACATTTCAGTGTCTGTAAACTAAAGTCTCATCAAGCACACAAAGTATGCAGAAGTATTTCAAATCTAGATAAGAATATATTCACTGGCTAACATCTTTGCATTATGTCAAAGAAAACCTCTTTTACCTTGTTTGTTATTTAAAGTTCTTCTTAACATCCATCAGCATTTTCTAGTTTATGTTTCAAAGCTGTTGTTTATGTAGCAGCTGAGTCTCTAAGAATAAATGTGTCTCATTTGTAATTTAAATTTGCTGGTTTATAATATTAATATAAATAATAGCAATAATATTTATCAATATATAAGTTACTGGGACAGAAAGATGTTAAGCTGCAGAAGCTAACAAACTAGTTGATTGCCTCAAAAAACAAAGTTTTTGCTGAATAGGAAAGTTATATTAGACATAAATTAATTATATGAAAGTAGGTTGGCGTCAGAATGAAGATTAATTCCTCCATCAAGTCAGATCTTACTTCAGAGTTCCTCGTGTTTACTCACCTGATGTTTGCAGCTTCTTCTTCTTCTCTGCCATCATTTCCTCCACAGAGCTGAAAATCTCCTCCGCAGCTGCCGAAAGTCTTTCAACCACCAGCGACCTCAAAACCTGCAGTTTGGACATGATGGACCGACGAGCTCTGTATTTAATCTGTTAGCATCTCAAAGCTTCGACAAGACCCGCAGATATCATAATGAGAAACTACCAGTTCAGGTGTGGGCCAGAATGCTTCCGGGGTCGTCTTCTTCTGTGTCAATTTCACGGTTGACGGCAAATCACCGCCACCTTGTGTTAGTGAGCGGTATTACAACCACACACAAACAAGGTGGTGGAAGAACTCAAGCCCTTTACTAAAATAAAAATACCAACACCACAATGTAAAAACACACCACTACAAGTAAAAGTCCTGCATTTACTTGAGTAAAAGTACTTGTGACTGTGACTTTATCATTATTAATACTAATGCAACAAGACCTAAGCAGCATTTTACTGTTGTGGTTGATGGAGGTGGAGTTAGTTTTAACCAACTCAGACACAGTCAGCGGAGGTGGAATGCAACCTACAATGCAAGTACATTTACTGAAGTAATATACTTAATTGCAATTTTATGGAACTTGTACTTTGCTTGAGTATTTTAATTTTATGCCACTTTATACTTTTTACTTCATTTTTTCAGGTTACAATTTTTCATATGTCTTGTAAAAACCACATATCTCTAAATATTGTTATTTTGAAAAAGACATTTTCTGATAAACTGAGGGATGAAGTTTTCCTTTATGGGTTGAGAAAATTCTCCTCCATCTTCAGCTTGATGAAAGTCTTTAAAACCTTCTTGGATTAGCTGGAAAATGCATCATCACAAAGCTGAAAACAGGCTGTTTATATGAATCAAATTTGGCCTCGGCTTGTCTTTCCAATTTCCTTCCTTCAATGTGCATAGTGGTGAATTAAAGGCTGGATTGATATAGCAGAATATTTCATTACATGGTGAAGATTTTGAAGCTTTGATCCACTGCACTGACTCTGTATGAGTAAAAGTTTCAGCACCAAAGAAACACTTCAAGACAACCTCATTTTCGAACTGACCTGACTCACCTGGGTAATGTAGTTTGTTTCTTTGGCAAAGGAGGACATTGACATCAGGGTGATGCCAACGTGTGGTCGAACTCACGTGTCTCAGTTTCACCTCGGTGGTCGTATCCTCTGGTCTGTACACAAAAAACAACATTGTAGAATCAGCAGTTTAACTGAATTGGGGACAAAGAGGCAGAGATTCCTTGAACAGACTGGTTTACTCAGTTTAATAAACTCAAACATTAATTTCAAAGAACTAATTAAAGAAATAAAATCTCACATGCATGATCACTGAATGCACATGTCCTGTTAATGAACACTAATAATTGATTGTTTGTAATGTAATTTGCTGTTTGATTAAAGTCAGTCGTTTGTTCTTTTAGGTGAAACTTTTTATGCTGCTGTCTTGGCCTGGACTTTCTTGTAAAAGAGATTTTGGAATCTCTAAAATAAAGGTTAAAAAAAAAATAAGATAGCAAGTCTGTTCTTCTGTTTCGACCTTGGCGTTTATGTGTAGCATAATTAACACTGATACAAAAAGACTAAGACTTGGATAAAAAGACTAAGACTTATTCTGGATTTCACAGAATCAAGTCTTGACCCAGTTTTTGTGACTGGACATTTGAAAGCACATCGTTGACACACAAATCGTTCTTCCATTGCTCATCTCACGTGTGTGCTCTGCAAACCACAGACAGACAAATATTGGATGTTCGGCCTGCACCGTTGGCCTTACGTGCTCTGATTGACACACAGACGAACATGTGACGTGTGAATCTATGTCATCGCTGCAAGTCAGGCTAAAGGCCAGAACTGGTGCTGAGTTAATGATTCTCACCCTGGCTTTGCCCAAATGTTCATATCTTTATGATGAGAGGTGAGACAGCCAAAATAGGACACAGGATATTTGGAATGGGGTCATATATGTTTGTATTTATAATATTGGAAGAAGATGTTGTACTTCAACCAGACAGAAAAAAACTATCTGGGTCCTCACTGACGGGGTGAATTAGAATTTTTCAGACTTCCCTGAGGTCAATCAAAATCCTTTGTGCATGTCTTGTCTCAGTAAACAGTGATGATAGCTAGGATTAGCAGCTTTGGGTCAAATATTGTGTTTAATGTGTATTTTTATCGGCACAACAACATAAACTACAGTCGGCTCATTTTGAGATGTTCCTCTGTGCAAACTCAAACCTCAACAGGGAAACACATGCAAAATAATACAAAACAATGATGCAATGAAATAAACATATAAACTTGATGAAACACACTCATTCATGATTTTAAGAAAGTTTCAACTTGAGTTTAAAAGTCACTCACAAAGTGAGTACTGAGCTTATCAATAACACTATAAAAACCTAATGTGTCTGGCACCTTATTATCAACCTACTGATTGTCAACAGATCAATAATGTTCCACAGACAGGTAGAGCCAAGAGACAGGTGCATGCTGCTGTCTAAAATCAATAGAAGGTTGAGGTAGTTTGATCTGATGGTTTGGTCCGACAACTCCAGGACCTGTTTGAGAATCAACATATTTTTAAGTTTTCTTTACCATCAGCACAATTCAGTGATTTCTGAGTATCAAAAACAGGAACAGTTAATAGTTAACTCAGCTTCTTTTAAGGATAATAATAAGGTAACCCCAGGCAACACTGTACTTCCTGTTTACATCCACAAAGCCCACAAATTATCATGATAGTTGTAGCTTACAGCTAATGTGAGTGGAAGTAGTAAAAAAAACCTAAAAACTAAACACTCAATATTGTTCTTCAGTATAGTTTAAGGTATTTGTACTTCTACTTGTTTTTTTCTACTTTCTGCTACTTTATAGTTGTCTTCTAAAAAATAATTTAGAGGAGAATATTGTAGTTTTATAAGTTACTTATTGTTACTACTATATTGAATGCAGGACTTTTACTTGCAATGGAGTATTATTATATTGATGTGTATGTGATTAAATAGATGCCGATTAATGGATAAATCATCATGGTGCATGGTGCAGTAAAATATGAACCAAGTCATTTAATATGTTTTCATTTTTTATTAAAAAATATTCAAAACATTCAAAAATACTTTCTTTAACATTTAAAATACATTATTATAACATATGAACATATGTGAGTGACAGTTATTCTCTTTAAAATGAGGTTTAACACAGCAACTACGAGCAAATATTCACTTGTTCAGTCGCCTCATGTGTTCATTGTTTGTCCTTTTCCAGGACTCTGACTGTAATTATCATATTTAGCTGGATGCAAAGTTGGTCTTGAATGTTCCCCTGGGCCTCCTGGATAGTGCTTTCACATAGTGTCACGCAGCGCTCACAGAGTTCAGTATCCAAATGACACCAGTGACAATTTCCCATCGATCTTAGAGGCTTTTCCTGAGGATCAGTTGAACACATGAATGAAATAAGCTGGAGAGGAAAGTTTTGGTTTTTTTTGATCTGGAAGGTTGCACTTCCATTTCTTGAGTCCGTGTAACCTGAGTTCACCGCTCACACTCCCTTTTTGTTCTGCAGGCCCAGGGCTCCGTTCACGCAGTACGGGATGATGCTGACGGTGACCAGAGGCACGGTGGCGCTCTTGCAGAAGGACAGCAGGTAGAAGAGAGCGGCGGTGTGCGTGGGAGGCTTGAAGGAGTCGAACAGGTGCAGCAGGACCAACGAGCTGATCACGCACCCCACCTTGACCAGCGTGCTGCCACTCTTCTTGGTCTCGGTGTAGAGGGGTGAGTGCAGGCCCAGACCCAGGCCGAACAGGGTGCCCATGTTCCGCAGGAGGCTGGCGAAGGGCGTGGTGTCCAGGTGGACCCACTCGGGCCTCACGCACCACTTCTGGGCTTTGTCCAGGGTCCACAGCAGGTCCACACCCACAGCTTTGAGCAGGAGGTAGAAGCCAACAGCGAAGGAGGTCAAGAAGAGAGTGGTGTAGAAGTATTTCTTCATGCTGGCGCTGTAGATCCACTGAGTCTTGTTGAAGGCTTCAGCCACAATCATACCTAGAATCCAGTGAAATTTGGTTAATATTATGTGTTAAACAGTGAGAATGACAGCGCTGCCTCGACAAGTGCTTCGTCTGTTCCAAGTGCACTGACCTGTGATAACACCGGCGATGACCTGGTGAGGGAAGTGGGCGGCGATAAAAACCCTGGAGAGACAGACGCACACCTGGACTCCCCAAAACACCGTCCACAAACCAGCCTTCAGATACCTGCCAAACACAAATTCACTTCAATTAGTTTAATTTGCAAGAGATAAAAGTGAAGGTGCAGCTCTCGAAGCTCAAATCAGCCAAAGAGAATCAACCCTTTAAAGCAATATAACAATTAACACAGTTATTCTTTGTTGCCTGGACGTCAAAACAACTCAAGTATAATCTCCCCCCGTTCTGACCAATAGTTGTCAGGAGTCAATGATCAACTACAGCCCAGAACAGATAGCGTGTCCACAGCGATAAGGATGGATGGAAATTGGTAAACAACAGCGACAGAAGTGAGGGACAAGAGATGATCAGTTATGTTCTTTCTCTCGGACTCACCAGTCCCTGCTGGTGGATTTCTTGCTTCCGAACTTCTTCTTGCTGGTCACGATGGCGAGGATGGAGGTCACCAGGGTGTAGTAGACGCCAGCGGCTCCCATGGCGTGACCTGAGGGGCTGCCTGGATGACACAGACAGACAGAGGGTCGATGTCAGAGGTGGACTCAGTCCAGTAGAACAATGACTGCGTTGTTCATCTGTCATTTTTGAATGAATGAATGAGGAGCAACCTGATCCACTCATCTATATGTTACTACAAAAGTAAAAAGTGCATTAACTCATATTCTGTACTAAGAACAATACTGACTTGAAACTTGTGCATTGATGCATCAATAACAACAATGAAAAACTGTAATATATGATCATTTATAACTCACAGGGTCCAAGCGCTTTTAGTTTTTGATCTTTATGTACTTTTACTTAAGCACTTTTTACATTGTCATAATGGTATTTTTACTTCATTAAAATTTTTTAAACACTTCTTTCACCATTGATTAAAGACAAAACTTGAGCATGATTACAAGTCTGAATAACAGCTTTACTCACAATATGCACCATTAAAGCACAATATCAACTGATGACCTCAAGATGGATCCTGTTTTATTACCTGATCTTGACGCCATGTGTCAAAAATCCTTCTGATTTTGCAGCCACATACGTAAATCGATTAGTGTTTTATCAAATTACCACAGTACAGCTGAGGCATGCAATGCACAGGCAGTGGGAGAAATGGGGGGGGGTTCATTTTTGCCTCCCAGTGTGTCTCACCTGGCCCGGTCTCACAGGTCATGGGGTACTGCTCAATGTGAGGACGAGCGGTGTTTTCATAATAAGCCGCCTCGTGGACCCACCAGTACGGCCTCTCCCCAAACAGAATCCTGAAGACGACAGAATCATGCCTCAGTTAAAGTCTTTAAAAACGTTTGATTTCACCTGACTTTGCTCAGACACCTTTAAACTCCACTCACCATTTGAACACCAGGTTAAGCCAGTCCCCGATCACGGCCACCCAGATGAGCTTAATGCCCACTGAGGAGCGCAGGTGAAACCAGAGCGGGAAGAAGATGAAGAAGGTGTTCCTCAGGTCTGCGGCCCAGGACACCCACAGAAACAAGCCCTGGGCGTCCTGGTAGTTGGTCTGCAGGTAGTGGGTGGTGCTCACCCCGAAACCCTGCATGGCGTCCATGATGGCGTTCATCTTACCCCCGAGAGAGAGAGAGAGAGAAATCTTTGCTGATGTGTGAGCGAGAAAACCAAAAGACTGTTGCTATCAGTAAGACAGCTGGTTGTTTTTATACGGCAGGGACCCACTACCCAAACGCATGCTCGCGCTGATCTTTGGACCTTGCACATGTGTAATAAACCACTGGGTGTCAGGGGAGTTTGGGAGGTCTGTCGAACAAACAAGTTGAAAAGATAGCGGGAAAACAAAACGTCAATATCAGAATCTTTCACACTGAACTTCTGTACAAAAGGAAGTCCGATGGATTTATTTCTAAACTGTGACCCAAATGATACAAGCAAATGGACCGTGTGCAGAGAGATGTTTGCTTTTCATTGAACTGCAAAATATTAGCAAATGTCCTCTTAATTTCTCTTTTTTTAAGAGCTTTCGTTAAGACTTTTTCACTTTGAAGGCCAAAACTGAAACGTATAAAGATCCAAAGTTCCCATAATTGACTGACTTCCCACCTGCTGTGCTCAGATTGTGAAAATGATTCATATCTATGGATTCTAAATATTTAAAGACAATTTTTATCTCGCTGAAAAAAGAATGAACAATTCAATATTTTAGCATGAGAAACATCTGGCCAACTCAAACCTTCTGTCAGCTCAGCTTGAAACTCAAACTTACTATATTTCTTTCACTTTCATGCAACCACTGAGTAATAATTTGTCAGTTATGTAAGTGTTTTTCAGACGATTCAGTGGCATCTCACTGGTGGAGGTTACATAAGAAGTTCAATGATTAAATGATTGGATTTGAACTGACTAGAAGCTGAAGAGATAGTCAGTGATAAAAAGAGAAAAAAAAGGTTGGAGGTCGTGTACAAGTTGCTGCTCTGTCACGACATCCCCGCCTGGCAGCGAAGCTCAAAAATGAGCTCACATTTCATCGTGTTTTTGTTCGAGGGACACGGTTTGTGATAAGAGTGTCATCATTCCTCACACTGGAGTCCAAAGCCCACTCAGGACAGAGACAAATGACGCAGCCCTGCGATGGGACACAGAGGATCAACTGTGGGCCAAGATCAATGGATTTCACAAGCAGCTCAAAGTCACATCAGATCAGACTTCATTTTTATTCATTAGTTAAAAAAAAGGGTTTTCCTAGAAGTCTGTGATCCATCAGAGCAGCAGCTGATTTCTGTCAGGATGGATTTGAGCGGAGGGGGCCTCAGGGGTGTAAAGGTTAAGGAACCCGTCTACGCTGTCCCGAAGGCAAACAAATTCGCTAGCCTTGAGTAAAGTCCACGTGGCTCGCACAGCGACAGAACAGAGCGGACAAAAAAGACTAAAAACCCGGATTCAGGGCATCATCCTCAGGCAGGCAGTCACATCATGGATCTCCTCCACAGCTGGGGGGTCGAGCTGGCCGTCCACCTGCAGACCAGGTACGACAGGTACGAGGGCGTGTTCGGTCTGGCGTCCACCGTGGCCGACCTGCACACCGCCTTCTTCTGCTTCTTCCCCATCTGGTTCCACCTGCGCAGGGACACGGGGCTCAGGCTCGTCTGGGTGGCGGTCCTCGGAGACTGGCTCAACCTGGTCCTCAAATGGTAACCTCGGTCGAGAAACACGCAAAGAGAGAGAGGAGGAGGTTGTATTTGTTGGTTTGAGTGTCTCCGTCTTTCAGGGTTCTGTTCGGGGAGAGGCCGTACTGGTGGGTTCATGAGACCCGGTTCTACGGAGCCGGACCGGCCCCGACTCTGCAGCAGTTTCCCATCACATGTGAGACTGGACCAGGTACAGTTCGGACCTGCAGTCGCTCTCATGATGATTGTAACAGTGGAACAGATGCTTCGGCACAGTGACCTCAGCCTGGTTAATGCTGCAGGGCATCACTCTCGGATATTATCTACAGTGTCTTTGAATGAATCTCATATCATGTCCGATGTGATAAATAGGTTATAAACTCCACTACCTTTGGCCTTTTGTTGTGTTTTTTATCTTCTAGTTGGTGTAAAGAAATTTCAGCTCAGATTATATAATGTTTCCTCTTTGATTATTGCTCCAGATTTATTTTCTGTGTGAACATCGAAGTTCATTCATACATGTACGTTTCCTGCTACGTTTCAGAATACTGTTTACTGCACAACAGTTATTTGACAGCTTGAGGTACAAATGAGGATTTTTACACAGAGAACATATGAAGATTTTCTCAAATATGATGCTTTGTTATCAACTATCCAAAAGCATATACAAGAAAAGCTGGAACAAATTAATGTTAATTTTTCTTTTCTTTTTTATTGTTAAAGTCACTTTGGGCTGACTCTGTATTATATTATATCACTAAACAATATAGCACTTACAGATGGAAGTTATGCTTACTGTGCTGTAAATGTGTTTTCAAGCATTTATGTAATATGATTAAACAACTTTCGCTCTAACATAAGATAATATAACCAACCAATCATGTGACCTCTATTGCTTTGAAATTGCATCTCTGAGGGTGAGCGTGCTTCTTGCAGGAAGCCCCTCGGGTCATGCCATGGGTGCAGCCGGGGTCTGGTATGTGATGGTAACAGCTCTGCTCTGTATGGCCACAGAGAAGCGATGCCCCCCTCTGTTATACAAGTGAGTCTGTGTTAACACAATCACTTCATTTCTGTGGGAAATAAAGCTGTGATCTTCAGACTCTGTGCACTCGTGTTCAGTGTTTGTTCTCTGTCAGATTCCTGCAGCTCGCTCTGTGGATGCTCATGGGCCTGGTAGAGCTGCTGGTCTGCATGTCCAGGGTCTACATGGCCGCCCACTTCCCACACCAGGTCATTGCTGGAGCCATCACAGGTTAGTCTGCCTCAGTAATTCATAACACAGGAGGCTTTGCAAACACGTGATGGACCCTGTGTTTTCAGGTGTCCTCGTGGCCGAGCTTGTCTCGAGGGAGAAATGGATCTACAGCGCCAGCATGAAGAGATATTTCTACACCACTCTCTTCTTGACCTCCTTCGCTGTTGGCTTCTACCTCCTGCTCAAAGCTGTGGGTGTGGACCTGCTGTGGACCCTGGACAAAGCCCAGAAGTGGTGCGTGAGGCCCGAGTGGGTCCACCTGGACACCACGCCCTTCGCCAGCCTCCTGCGGAACATGGGCACCCTGTTCGGCCTGGGCCTGGGCCTGCACTCGCCCCTCTACACCGAGACCGAGAGGAGGACAACGAGCTTCAAGACGGGATGTATAATTGTCTCCTTATTTCTGCTGCAGCTGTTGGATGGTTGGACTTTTTCTTCTGAGAATCTTGTGACTTTCTACTTCCTGTCTTTTGGCAAAAGTGCACTTGCACTTTTAATCCCGACAGCTCTGGTTCCCTGCGCTCTCTGCTGGATTTGGAAGGAAAAGAGAGAAGATAAGAAGTTGTGATTCAGGACCAAGTTGATGTTTAGAGTCAATATATGAATAGTTTTATTTTCTGTGTTTACCAGCACTGTTTCTTCTCAGGTTTAACACACAAGGACATTTAGGCTTTGACACTGTGCTGGCCTGGATATCAGTTCCTTAAAGGAATTTGTACTGTAGTTCAACATTTGGGGAAATACACTTATTCACTTTCTCGCAGAGAGTCAGATGAACAGATTGATATCACTCTAATATAAGCAGGGAAACGGCCTGGCTCCGTCCACAGGTGACAAAATCCAGCAACCAGCACCAGTAAAACTCATTAACTAACATGTTATTTCTCATTTGTTCATTTGTACAGAAATAGAAGTGTTAGAATGACATGTGTGGTTCTGCAGGAGCGCTGACTCTCTGAATGCTGACTCAGCCTCCTGGGTGGCAAAACATCCTCTTTACCCTTTGTGTACAAATGAAACAATGAGATATATAATAAGATAGTGACATATAAGACAGAGCCAGAGTCGCTGGTTCCCGTGTTTCCGGCCTTCTTCCCCTGGCTCAGGCTCCACACACTCATACTTGTTTATTTTTGTCTGTATTCGGTTTTTAAGGTCTTTCTCTGTTGACGACTGTCTGCAGCCTCCTATAGTGTCGACTCGGGTGTACACATGTTAAGACATTTTTTTTTTTACAACTGTAGTTAGCACATCATCAAATAGTACTTTTTCAGCTCAATGATGCGTAGATGATAAACGACTGTTAGCAATTTAAATAAACACTTGTTGCTATAAAGACTCCCACTTATTTCAAAGCCATCGGTTTCTCTGAACGTCTCAGACTGATACTGATTAATTCTCTGGCAGGAACAAACCATTAAATATTAACCAGAACATGCTGCCTTCACTCTGCAGTCCCGCATGGTGACACTGCCTTTCACCACAGCCAAAAGAGGCACGGAGGGGTCAAGGGGCAGAATGCATTGCAGACAACACGTGTGTCCCATAAGGCTCTAAAAGTAGTACATTGCTCAGGCAACGTATCGAGGGAAGGTCGAGCGTATGTGTGATACTGAGATCAGCAGGATTGCAGATACAAACCTCTGCAGCTCTGATAATTAGATCGTGAACCTGTTTTATAAATTTGTCATCTTTCACATAGAAATCTTCGACAACTTTATCAAATTTTCATCTTATCTTATAAATGAAAACATGGTCAATCCTAATCGTACACAACACAGGAGAGAGTCAAGGTGAGACCTCCGTTTGATGACATAATAAACGTGGCCTTGTGACATTTTCCACCTGCAAATCGCAAGTCTCCTTCATAACCATCTTATCTCTCTTTAACTCTCTTCCGGTGCTTATCTCACAAAGTCATATCTATATGGTGCTGCTCTATATGGGCGGGCTACATTATCAGAGACAGACAGAGGGGAGAAGGGGGGCGGGGGGGGTCAGACATTACAACTGCGTCAGGAACATTGAGCAACATGGTTTACATCACTTTATATTTACAACTGTCAGCTCAAGTTGGTTGTTTTTCTCAGTTATGAGATCTAATCTTATCACGGTCGTCTTATCAGGACAACACAAACATCAAGCTCAGTCTGAGAAAGTGTGTCAGACGCACACCAGTGTTTCTCATATTCAATTTACTTAAATAGATTTGATTCCACTGAGAAAGATTATATTATGTATTCATGTTAATTTTAAAAGTCTGCACAAAATGAAAAACAAAGATGTGGGCAATTACATGTATTGTCAGTGTTTGTGCTCAGCCTCAGAACAGTGACATCTGCAGGTCAAGAGGAAACATTGCTACACAATCCATTCACAATACTGTCTGCCTTAACACAATGTGTGAATGAACATTTTGATGTCTGCATAAAAAAAAAAAACTATCTGATATCCAATAAACAATTTCTAAAAACACAAAAATGCCAAAAAGAAAATCAGAACTTCTTATCAAAAAATGTTTTATTCAATAGAATCAATGCCTCAACATAGGAGATGCTTTGGTGACTTATGAATTTTCACTGAAAACCAATAAGCCCGTGGACCTAAAACCTTAGCTTTGTTTTATATTTACTACGGTTAAACAGTAACATTGTATTACGTACAACATTCGGAGAACTCGGCCTTTGTGTTGTGTGTCCTATAAACGAGCATCCTCCAGATGCTGTAGGAATCCAACAATAGACTTAAATAAAAGGACAAAAAACGTTCAGTGGAGCAGGAAACAAACCACTTCACTCTGAATTTTTCCTTAAGAGCTACAAATGAAGCAATTTCACAAAGATCTGAGGACGAAATGTTTAATTAAAATTAAAAAATACATAGCGCTTTTTGTTGTCTGCGATCTATCTCCCCATTTTCTGACAGAACATTTAGGTCTTCAAAGGGTTTAAAACAAGAAAAATATTTTACAATTAAAACAAAAACATGTGCATTGTGTCCATCTATGGAAGCTATGGTTCTGTACTGGGCTGAGTTGATTGTACTGAAGGAGGTGAATGTCTAGATGGAGTCCTGTGGACCGGGGCCAGGCTACTGTAGCTCAACAGGCATGGCAGGGAGACAGGGGTGGAGACGGGAGGTGGAGGCTGAGACGGCTGGATGAACATCAGTACAATGCGTCAGTATTACTGCTTCGAGGCCTCTTGATCTTTTCAATGTTCTTCAGGATCATGTCGTGTAACGTTACCTTCAAAGAAGACAAAAAATAAAGTCTGATCATGTGGATAAATACAGCAAAAAGTGAAAATGCTGTCATTAACA
>JBBMOC010000031.1:579533-607221 GCA_037975185.1 Centropyge bicolor | reverse complement strand
AGTTATATGTTGGTATTAAAGAAACCTAAATGGAGTGTTATAGTAAATAAAGATCACAACATACGTATTGATTTCGCAGCTCAGAAACTATGATCTTCAGACTGATGTATTCCTTCTCATCGATCTCGGTTACTGTGCGCCGATAGTCCTCCTAAAAAAAAAAAAAAAAGTTTAATATATATCATATTTAAACAAATACACTTCTCTCACAGTGAAAATAAAAAGAAGGTCCACACAACATTCCTTTTGCTTTTACTGCTTTGTGGCCTTAAATGGCGTGTATGATGTCACTGGGAGGGAGGTGCTAAACAACAACTTTCAGGAACAACAACGTAAACAAACAATCCTGGTGTGTATGATACTTGCTCTCTAGTCATCCACAGATCACTACTGATAATAAAAAGAGAACCATTTAAAATGCTGTGTAGACATTATGATATATACTATAATCTGTATTTAATTCTCCCAGTAACTTTGTACTTTTTAGATAGTATTTACTTACCACATGTGGATATTTTGCTATTTTCGACACCAGCTTTGCCCTTGTGATGTAGTATCTAGAAGTAAAGAAGACGCAACATAAATCTTGTAAATCATAAAGACACAAACTAGTAGACAAAAACTGCAGCTGAGCAACTAATCTGGCACCAGCTTCATGCCTCATAGCCGTAGTTTATGTGGAAGACAGTTATGACTTCTACAAACCTTGATATCTGATCGAGGTAAGATGCCGCCTCCCCTTCAACTGTTCTGAGTTCAGCTACTGTCTCCTCCTGAATGGACACTCCAAAGTTGTTGCCATCCTCTATCCTGGGGATGAGCAGCTGAACCCACATTTTGACCTGGAAAAGAAGAGAAACACATTAAGAAAAAAAACAATACAGCATCTGGAGTGACAGCACAGTTCATGACTTGGCACTCCTGTAGGGTCACTGCTGCCAAGTTCTCAAGCAATATATCATTATTGAGATAAACGACCGATGCAGGATCTTTGATTAAAGACTTTACTTACTGTGTTACATTTCTCTATGAGTGTCCTGATCTCTGGTTTGACCTTTTCAATGAGATCAACAAGGTTTCCGTTGCTCTTCATCATCCCACCAGGCATGACAAAGACCTTGGTGCCAGTCACTGGGTGACATGGGAAAGAGAGAAATATTTGTGAAAGAATTAAATTACAAACATATAAAAAGGGCAGAGGTATATTCCTTTATTTGTCCCTCAGTGGGGAAATTCACATGTATCATTATACAAAGAGATACTTTAAAATTCATTGAGTCTTATACTCACCCATGTCATCTGCTCCTCCATCCTCCAGCTTTCTCTTTTTGGCATTTTGCTGTGAAACGGATAAAACAGGATGACACCTCTGCTCTGTACACAGTTGTTACGACGAGCATTGAGGTTTTACTTAAACTCTGAAACTGGGCCTCACCGCTTCTAGTCCGTCATGCAGGTTTGAGAGCAGGATGGGGTCTGGCACCGTCAGGTTTATCTCAGAGTGGATCTCCTTCAGTTCCGTGATGTTTATGATTGGATCCTGAAGAATGAGGATATTAGCTGTTTGTTTGTGACTTGACAAGATTAGGGGTTAGGTGGCATGATATACACCATGAGGCTATACAAATTTGTAACAAATGTTCTTGAACTATCTGTACTGTGTTAGCTGCCCATTGAAAGGTCTTGGTATCTTGTATGTATGCAGAGTGTATAATACCACATAAATCGTGATAGAGGATTTTAGCCATTTACCACCCACTCCTAGCCAATATGTACACAGATCTAAGACTATACAATGGGCTTTTAGTTGAATGAACATGTAACTGACCTTAAGGAAGTGATCAAGTTCCAGTAACTTCTTTGGGAAAAAATTCGCGACTAGATCTTCAGCCTGAAAGAAATGCCAAAGTTTAAGATGAGCCTTACTTGAAAACCAAACAGTTTTGACAGCGGTGTGTGTGTAACAAGACATATTTTTTAAACATGTGAACTAATACTTACTTCTGAAGTGATACGTTCCCTGAAAGCATCAACCTGCAAACACAGAAAACAAGGGTCCAGATATCAGAAGCAAAACCAGACATTTTCCTTGCTAAACGCGGCTGAAGGCTCCAGTGTCATTAGACTTGAAGTAGTTTATTTAATTATAGCTCTACAAATGTGTCTGGTGCATCAGTGTAAGAAATAAAAGCTCCAAGATAAGGTAACATGGCGCAGGTACGACAACGGCAGCTTGTTGAGTTAGCTAACTTGGCAGCTAAGGCCTTTTTTGTGCATGTGGTCTCTCAATATTAGCTGTTATTTATTCACACATCGATATAACCTAAACTTCCCATCACGCCTCATGAAGCTTATCACCACTGTGACACAGCACCTCACCTGCTGGAAGCTTTGACAGGTGTATTGTTACAGGCGGGAAACAAGCCGGTTAGCCGCTGCTAGCTGCTGTTAGCCTGGCCTTAGCAGAACGTGGCTAAGATGCTAGCAAGCAACAACACGTCTACAAGCTCAACTGGAGTTTCGAAAGAGTCAAACCTCACCTTGGTCTTAATTTCATTGTCCACCTTGAGGAGTGAAGACATCTTATGTGATCAAATAGGCGAAGAACGATTGTCCCAACAGCATTAAAATTCACTTGTAAACGTGTGGCTTTATCACCTGTCAGCCACACTTGTGAGCTTAAAGATGACGACATTAACACGCGACGGACGGGGTTTTTTACTGCGCCTGCGCGAAACGTCTCCGTATTTTTCTAGACGCAGCTGACGATGTAAACAAGAGAAGACAGTCGAGGGCAACAGGGATCAAACAGGCCGGTGTCACCGCAAATGATCGCCATTATACGCTCATAAACGGCCGACATGGGGCTGCCCGTTACTATTAAAGTCAACTTCCGGGGGAATGTGAAGAGATTTCTGGCTCAGGATTTGGACAAATTGGAGTGGGAGTCCGTTGAAGCCTGGGTAAGATGCTAACGGCAGCGAGTCGGCTAAACGCTGGCGCAGTTTGGCGAAGAGGAGGCCCAGACATGGCCGAGCCACGTAAACAATAGACCACCTGAAGGACAGGCGATACTGTTACTGTAAAATATGGAGGGAAGCGATGATTTTAAAACCAGATAGCAGCTCATTAAATACGACCAACTAGCTAATGTGCTATAACGCGTTTGTGCTGTTGATTAGCTGTGGAGGGGCCATTATTGATGTTTTCATAACACGTGTGAGGGAAGAAAAAAAAAGTTCAGATTTAATATGTTCGTTATGGATTTTCTTTTCTCTTAAATTGTATTTCAGATCAAAGCATCTTTCGGGATCAACCACTTTCAAGTCAAATATTTTGATGAGGATAATGAAGAGGTGAGGGAGTGTATACAAATGTTGTTCTTACATTAATTATAAAATGATAATATCTTGGCTCAGTGACTCGTTTTGATCTTATTCTCTCTATTTCAGATCTGCATAAATAGTCAAGGTGAGAAAAATACCTTGTTTACCTTGATTTTTCAGTAGAATATAACCAACAAACAAACATGTGAGATAAAGATTAAAGAACTGTTAACTGATCATTAGTCAATTCTTCAAACCACTTACTGATGATTTCTTTTGTTTCAGATGAATATGAAGAAGCCATCAAGGTACTGGAACACTGCTGGATTTCTATTGGATGCTGAAGACAAGATTACATTTAACAGCACATAATAAAAGTCAATGTTATTACAGAAGGATCAGTGCAGAGATCATGTATCCTGAATTTCCCCTCTGGGAGAATCAATAAAGAATTATCTTATTTTAATTATCTTATGTAGAAAGTGGACAGTTTTATGCTAAAACATTTCACATTATTGATATCAGCTGTTTGCTAAATGTAGATGGAAAAGGAAATTCCTCTCATCACATGACTGTTACTCTGCCTACATGACAGCATATATATATAGACAGGATGTACTGCGTGACTGCACTGACGACAAACACATTATAGCTGTGTATTTACATAGTATTGTATACACCTTGGAAAACAAATGGCCAACATGTGTTGATATATTGAATCCTAAACAGTAAACAACAGACAATAGCTATACATAACATAGTTTTCTTGAATACATCACACATGTTATTTGTTTTTTGCATATTTCTGTGTCAGTCTCTGGTGGTATGTGTGTCATGTTTCTGTTTTCGTACAGAGTGCTGAGAAGCAGGGGAACCAGTTGCACATGAACGTGTACAAGATGAAAGGCCAGGCCTGCGGAGGCCCACTGAAGACGGAGGTGAAGGAGCTGAAAGGAGACCTCCGGCCTGCTCCTCCTTATCCATCGAGGGTGAAAACGGTGGACAAAGGAACACAGGTCACCCCGGAGCGAGAAGCTGTAAGGAACTGAACAGATTCTCCTCCACTTTCCTCTTCTTATACACACTCATATGTGCAGTGTTGACAGTGTTTTTATGTTCAAGAACCACTAGTTATTTAAGTCAAATAGATAAGATAATTGAACTTAGCAAACGTTTGATGCAAGTCTGATGTATTTTGACACAGGTCACAGTCAAGGACACCAAGGGGAACAAACCAGAAGATGAGCCACCTCCCATGTGGTTCAGATCATACATGGAGAAGGTAAGATTTAAACGATTCTGCATCTATATAAAGCAAAATCTTTATATAGATCAAATCAAAAACTTTAACCTTTTAGGTTTGATGTATGACTGATATTGCCATCTGTGATTTAAAGGTCATTAAACATCTACTAACAAAAATCAAACTCTTTTTTTGTAGTTTAAAGATGAAGTGGTGAAAGAGGTAGTGGAGAGGATGTGCAGCGACTTCTCTGGCCAGTGTTGTACCCACAAATCATCTGATGGGCCCCATGAGGCCAGTGGGGCCATTGGTGGTCCTATAGGGCCCAGGCCGGGCCCCTCCACGTCCAATGGATCCCTTGGCTACACCCCAAACTGCAGCAGCTGCAACAAACTCACCTCTGAAGGGGCCTACAAGTGCAGGTAGGCATGGAACACACTCGAATATAATACGATGCATTTTATAATTTAAGAAGAATTTGATTGAATATGGCACACATCTTCCAAATTCAGAAAACGTTTCTTCACAAGTTTACCAAGTGTATGATTTCTTTTACATGTTCTGTGTTCACTGAGCAGGTTTATGAGTATCTGGACTGATGTTTTTTGGTTTTTCCCTGCCAGTGTGTGCCCGTCGTGCATCCTGTGTGAGATGTGCAGACATAGCCATGACCCTAGCCACAACCTCGTGAGAACCAAGACCCCTCTCTCCATCCCTGAGCATGGAATGTCGGGAGAGTTGAGGTAAACCCCCAAGACTGAGGATAAATCTGCCCTCTTCTGGAAGCACTAAGACATTTTTACTTACAACAGTGCTAGCCCTTCTTTGCTATCACTTCTTCTGCATTAATGGAAGAAAACATCAATATGAATAGATGCTAAGCAGGATTGCAAAAATGTTTTAGCAGCTAGATTTCTGTGAATATTGAATTATGTGTGTGTATCTGTTTTGTTCTTGGAAAATAAACTTTTGATAGTCAACAAATAGGTGTTCCTGATGACATTTTAAACCAGGTTCCCAAGGCGAGGAGACAGGACAGTGCGCAAGGCCGAGCGACAGCGCCTCAAAGCTGAAAGGAGGCAGCTCAGAGCTGAAGTGAAGGAAATCAAGAAGAAACTGAGACTGGAGAAGAGGGGGCTGCAGTGGAGTGGACCCTCTACCTCAGGCAGAGCCAACCTGACAAACATGGCCTCCGCATCAACCCAGGTCCCAGCCCTGCCCCCCCCTGCTGCCTCAGATACAGCCTCAGGTCCAGCCCCAGCCCAAGGTCCCATCCCTGCCCCGGTCCCTGATCCCCAGGCCTCCAGTCCAGAGTAAGCGCCACCTCGGAAGGGCGTCCGACAGTGCTGGGTACCTCGAACCCAGCATGGATGCAATAAAGTCTTTTTTTTTCCAAGAAAAGAAATCAAAATATGCCATCTTTGTAATCTAGTCTGTATGAGTGTATCGCTGGCTGCTCTGGGGTGGTGGAAAATGTTGGAACTACCTCAATGTGAAAACTGCTGCTGCTGCTTCATAGATTTTCTAAGAAAAATTGCTTTTGAGCTGCAAAAAAAAAATCTGGGGTCCTGCTTTTTTGATTCGTAGAGAACAAAAGAGATGGGTATTGTAAGAAACCAGGGCTATTTTCAACAATGCTCTGTACACTTGAAACTAGGGGTCCCGGGGTCTCGCACACGTCATTGGTGCCCACTATGGCTGCCTTGTTTCTGGATGAAAATCTGCCGGACGGCACCCGTCTGGAGCCCGGTACCAAGTTCATCAAATACTGGAAGATGAGGAACTCGGGCACTATCAGCTGGACCTCAGAGACTAAGGTACCCCTCCCACCCTCCGAGAGGACAGGCTCCACTCTCTCTTTGCCCCCCTGCTTCACTTCCACTCTGAGTCCCCACTCAGCTCATGCCTACTCCTTATCCACTAACACCAGCTAGGATTTCTTACCCAGCCTAATACAACTAATGCCCTCTTTTGTCTGAGATTTTTATTATTTGAATTCATTTAAATCTGTGTTCTTTAAGTTTTTAAGTCTTTGTCGTCGTTCGAGTGTGTGTGTGTGTGTTTCCCTCACTTGAGTATTCTTTTTCTTCTGTGTGACTTTGGTTGCATGCTCTTGTCTTTGTGCTTTTTCGCGTGTGTATTCCTATTTTGTGTTTTGTGTATGTGTGTACGTGCACCCAGCTAGTGTTCATGTGGGGAAACCTGGGCCTGGCGTCAGAGGAGAAGAGGGAGGTGCCGGTCCCCCTGCTGCTGCCCGGACAAGTGGGAGTGGTCAGTGTGGCCTTTGTCGCTCCCGTGATGGAGGGGACGTACACCTCCCACTGGCGGCTGGCGCACTGCGGCTGCCAGTTCGGCCCGCGCGTCTGGTGCAGCATCGTGGTCGAACACGGCGACAGCCGCAACGCACTCGGGCATCAGAGCAAACGACTGGCAAGTCTGCAATCCAATGGCACCCTGTGCAGCAGAACATCAGCTGTTGACATGTGTTGACATCTAGATTATGACATTATTTGTGAAACCTAGTAGCTAAGTAGATTTACTCAAGTAAAAATTTAAGGTACTTGTACTTTATTTGAGTATATCTATTTTACATTACTTTGAGGTAAAGACATTTCAGGGGGAAATCCGTTTTTTCTTTTTTTTTCTTTTTTTTACTCCACTACATTTATTTGACACCTTTAGTTACAATTTACAAAACCAAAACTAATAAATTCTGATAAAGGAGATGAAGCTACCCAACATTATATAAAGTAGTTAAAAAGAGCCCCGACTTTACCAGCTGCAACAAAAACATGACATACATTCATGCATCAGTTAAATTTGTTTGACAGATGCAGTTACCAGCTACTTCACAGATTTCACATTGGATAAGCTTAAAAGATACAACACACTGTTGAGATTAAAGCAGTTGTTCCAAACCACTGGGCTCGTTCCTTCTGTCTGGTTGGGGCTTCTTCTCGCATTTCAGATACGACCAGTGAGTTTTCTTCTAAACCTTGATTGATTCATTTAAATGACATTTTGAGCTTGAAAGAGGTTCAGTTCTCCAATATTTAAAAAAAAAAAAAAAAAAAAAAAATTAAAGAAAAGGAAAAAAATATATAGACGGAAATGTGCAGCAGAACTTTCTCTGTCTTTATAAACCCGCAAGATTCATTTGACCCTTTGAAGGGGCCTGAACCCCGAGGTTGGAAACTACTGGAAAAAACTAAATCAGTTAGAATCATCTCCAGCTCAAACAGTTACCACAGTAAAAGGCAACACACATATTAACAATTGAATCGATTGTATTTAGACTTTTACTTGTGTTTTTATGTTGTTGTATTGATACTTTTATTTAAGTAAAGGACCTGAGTACTTCTTTCACCACAGTGCCTTTTCTGAATATAAATAAAAAAATTAAAATATGAACAGGGATCCATCATATATAAAACACAAGGGGTCGTCTTTAGATACACACTGAGGTGATGCTAATGATGCCGTTTTCATTTGTGCTTCAGAAGGAGGATGTGAGAGCAGTGGAGAAGGAGAAGGAGGTAAAGTCCAAGGACAGCGGTCCTGTCTTGTCTGTAGACCTGAACCATGAAGACTACTACTTCCCCTCAGTTGACCTGCTGACTGCACAGGTGCTCACTCAGAAAGCTCTGGCCTTCAGCTTCCTACAACATGTTTCATTCAGTGCTTCTGTTTCACTGCTCAGGCCTGGAACTAACAGATCTTTCGTTATAAATTAATCTGCTGATTATGTCGCACTAAATCTAATTTTTAGACAAAATGTTAAAAATCACATCACAAGCTGTGTTGCACATCCTTTTAACCATGTTCCAAAAAAAAAAAAAATCACATCACACCAATAAAAAAAGAAAACATGTTGTAAGCTGATCAGATGAACTGCATCCATTCTCCCTGCTTGTCTTCTGTTTTTTAGGATCTACTGTCATTTGAGTTGCTGGATATAAATATTGTGCAAGAGTTGGAGAAAGTTCCCAACAACACCCCTGTGGGTAAGCAACATGTGGCGCTTTGAACACCGGAGACGGTGATTTAACAGGAGCTGTGAGACGATTGCACTGTTTGTTGTTCAGCTTCCTTCCTTCAGAAATGCATTTGTCCAGTTGTCACAAACATTGTAGGATGTTAATTGTATTTGCTCTACTGATTTTTTTCAGATTTGACACCCTGCATATCCCCTCTGCCCCATGATCCACCAGTGTTGGAGAAGGCCGTCACTTCACAGTTGAAAGAAGACACAGAGGTCACAGGGGTCAGAAAACTTTTTGGTAAGTTTAATGTGATTAAACAAAAAAGATGATTCCTCTGGTTCTGCTGTATCTATTTGAACCATTTATTTCCAACAGTGTTATAGAGTTGAACCCTTTTAATATTTGTCGTGTTTTGGCCAGGAGTGAAACTGGGGCAGCAGAGGGAGCTGCTGGAGCCTGTGACCCAGGAGGAGGACAGGGAGGAGGAGATCAGTGGAGCCCAGTTCCTCTGTGAGACGGTCATCCGCTCCCTCACCTTGGAGGAGGCTCCTGATCACAGACCCCTGCGCAGAGTCCAGCACAGCAGCCATAAAGCACAGGGTGAGGAGCCCCTGTGCTGCCCTTAATAACCCTTTGTTTTGACCAAATCCATCAAATGGAAATCCCTTTGTTTTGTCTTCAGAGGTTGCTGTATGATGAGGTGCTCTTTTTTTTTTTTTTTTCCCAGTTGTTTCCCGCGGGCCCAGTTTTTGCTTCGAGAGAGCAGTCGATGTTGAGAAGACCGAGGCGGTGCAAGAAGGAGCTGAGGAGATCTGTGCCATTAGACTGGAGAGTTCAGCTCTGCCTCCCAACACAGGTCTCAACCAGGTCACCCGGGAGGAGGAGGCAAAGCCAGGTGAGAGAACCACGGCCAGGATTCGATTTCTGCCTGAATCGGATGTTGTTTCTTCAAAATATTTAAAAAGCACACAGACTGCTTGCTATAGTTGAAGGTCATAACTTTTGTCGTAAATAATCAATTGAGGCCATGTTTGTCTCTTTACAGTGCTGCTGCTGGAATCAGCGAATGAAAACCTGCATATCAGTCCACATCATGATAACGACGATGAAGAGGTCATGCGCTTAGACGACCTGCAAGACATGAGGGATCCTCAAGAAGAGAAAGAGGAGGGAGGAGCCAGAGGAGAAGACTGGGAGGAGGTGACGTTTCAGCCTTCTTATCCAAACATTTGTTGTGTTTTAAGGGACAAAGCAGATCATAACTGATTGTCCTGTCCTCTCCTCCTGTGTCTCAGGTCAGCAGCCAGACCTCCTCAGTCTCCTCCTGCGATGATTACATCATCGTCCTCCCGGACTGCTTCGACACCAGCCGGCCTCTGGGTGAGTCCATGTACAGCTCGGCCATGTCGCAGCCCGACTCTGCTGCTGCGACCTCGGCCGGCCCAGACGTGCAGCAGGAGGGGGAGGAGGACGACTCTGAGTCAGGCAGCGTGGCGACACTGAGAGAGAGGCCGGAGAGGAGCGAGGTGGTGGATGCCGAGGACTCATCAGTGAACACGTGGCCTCCACCCGCCCCTTCCACCCACAGCAGCGTCAACCAAATGCTGTTCGCCTCCCAAACCCTGGACGCTGTGACGCTCACCCCTGAAGTGGTGCCACCACCGGCGCTGCCTGACTCCCTGCAGCCCCCGCCGGCCCTCTACTCACCCAGGTCAGATGAGTCATATTACAGATGTCTTATATATGTTCAGTGTATGGAGGTCGAGGTTTGTCCATTTTTTGTTCAAAGGTCAGGTTTTATGTACTTTTTAACAGAAATACTATCAAGAGTGAAAAGTTGTTTTCTGTGTTTCAGGTCTGAGGCACTGTACCTGGCTGAGGACCCCAGTCCTCCTGCATGTGATCCATATGAGCCACCACAACCACGGGTCCACCTAAATGGTGAGTTTTACTCTTTAAATCACTGGATATAAGTACATGACAGTTTTGAAAGACATTCACCGTTGATGTTCAGTGAGAGGCAGCACACGTGTACACGTGCCACAGCAGTATCAATATCACATCTTCAGCACTGTTTTTAGCTGTCACATGAATAAGACATGTACTTCGATTGAAACTTAGATTGTTAGACTTGTTGCCTCACAAGCTTCTGGGTGACTCACTTTGTTGCTACTGGCTCCATTGAGGCGAGAAAGGAAACACATTTTGCCCTTTGTGGGAAGACAGGAAGTAAGACGGCACACAAGCTTTCAGGATTTGTTGCTTCAGCAAAATGCTCTGTTCCTCCTCTAATATTATGCGTGTGTGCGATGTGTTGTTGTTTCCTTTTTTATCCGCTCTGCAGTGTCATCTGGTTTGTCAAGATCAGCAGGCTCAGCATCCAGTGCCTTTGAGACATATAACCCCAGACCCAGCAACGCTTTGCAGCCAAGGTGCACAACAACCTGTAAAACCTGTTATGATTCACTGTTGTGAAGGACAGTCCTGCACTTTAGCTCCTCTCTCATCTGTCTAATAACTATTAACAAAGAATCAGTCTTTTTAATTGGTGACAACACGTTCAAAAATGTAACTTGTATTTGTGTTCTCTGAGGTCTTATGTACATTTTGTTAGAACGAGTCTCACTGGAACACGTTGTTCTCTGCAGTAGTTACATAACCCAGCGTAACCACATCCTTGTCCTTATACCAGGGGCCAAGGAGGCATCACAGAGGGACTCGTCAAGGGGGCCCTTTCTGTGGCAGCGTCCGCCTATAAAGCTCTCTTCACTGGACCAAACTGTTCAATACAGGTACATCACACAATGTTAAATTTAGCCAGCAGTTACACTGGCAGGAGGAGGTTTAAGTTAGCGACTAGCTGGTGAACATAGTGGAGCATTTAGCAGCTAAGCTAAGATCCTAAAATCAGAGGTGAAAGGAGAGTGAGTCTCCACCAGGTGGACACATGAATCCTAATGCTGCTCTGTGTCAGCTGGATGTGTGAATAGGTAACTGTTGGCTAACAAGTTCGTCATAGCAGATTTATTAGGTGGTTATGTGTTCAGGGTGTTTCCACTGCCTTGTCGCAACTGAGCTGTAAAAAATGTGACTGTAAAAAAAGAAAACCTGCTGATAATGATCACATTAAATCCAGCGAGATTAAAAGTTTGACTGTGCAGCCTGTGTAGTTACAGGAAGTTCAGTGCACTGTTGTAACCCAGATGTTTGACTGAATTTACGACTTAACCTTACGACTTAGAGCTGCTTCTATTAACCAGGTGCTTTGCTGGAGATACCAAAGTAAAAGTCAGCTGAACGAGTTTAGTTGAGTGATACACAGCCTTGAGGCAAATGCTGCCTGACAAGACAAGTTCAGGGGAAACTTTTTTACTGGAACGCTGGATCGTGTTCCAGTTTGACTGCTTTTGGATTTGAAAAAAATCATGAGCTGCAGTCATGTCAATATTAGTGTAAAGTTTATCCACTTTAACAGAATGTGAACATGCATCAAGCTGTCAGAGCAGCAGAGGCTTCAGATCTCACCTGTCACTCACCTTCTCATCCCACCTCTGTTTGGCAGCGAGGCATCGACCCGGCCACCAGACAGGACCCTTCCATGATGGCCATGCTGCTGGAAATGGGCTTCAGAGACCAGCGTCTGAACCAGCGTCTGCTGAGGAAGCACGGCTACAGCCTGCTGCACACCGTCAACGAGCTGGTGCAGATGGCCGAGGACAGCCAGAACAAAGCTGTGGCCGGTCGGCACTGAGGGAGGAGCCGGCCGCCGTCGGGCTGTGGAAGCAGTCGTATAGGAAGGAATTCGCTTGACTTTTAAACCTAATGTAAAGAGAATATTTAGATAACGGGCTGCGTGTCTCTCACCCTCTGCTGTGTCGAGATTTATTTTGAATTATTTAAAAGATATTTATGATTCATGATTGATTTTTTCCAAAGGGTGGATAGTTTATTTGGACCAAGAGTAAAAATAATAAGACACCTGAAGTATAAAAATAAAAGAGGGGCATTTAATCCTCAGTTGATTAGAGAGAGAGAAATGAGCGGCTTCTCCTGCCTTTGCCTTTAATTTCGCTTCGACATTTTGATGAAATTAAACCATATACACACCTGTAAATTAATATGAATAGAGGTTGAAACACCTTGTTTACTGTGGCCATGGAGCCTTATGTGTTGGTGGAAAAGAAGCAGGAGCTCTCGACAGGATTAAAGTGTGCATTTCAGCTCTTCATCTTAGTGTTCGTGTGGCTGTTGTAGCTGCTTCCTCGGCGCTGAAAAAAAAAAAATCGTCTCGGCTCGATCCTTCTCACAAACAGAGCGGCGAAATGTCGTCGAACGTCACGGAAAAGAAAGCTCCGTGGATGTTCTGGGTGTGAAGGGTCAGCGGCAAGATCAGCAGATATTTAAGACTTTTTTCTCGATTCTCGTAGTGAAATCTGCCTAAACAATGCAATCTTTTTCTGTATCAGAGTACTGTTATTTTAGACGTTGACATGTGGAATGTATACACACCTGTCCGAATGGATCACTGTTCAGACTCGGATGTTTTCTACAGCTTTTTAGGAGACACCTGCATGACAGGTAGAGGCTTTAGAGATGAGTCGTGTTCTCGTGGTCTTAGCACAGTCACAGTGGAAAAATGTCCGCTTCGCGTCATCGTTGGAAAAAACAACCCCCCCCCTTTGCCTGCATTTCCACTCATTCACCGACCTAGAAACAGTCATTTAGCACTAATCCAAGACGTGATGTCTCTAACAACACATTCCTCGATCTCACAGTGGAACCAAGTACATTTTATTTCAATACATTGCCTTCATGAAAGATTATCCGTTTACTGAAATATACATGTGGTGATTTTGACATTTGTGGTGCGAGTGTGAAGATTTAAGTTGAAGTACGCCTCTGTTAATTTGAATTATTCCTCGTGTGTGTGTGTGTGTGGATGAGGAGTTTTCGAACCATATCTTCTTATGTTCCGTCATGTTTTAAAGATTCATGCTCTAGAGAATAATTCTGAATATATCTACTACTGTATGCTTGTCAAATTATTCTTCTGCCACAGAGTGTATACATTAACCCTTTGATGCACAACATATGAACACCCCTTCTAATGCGCAACATGGGTCAAAAATGACCCGCATTCATTTTCCATGTGTTTTCAGGCTGGGTGAGTGTTTCTTTGCTGTATTTTTTTTTTAATCAATTTATTTTATTATTAAATGTCCCAATTATAATTTTAATATCTTGTTTTTGATTAGTACAAGGTCAATGCTTCCATTGTCTGTTTATTATTTTAGGAATAAAAATAGATTTTGGATTACTACACCACATGGGTCAAAAATGACCCATTTACCCAAGTGTGATTTTGAATTAAATTACTTCATACTATAACAATAATTTGCTTCAAATAATCACTTTAGCAATGCTTTGGGCCAAATAATTATATATTTTATATTTGAAATGTGTTTATTTGTCATACACAGACCTGGACATTCTGTAGACACATACCTCTGATAACAGTTGAACGGTTGATATTTTAACCATTTTACCATCTGATTTGTGATCTAGTAAAATATAACAACTGATCACAGTACATATTGAATAGATAGTTTAACAATTGTAATTTTATTTGTGACCAAATACAATAAAACACCACTGATCACAGTGCAGTAGATAAAATTGAACTGATAATTTAACAATGTAATCAACTAACATAACACATCTGATCACAGTAGACTGCTAACGGCCATTTCAATTCTTACATCCCTCACAAATGACCAAGACATATCTGTGCTCCTTACACACAGGCCTGGTGCACTGGGAACACCAGCTGCTGGCTTTTCTGTCCTTGGAAGTTGTGCAGATTGCACACCTCTTCCTCTTCCCTTGGCCGGCCTGCCTGATGTCCTCCTGTGGCTGTGTGGTGTCTGGGTTTTGTTTTTTGATCCCGCATCTTCCCACAGCCTCAAGGATGGACTTTTGGAGTATGGGTGTGCTCTCCATGCGCCTCTTCATGTGTGGCATGACTATCATGACTACCATGTGTAGGTGCTAACCATTTGATCCATTGTGTCTACACCTCCTTTTGTTTTGTTGTAGAACTGGATCACATCTGGCTTCTTCTTTTGGTTGCTCTCATCCACTGCTTTGTCGTCGTGCATTGTACTCAAAAGGATAACAGGCTTTCCTTTTTTCTGGACGTAGCTCACCATGGTCATGTTGCCTCTGAATCCAAACTCTGAGCTGTAGATCTCACGCAGTTTGGATGACTTCATCACAGGTGGGATATCAGCCTTGTTCTGTCGGAGAGGGCCTACAATTGTTAGGTCCTTCTCAAGGAGCTTCTCAGCCAGAGGGACACTGGTGAAAAAGTTGTCCATCGTGATGTTGCTGAGATTTTTAGCCCATATTTCGCCGGCTTGCTGGGCATATATTGTAGAAACCTGCACCTGCCCCGGAACGGCACCAGCTGCTCGTCGATGGTGACACAGTCACTAGGGATGAACCGTCTTCTGCAGTTGTCTAGGAAGTAGCCTATTGAAAATGTTTCCCTTTCTGACAATATATGGAGCTACTTAGTCTTCAAATTACCTTAAACATAATCAATAATTATGCAGAATTATCACATCAAATTTCTTATCAGGTAAGATTATAACTATTGTAAAATAAGACTTATATGTTTCAGATCTTCAAATAGTTCTCCACACTGGGCTACAGTAAATATGTTAGACAAATGTGGGTCATTTCTGACCCATGTGTGAAAACTTCATGAAGACTGACAAAAGCTATGCTTATTCATAAAGGAAGAACAGAAAACTTAATATGATGATTTGTGCTAAATAAAACAATTAAAATGTACTGAATAGTTGGATTAATAAATGATGAAATACATAGATTATAAACATTCAGCATAGAAACACTCAGCAATACATGGAATAACATGGGAAATGGATACGGGTCATTTTAGACCCATGTTGCGCATTAGAGGGGTAGTGATATAAAAAGTGTTTTTATTCAAAATGTAAAAAAGAAAAATATACAAGAAGGATGAATTATGATGTAAAACAAGTTAATTGAGGAATACCTGGAATGCTGAGTAATGAAATTAATTAATTGCAAAGATACAGCAAATAAAAACTCAGTCGGGTCACTTTAGACCCATGTTGTGCATCAAAGGGTTAAATACCCTTCTACTGTCAATCTGCCAATAAACTATTTGCACATCTCTCGTCTCTTCGCCCCTCTGTTGATGTACATACAGGACCTGTTATGGGTTAACTGGATGCTGAGCGCAGAGGTTCCAGACGTGAACTGATTATACTGCAGTTCTGACAGTGAGGTTGGGTTGAGCCTGTTTTAATAGCACAGTAAAGTACAATCACAACTAAAATGGCTTTATAATGTGAACTTAAGAGGAGCTGTAAAATCTTTACATGGTGCTCACATGGTGCATACATTCAGTTGTGTTTAAAGCTAATGTCTAACTCTAAAATATTTAAAAGATTTTATACTAAACCCCTTTAACTGTTTGGACAACAGAACAATACTTGGAACTCAACTTCAGCTGCTGTTATCGGTAATCAATAATCTTAAACGCTGATGAGTTTATGTAATTTTGAAGTTACTCATAATGTAGATATATCGATGTGTGTAAACAGTTGCTGCTGCAGCATTTACGTCCTGATGGATCTGAACTTCAATCAGAAATCAAGCATTATAAAAGTTTGTCTTGTTGCAGACAGACAGGAGAAAACATGAATTTATACATTCAACACCATGATGTATTACATAAGCGTCCATTTGATCTGATTATTGCAATTAAATCACAGCAAAATTTTAGTTTTTTTTAGGATCATATTCCTGTAGGAGGCCAGATTCATTTATTAATTTTGAAACACCAATTCTTAGATTTCAAGGTCCAATGGCCAATGAAAGATTAAAAGTCATCAAAGTGAAACTGAAAGTCTTTTTCTATTGATAAAATAACAGGCTGCATCTAAAATACAAAGGGGCACAAAATGAGGGTTGGGGGACAAGAGGGGCTTTATTCTGACCCCTGTGACCCCAGAACAAATGAATCCAGTCATGTTGTAACAAATAAGACTGAAGGTCAAAATGTCCTGATCGACAATGTTTCTCATATTTGAGTTAGTTTGAGATTAGAGCTGCTGTTTGAATATGAGCTGCAGTTTTTCTCTGAAGGAGGGAAAGTCAATGAGAAGCACATGTGATCTGAACCGACCTGTCACATAAGGAGCCAGAAGGAGGAAGTGTTTCTCCCTCCTGCTTCTGGTTTCACACACACACACACGCTCGAAGAAGTTTGTCGGCTGTTTGAGCTTTTCATAACTCAAATGATAAAGAGATCGCCGGCGTCCAGTTTGAACTCAGGTGTTATGAGGTGAGTTTTTTCTCATTTTGCTTCTGTCTGTCAGCTGAAGTGTGAAGTGCAGCAAAAGTCTGGTGCCTCATGTTTTTATGTTTTCCTGCAGCAAACAACAAAGATTTCTAAACTCAAACCACAGAGACAGAGCTTTGTCTTTCAGCTCCGAACATGAGGTTTCAGCTGTTATGTTGAATCCAACCTTTGTTTTGGAGTGAACTTTAGTACAGACTCTTTTACCAGATGAGATAAGAAGCAAGTGTTTCAAAGGTAAATGAAAGTGTGACCACAGCATTCAAAATGAGGTCGTACACAGAATAACAGCTGGATGATACTTATATACTAGTAAAAGTAGTAATACTGCAATATATAAGTACTGCATTACAAGGAAGGATTCAGTAAAAGCAGATATGTGTTGTGACCAGAATGAGCTTAAAGTTTAAATTACAAGTATTTTACTCATATATCTGATGTTTCTGGATTCACATTAAAATACTGCATATTCTGCTGAGTCCTTTAATTTATAGAAATGCATCATATTCTATTAGATCAACGTGTTTGTTTGTGAAATATTAATCTGTGAACGAGTAACTACGGCTGTCAAACGACTGTAGGGGAGAATGAAGGAAAACATGTTCTCTGACTCGAAGTAGAGCTGAAGGATAACACAACATAAAATGGAGTACTTGAGTAAATGTACTTAGTTACATTCCATCGCTGCTGAATAATGATCAGACATGACACGGTAAAGCTTTGTTTACATCAGTATTTTGTGAAGTACTAAACACAGTCGAGATAAACAGTCTCATATTTGATCTATAATCAGTTGAAAGATTCAGTCAGTTATTGATCAGGCTTATTGATACTGGACGAGGTTGAAGTGGATATGAATTCATGTCTGTTGCATTGCGTTGTGGTGTTTGAGAGGCCTGACACTGACCCGCTGACTCTAAAGGACAGTGAATTAGCAGGAATGTGAAGCACTTTCCTTTTATTGAGACCAGCTTTATTTTTGCAGTGCTACAATAAAACACGAACTGAAGCACAGCAGCTTCTTCACTGTAAGAAGTTAAAGGACTTCAAATCCATCTGTCAGCTTCAAATTTCAACATCAGGCTGTTTTATTCAAATATAAAGTTCTGCGTTTGATTTCTAGCTCACTGTCAAATGCAGTAGTCGGTTTTTAGTTGGAGCAGCTTTGGCTCAGGTTGGAGTTATTGTGAAAGCAGAGTGATTCAGGGCTTTAATGAAGAAACAGCTTCCTGTTTGCAAACTGCATCATCACAAGAAAACACTGATAAAAACCCTGCTTATAGCTACACAGCAGAAGTTGGGATGTACTTTTGACATTGAAGTCAAAATCCAGAATATCTCAGGGAAAAGTCACTGTATTCTGCTTTATAAGTTTAATAAAACCATAAAACCTTGTGGCTGTGTTTCCGTCCCTCCCACGCTCTGGACTCTCATTTGGCTGCTGCTCTTGATGAGCGTGTGTTTCAGCCGTGTCGGTGTCCTGATTGTCCCTCATCAGATTGGACTTTGTCTTGCAGTGAAGCGTCATGGTTACACCGGGGAAAAACAGCAAGACCGCAGACGGGCAAGATGAGCGGGTGAGGACGATGAGGCAGTTCCCTCCTTATGGCTCCACGAATGGAAACTCATCGGGAGACACCTGCCCCACGTGTCGTGGCACCGGCCGAATCCCCAGAAGTTGGTTTCCTGATTTTTAGAATTGCAGTTTTGAAATGTCTGGTCCAGCTGTTTGCACGACTCTGGCTGTATTTTAAGCAGCTGTCACACCAGTTAAGGGAACTAAGTCTGTGTGGCTGACCTCTATGTTCACTTCCACATCATTTTTATGGTCGAAACAACATTATTTTAGTGCATTTATTCTTTGGTTTCGACAGGCCATGAGGACCAGCTGGTTGCTGTAATACCCTGTAATGATGAAAGGCTGAAGCCCAGACGCACGTAAGAGCTTTAAATTCACCTGAATACAAACTTGCATGCACATGATTATGCACCATCTCATTTCATATGAATGTTTTTGCATGTCTGCTCTGTGTTTCAGGAAGCTCTACGTGTGTGTCTCCATGGCCGTGTGTCTGTTCATCTGCTGTCTGATCCTCTTCTTCCTCTTCCCCCGGAGCGTCACCCTGACGCCCGTGTCAGTGCTGTCAGTCATGGTCTACTTCACCCCGCATACTGTGGAAATGCAGGTCACAGTAAGTAACAGGAAGGCAGCAATAAGATCGTTCTGGTGTCTGTGGTGCAGTATTCTACAAGACAGAGTTACTACACATTTGATTGAATATGATTAGACTGAACAAATGTGCAACCAAAGAGGAAATAACATGCAGTAACATAAGTAAAAAAAATAATTGACAATGCAACATATGAGTAGTTCACTTTTTTATAAATCATAAATTAAGTTGTATCTAAAGTGAAGAAAAAATATTAAATGGAAAATGTAATGAATTAAAGATAAAGTCTCACAATATGAAGCATAATAAACAGTCACAGTTCGGCCAACCTGTAAACACATGCAACTTTGCTGAGTCAGCATATTTTCAACGCACCTGTCTCTCACATGACCGACTACAGATAACTGCACTTATGTGAAGGGCAAAGTTCCCTGAGACGTTTTAACGTTTGTTGCAGCTGATGAATCGTGTGCTTCTTCTCCTAGAACCTCATGAACGTCACCAACGAGAACTTTGTCCCGGTCCAGATTGTGGACTTCACCATCCAGGGTCTCGTCTCGTCTGCAATTGTGGGCAAGACCAAGATGTCGAACCTGACCGCCATCCAGACCCGCTCGCAGAAAGCTGTGAGTTTCACACCAGACGATTCACATCAGAATACACTGGTTGTATATTTTGCCATGTGATGAACTTCTTCTGCTTCTGTCTTGAACTTTTGCAGTACACCATCCCAGTCAGCCTGTCCATCACAGATATAGGCCTGAAGTAAGTCTGAAATAGACCTTCATTTTCAGCAACAGAAACATGTGTCACGATTACTCAATACCACGTCCATCATTATTGTTTATGTGCCTGATTCCTTTATCTCTTTCAGCACTTACTGCAAGTCGAGCGCCATCAAGATTCACACGTTATTTCTGGAGCTGCAGTAAGTGTCAATCTGATGGGAAGAGGCGACCTCTTTAGCTCAAACCCCACAGAGTGTGAGAGGCGTCGCTGTGCAGCGCAGGGTTAAAAACCACAACCGCAAAACAGGTTCAGACACGCTCTTATCCTCGCAGAGTCAAAGCTTTAGATCTGAAAAGCTCTTCTTCGATCAAACAAAACGACTTTATATTCAAAAAAAAAATCTGCTTTTTACCAGCTGCTTTTGAGTTTCCTCCAAAAATCTGAACGATGCCAACAAATGCAAATAAGATGACATCATCAGCAAAGTAACAAACAATGTGAACAGAAGGTACATTCAGCAACCTCAGGCTAAGAAAAAGTATTTTCAAAATTACAGTTTACTGATTTACAGCTGTGCATGAGAATATGGAATATGTGATGAGAACAAGATGAAAACACAACGTTGACACAGGTATCACCACCTTATGAAGATGCGATGGTGGATGTTTATGAGCTGACACATTAGCCTTCACGTGTGGTCGTATTTAGGTTCATCTGATGTGACTGAATCTTGAACCTTGTATGTTTTGGTCTCAACCAACTCCAACCGACATCTGACTCTTTAAAACTCTGAGGAGCTACAGTAGATTCAACATAGTCATTTGATCCATAAAAACATGTTAAAGCAGATTCTGTCTCTAATCATGTCTTTCTCATTTTCTCCCCTCAGAATGACCATGAATATCTCCTATCTGTCTCACGCGGAGCAGCTGTCTCTGGACACCTTTGAATACATCGACTGTGGCGCCAACTCGACAACCCCGCATCCTGTGAGGTGATGGCATCAAAATGAAAAACACAGAGGTGTGAAAGAATGAATCTCTTCTGCGTGGGGATGTGAAGGATAACTACTGTGAAAAAGCATCTTATCTTATTCTGTATGTTGTTTTAGCATACCTGAAGACAATCACTACAGTGCTGTCGTTTAAATATATTCATGCTTCAAATACACATATATGACAGCATGAAAGAGAAAATGAGTTTGTAAATCTGTTTCAGAAGCAAAGTAGTTTCATAAAAACATGAGAAATAAGAGTAATTTCTTGACTAATATGAGGAGTGTGTATTTTAATTTGAAGACGTGTACATTTCTGAAAAAGTGAATTTATGTCACATTTTTTTGGTTTGATATCGTGTAAATAGGATTTTAATCTCTGACCTGATCTGATAATCTTGCACTTCATTAAACTCATGGTATTTTAGGTGTTTCCAGTTGCACATCCCAGTTCATTCTGTGACCTCATAACAACCTCATGACAGTCACCACCATTCTGTGTCTGCGTGTCTCAATTTCTGTTTCGATTTTACAAAAACACCCAAATTACAAAAATCACCTCGTCGTGCACTTCAAACTTTAAGACATCACAACATTGAAACGTTAAAAGTATTTTTATTTTGTGCTAGTTTAAACATTCCTCAAATTGTGCAGGTAGCTATATAATATATAAAAATAAAATCCAGTCAGAATTTTTGTGTTGGCAGATTGCAAGTTTGGTGAAAACACATTTTATTCTGACAAATTGAAATTAAACACTCCAGATATCAATACTTAAAATAACCTTCTAATTCTTCACCTCAGAAGACAGAAAAACAAGAACAACTACTGAAGATTTTAGTCCAGTTCTTGAAGTTCCTGTGAGTGGACACAGGGTGGCGCCAATGCTCTGTTAGACTGACAATGAAGACGAGTTGTGGTTTAAATTGAAAGATGCAAGAAACTCTGTCACTTACTATTTTCAAGATCTTATAGAGTCATACACACACACACACACACACACACACACACACACACAAAGTCCTTATGTTCATCCACAGAACAGAGTGAAATAAAACCCTTCAGAAGCAACGATGGCTCAGTAAAATACTGAGAGTAACTAAGTATTTTACTTGAGTTTTTCCATTTCATGCCACTTTACACTGCTACTCCAACGTTTCAGAGGGATTTACTTTTTACTTCGTTACATTTATCTGACAACTATAGTTATTGATCAGCTCTTATCAAATTTTATATGTAAAACATGTGATCAGTTCATAAAATATTCTTCATTATGGCATCAGAGTATAAAGAGTTACTACATTCACAACAATCAGATCCTGATCACGTGGTAATGAATCAGGAATAAAATTACTATGATAAATGGGCCATATGGGGCCACTTTGCAGAAAAAGTACTTTTACTTTCATACTTTAAATCCTGGGAATTTTGCTTGTAACTGAGTATTTTTATCATTGTAGAATTGCTACTTTTACTAAATTAAAAGATGTGAGAACTTCTTCCGCCTGCTTGATGAGCTCCTCACAGACCATGCAGTTCATCGTTCTTACCGGCAGAGGGCGCGGCGTACCCTCGTCCAGGTGGCCGTGACGTCACCGGGGGCTGGCGGTGCTGTGAGCTCGCGCCTCTCCGGGGCTCCTCAGTCGTGCAGGTGAAGCGGAGCGGGTGTGATCATGTGTGTGCAGCTCGAGCATGGACGCGTTTATCTGCTGTGGATGTTTTAACCCCGGGTTTAAAAGGTAGGAATGTTTATTTTAAAGATGCGTGAAGGAGGAAAGAGGACAGTTTTTATTTTCATCATCTCAGTCTGAGTCTGTGCAAAGCATTTTTTTTTAATTAGTAGCTCTCATTTGATCTGCTTTTAGTTTATCTCTTTAAATCAGGTTGAAGTTATTGAATGTATTCGCACATGTATTTGCACACTTTATTATGATAATACAATGCAAAGTAGATGTTTCCTGCAACAGAGGAAGAAAACTAAGAATAATCTCAACAGAATCATTTCAAACACAACAATAAGAGAAACATGACTGTGCGTTTTGTCTGAACAATCCTGGCTGAATGCTGCTCTGATCATCTGATCAGATGCATGAAGCCCGTGTGTTTGCATGCTTACAGAGATGTTTATTATTTAGTGCAAACACGCAGCGTGTGTAGGATGAAGGCAGCTGTTTGATGGGCATCAGGATGTCAACAACAAGCGGATTAGTGCTGCTGCAGCAGACCTCACAGGCAGCAGGCGGAGAGCAGCAGCCAGCACACATCATCCAGCCGCCGCACTGGAATCAATGTGCCCCGAGAAAAGCCTCTCAGGTTTAGCAGCCTTACAGAGGATCAGGCTCCGGATCAGCTCACACAGCCAATTAGCTCGTGTTTGGCTCCGTAATGTGGCACATTTGTTGTTTCACAGAGGGAGAAGTTGTTGAAGAAGCAGGCAGGATTCAATACACTGAGGTTTATAGTGAAGTCATGAATGTGTGAGCACAGCAGGAAGAAGCAAACTGATAATCACCACTGTTCTCTGGATTCATCAGGTGACACCCATTGTCCTCTCATTAACTCTGTGTGTGTGTGTTTTGATAAGGTCTCCAGCACCGTCTGATCCCATCGGCCTCTGAGGACGGGGGGGGGGCAAATGCCGATCTGCTGAGAAAGGATTAAATCAGGAATCCGTCACCTCGCCTAAGTAGGTGTGAGCCGCCGGCTGCAGCCATGGGGAACCAGCTGACTGATATGGCGCCCAACACGCCGTCCTTCCTGCCAAACTTCCAGTGCCTGCACGTGGTGGTGATCGGCCTGGACTCGGCCGGCAAGACCTCCCTCCTCTACAGGCTCAAGCTGAAGGAGTTTGTGAAGACCATCCCCACCAAGGGCTTCAACACGGAGAAGGTGAAGGTGGCCGTGGGGGCGTCCCGGACCATCAACTTCCAGGTGTGGGACGTGGGCGGCCAGGAGAAGCTGCGCCCCCTGTGGAAGTCTTACACCCGGCGGACGGACGGGATGGTGTTCGTGGTGGACTCCACCGAGCTGGAGCGGATGGAGGAGGCCAAGGTGGAGCTCCACAAGATCACCCGCACCTCGGAGAACCAGGGCGTCCCCGTGCTGATCCTGGCCAACAAGCAGGACCTGGATTCGGCCTCGTCCGTGGGCGAGGTGGAGAAGCTGCTGTCCGTCCACGAGCTGAGCGCGCACACGCTGCATCATGTGCAGAGCTGCAGCGCCGTGGACGGGCGGGGGCTCCAGCCGGGCCTGGAGAAACTGTACGAGATGATCGTGAAGAGGAAGAAGATGGTGAAGCACAACAGGAACAGGAGGAGATGAGGTCACACAGTGGAGGAGATTTATCCACTGTTGAGACGCTTTCAGGCTTAATGGCCCCTTTTAATGGGAGAGCGATTTGTGCCAACAGAACAACAGTTACCCCCGGCCTCGGGGTCAGGACCAATGGATTTGCTCATAACAGCTGAAGCAGTATTGACACATTCTTTGTTCTGCCGTCGTGCAGCTGCCCTTTGAAAGATTAACTTATAGATTTAAAGGGAACCTCGGTAGCAGTTAGTCTTCGCTAAATGCTTTTCTACACTTGTTTTAAAGAGGAGTTTTAACAAGACATTTGCCTGTAGGACTAATGTACGAACACACTCACACACGAGGCAAGAATGTGGAGAAGAACGATATAAAAAAATGTCCCTCACAAGCTCTGCTCCACCGACAAGCTGTTTCTGATCCACAGATGCTTCCCCCGAAAAATATTTATTCCACCTTTTTGTGTTTGACAGACGGACTTTTTCTTTGTAAACCTCACGAAATGAAACAGTTTTGACGAAGCACCAGGTGATATTTCATTGCCATCCATCCTCATTGCATTCCCCTCCCGACCACAGAAGTTTCAGCTCCTATAACAATAGTGTTTATACAAATTGTACATTTTTGTAACACTGAAGACTAAATAAATTGAAGCACTGTACAGAACGTTCATTGATTTCCTTGTAGTGAATGAAGGTTTATGATTTCTATCTGCACACATTTTTTTGAGTACGATTCGACTTGATAAACATATTAACTCCTTCAAACTGCTACCATCAGTATTTTTATATGATCAGAGGATAGTAATCATGTGTATGAGAAAGACGCTGCTGACCCAGTTTCACTTCATCTGTAACAGACATTTGTTTGAAATCCAAATGTGGACGTCTGGAGTGGTGACCCTCCTCCCCCCTCAAGGCTGAATCAGCAAATGAGGCAGTCAGAGGGGGGGGGGGTCGTCCCCTCGTCCTCCCCCACACACACGACCCGCTCCCTTTGATTCCCACCTTCCAGTCTGCCAGCTGCTGACGCTGTAATTGCATCAGTTAGTGGTGAGGTGGTTCAGAGGTGAGGCCGTTCAGTCCTTTAGTGTGATGATGTGGGACTGAGCCACCTGAGGCCGTCGGCTGCAGACACGCCGCTGTTGCTCTATTTCACTTTCATGTTTTATAAGAAACAAACACGTCTCTGTGGTTCTGTTTGCATTCACAATTTTTCAAGGTTATCAGATCGTCCCATATACGATGCATCATATAACAGTTCATTGTATGTCCTGACCAGTAGAAACCATTAAACCTCTTCCTGTGAGTGTTGGAGATTAAGGCTTTTAATCCACTTGCTTTTGAACAAATCTCTTACGCTGCCACTCAAATGTGATATTATGCAACAAATACAAGGTCCAGTGAACAGGTCACGCATTGTTGATCTGCATACCATCAGTGTGTGTGTGTGTTTGCTCCTGCTGCATATTCATCTCACTCCACATGATGAGATAACGACTCGTTACCTTCTCACCACGTAAACGCACCTGCTATAAAAGGAGACACGTCTGGACTGGCATCGATCAGCCGGCGGAAAAACGTCCTGCGACTCAGAGCTAAAGGTGGAAAAGACATCGTGATAGTGACCTGCAGCTCGATTGCTAACGCTAACGCTAACCTGAGGGAGCTGCATGTGTGTTGTCTGGTTTCTTTTGCATGCTTCTCTGTCTTGTCTCTTCTGTTTAAGGCAGAATAGTGGATGACAAGAAACACAAAGAGAGAGGCTTTGGGTTTCGTGTGTCGGGGATTTAGACGAGGGAGTCACACATCTCGGTTTATCCCTGGAATCATGTGACGCAAATCAAAGACAGGTTCAGCGCTGGGCTTCAAAAACACACGTTTCCATCAGTCAACTCAGACATAAACAATCCTAATGTTTGTTCCTGTGACTGTGGCAGCAAAGCAGTTCATCCTGAGGGGAACATGAACGCCGTCGAGACATTTCACTCCAAACTGCAAATGTGATTTTTTGCTCAATGCAAAGTCACTAAAATCATTACGGTTCATTCCCTGGGATCCGTGAATGTCTATGCAAGATTTCATGCCATCCATCCAGCAGTTGTGCAGATATTTTAATGTGCAAGAACACGACTGATGAACTGACTCATCAACATTTACAGAGCGAGGCCGCCGGCGTGGTCAGAAACACAAAAACACCGGTTTCACTCAGTTGTCTGTGGGACTGATGTGAGTGCAGATCTGGCCACAGCCCTTTCTTCCTCAACATAAAAAAACCTATATAAAACATCCAGACAATAACAACAGAACAATAACGTGCTCCTGCAGTCTCTTTACAGCCCCCGTGATGAAAAGCAATAGCACAAATCCAAGACTCTCAACACGTCCAGCCGGGGTCTACACATCATTTTCCGGGAACCTGAAGTCAGCGGTCCCTAAAGGCCGAGCTGTGGGGGTCAAATTGCTTTTCGTGGCTGCGTGTCGAACCCAGCTGAGGTTACGGTGCGGGCGGGGAGATTAGAAAAAGCAGCTCGGATCAATACTGGAATCCTGAGATCACCAGCTCGCTCTATCTGCCCCTTTGTCTTTTGTCACTCCTTAATCTCCGTGTATTTAATCTTCTTTGGTTCTAAAGTTGTCGACAGCCTCTGTTTTCTTTGCTGAGTATTTGTTGCTATTGATGCCCACGAAAAATATCTCAAATTTCACACCGACTGAGTCTTTCCAGGAAGTCGACCTCGTTGACATTGCCGTGCACGGAGGAGGGGGTGGGTTTCTGCAGTTGTTAGCGGGCCGACACGCCGCGGAGCGAAGGTCTTCTGACGGCTCGGGAGGGGACCAGGTTTGCAGGAGGGCCGGATTAGTTGCTTTAGCTTTTATTCCCGAAAGGTCGTAAAGCTGCCACTTGGCCTTCAGCCTGTAGGAGTGAATGGATGGGAAGGGATTGCGAGGGAAACTGAAGCTTGACTTCACCACGTCGAGCAGCCTTTCACCCTCGGGGCTGGAGGAAAAGAACAAACAGCGAGGTTGTATTTCTTAGTCGTGAAAAAGACACAGTGGGTTTGGCTTCTGTGTTTGTATGGAATCGTCTTCACCTCCTGCACCGACACACATGGATACCATCATCTGCTGCTTTCATCCTTTGCCACTGGCTGAAAGAGAGTAATCTTTTTTATTTTATTTGTGAATAAATGGTATCACATCAGGGGTCAAGGAGCATTTAATCACATTCATAAATACACTTCTTTTCCCCAGCAGACTCGCAGTCGACGGTGATTCATCGCTCGTGGGAGCCTTGAAGAAATTATGGGCCACATATTTACTGTGATTTAAATTTTATGGCCAAACTTTTCCATAACCTTCCAGCTGCGGGGGCAGATATAAATATGACTTCATGAGTGATTTCATGCTTCCACACAGACTCTCAGAGGGTCCAGATTAAATGGCTTCTCATGAGCAGCCTCTTCTCTGCTGATGCACGCGTCTCATGCATAGACTGTATAAAATATGGACGTAGTGTCCGT
>JBBMOC010000031.1:554896-579133 GCA_037975185.1 Centropyge bicolor | reverse complement strand
GCCACTTTGATTGACAACTAGCCACTGACGGTCTAAAGGGCGTCACCCCGGCTAATTCTAGTCACTGAGTTTGGGAAAGAGATCGTCGTGGGGTTAGCCGGCTAGCAACGATATTTAGCATTTAACCTAGCTGGTTAGCCGTAGCTAGTTTGATTATTTCGAATAAAGCGGCTTTTTTTCAGCCAATAGCGTTCATTCGACCCGCCTCAGCTCCGCCCTCGCTCCACCTCTTTGCCCATATTTGGAGTAACCGGAGGTAGGCTACCAAGATGGCAACGCACTACGATTTGCTTCATTTTTGCTCTTCAGAAACCTATGGGTGACGTCACGGACACTACGTTCATATTTTATACAGTCTATGCTCTGCTCCTACAGGAAGAGCTTCTCGAGCGTTAGCTGAGATGATCGACACCATTCTCATATCTGTGGTTCAATATGAAGCTCCAACCCAGAGATGGTTAAATTAGCTCAGACTCAAAACAGGAGGAGTTTCTCTATTAGCTTGTTTCTACTGTGAAAAATAATCTCATAACATTAGTTAAGTAGAGAATAAATGTTATATCAACCCTTTTCAACTCTTTTCTTCTGTGTCTTCACAGTAATCCTCGTTCGAACCTTCTCTATAACGTTGTCCTACATCGAGCATCAGCAGCGTTGTGGCTGTGGGTCTAACCTCATGTCTGTTGACCCCGTGTGCAGAGGTGACACACAAAGTCCTCCAGCGCTGCCTTAATCCCGTTAGACACATCTAAAGCCGGGAGTGTCGCCAGGAATCACCGGTGGAATCAGACCAGCAGGTCGCAAATAACCTTAAGTCGCGTCTAGACAGCAGAGCTAATGGATGGAAACAGGCTGCATGTGCAGACACGAGCCCTGCCGACGATGGAGAAATGATGTGTGAAGGAGTCGAGCAGGAGAAGTTCTGCTCGTCTGGGGCGTCGGTTAACGGGTTATTTTATTGGCTGTGCACATAAATATGAAAGGTTTTTATAAGCAACTATAGATGAAGAATGTGTAAATATTCTCACTCAATGTTTGGGCTGTTTGTTCATTTTGATTGAGCTGAAGCGATTTCTTGACTGATTGATCAACAGAAAATGAAACATCAACTATTTTGATAATTGCTTGATGCTAAACATTTTCAGGTCCCAGTTTTTCATATCTGAGGATTTGTTTCTATATTGTTTGTTTTATTCCAATTAAAAAACCCTGCAGTTTACATGATGACTCTACTTTTGAACTCCATCTTATGAACACCCCAAATTTTTACATTATAATGCCCTTTTTTTTTTTCCTGATACTTTGTCTTTATCTAACAGCAGAAGAAGTGTAAAGCCGATCAGAGTCCATTTAATTGCTGAGCATGTTGTCGAACTCAAGAAATTTGACTTGGTGCATGACAATAAACATATAAGTAGAGAAATATGAAGATAAACAATAGTGCAGTTTGTGCAGGAATGTGCAAAGGACGACAAACAGCAAAGGTCTCATCGCTCCACTTGTAAGCAACACGAGCAACAAACAGAGGACTCGAGAACTCATCAATCCATTTCTCTACCTTTCCTCATCGGTTTCAGCTGTGCGCCATCGAGAACAGAAAACATGTGCAACGTCCTTCGTTTCCCTCATTATTCTTTCACATGGTGTAATGTGGTGAAATGCAGAGTTGGCACCAGCAGCGTTCGTCTTCCACGATTGAGCTTGTGGCTTTATTTATTTATTTTACACACTCGAACCCATCATGCCATTTCCAAGAAGATGGGGAGGGGGGGGGGGGGGGTCTGCAGCCATTGTGCCTTTCCTTTGTCTGTGGCCTCCTGCTTCCATTACTATAACAGCAGAGGAGAAGGAGGGAAGTAAATGGAAAGCCATTGTGTGAATGCTTTTTGGAATATGTCCCATGGCACACATTTAAATCAGCCTAAATGGAGCATCCAATGATCTGTAACTGTGCAGAGGAGATTGACTCAAACAGCTTCCGCCTGCTCTCTTTCATTAGGAACTTATTAAACCTGAATGGAAACTCAGAGAGTGCGACAGTTTAAAAAAAAAAAAAAAAAACGCCTCAGGCATCAGCTGAATGCGACTAAATACCCTGTCAGTCTGTCAAGGGCGCCGTGCAATTTGAGGGAAACGCAGAGGATTTGAGACGACGGCGCCGCATTTTTGCTGTTGGCTGGATATACTTTTATTAAGGCGACAGAGGCCTTTCCATTCATTATTCACCAGCTGTGTTTTAGCTGCACGCGCTGGAGCAGCTGGGTGGGAAGCAGCAGGAGGTCAGCACAGGAAAACACTGACAATCTAAATATTTGTGAAGAAGAGGGAGAAGAAATGCAACCCAATCTCTTCACGGCTACATCACATGATCCGTGCACGTCTTTGCTCCCTGGATGCAAAGATCAACAGCGTTTTCTCTCCTCGCTGTCGGCCAGTGTCAGGGGACGACGGCTCAGGAGCTGAAGGCAGAGGACGGAGGAGGCGTGTGTGTGTGTGTGCCTGGTGGTGTGTGCACAGGGCCAGAGATGACACACATATGCTCTGATGACAGCTCCACACGCTGCCATCATAGACTGTATAAAACATGGACGTAGTGTCCGTGACGTCACCCATAGGTTTCTGAAGAGCAAAAATGAAGCAAATCATAGCGCGTAGCCATCTTGGTAGCCTACCTCCGGTTACTCCAAATATGGACAAAGAGGTGGAGCGAGGGCGGAGCTGAGGCGGGTCGAATGAATGCTATTGGCTGAAAAAAGCTGCTTTATTCGAAACAATCAAACTAGCTACGGCTAACCAGCTAGGTTAAATGCTAAATATCGTTGCTAGCCGGCTAACCCCACGACGATCTCTTTCCCAAATTCAGTGACTAGAATTAGCCGGGGTGACGCCCTTTAGACCGTCAGTGGCTAGTAGGGATGAGCGAGTACACCACTATCTGTATCTGTATTCGTATCTGTTTAACCATCAACATTATCTGTATCTGTATCTGTATTCGGAGTGGGCAGGGCCTAAATCGGAAGTGAGTGCAGAAATGGGTGAGGCTTAAAACTGTACATTATTTTAAGTCTGAAATTGATATGGATTGATCAGCAGTTGCTAATCTACTGTATTCAAAGCCTATACACAGTATATCTCAATAATATGTATAATATTATTTTCATGAACTGCAGAAAGTGTCAGATACTGCATGCAGCCACATACAATAAAAATATTAATATAGGCTACTTTGTGTGTTCAGCTACAGCTATATGTGTGTATGTGTGTAAATGGTCTGTGAGACTGTTTATTTTTTAATGATCTGTGTGAACTTCATGATTCATGCAAACATCTAGTGATGGCAAACAGGGAAATAATATGTCAGCCTTGTTCACTTCTTCTCAAAAGCGCCGCGTTCAGTACGAGCAAAGTTTTTCAATTGACTTCATATCACCAGCCAAACTAAGAGCAAGCAGACGGTTAAAAAAAAAAAAAAAATCGGAGCGGAGCGGAGGCATTTACCGACGCTACGCGAGCCGTTTTCAGCTCTGTCTTGTCCAATGCACCGCGCGTATGTTGGGAGAGACGTGCAGAGACCATACAGTCTATGGCAGAGACGTGTCTGTGTAGGGAGGGGCGGGCGCTGTGTGTGACCGGCCAATCACAGAGTGCGAAGACAGTCAGTTCCACAATGAGGATTTTCCTTCAGCACGAGCACAGATATTAACATATTTCACTCGTATCATAATCGTATTCGTCAAACATGCTTTATCCGTAACGGATACTCGTCTGAAACGAGTATCCGGCTCATCCCTAGTGGCTAGTTGTCAATCAAAGTGGCGCCACTTAGATTGACAGCTATGAATTGTGCATAATGATGTATGCTGTATATTTTAAACGAACGCCTTATAAAAAAATTCGCGCCCCCCCCCCCAGAGTTGTCATGGCCATGTAAGAGCCATGTTTTGAACCAGGCTGTAAATATGTTTTTTTCTGTCGTAAAATCGGACATTTTAACATGGGGCTCAAATGTAATTGACTCCCTTCTGCAGCCTGCTCTAGTGGTTATTCGAAGAACTGCAGCTTTTTTGCACTTCCGCATTGGCTTCATTTTTCAGCGTCGGAGGTTGCCGCTTGCTCAGGAGCTGAAGCCAGAGGACGGAGGAGGCGTGTGTGTGTGTGTGTGCCTGGTGGTGTGTGCACAGGGCTAAAGATGACACACATATGCTCTGATGACAGCTCCACACGCTGCCATGCACGAGCAGATAGGAGGAGGAGGGGGGGGGAGCGAGGGAACGGTTACAGGTGCACGCTGACACCAACGACTCTCACTCTGTGGTGTAAAGTGACTATTATTAGACAATCTCACAGTGACATGATTGACTGGATATTAAGGATGCATGAATAATTCCCAGGTCGTTTTTACATGCAGGCGGGAGACGAGCAGGTAGATGTACAGGATGATGAGTAACACAGATAAAATGAGTGCCTTCAGTTTATTCACATCCTGGAAAATCATATCATATATTTTTTATTATCATATATAAATGATCTTTTATTGAAACATCACTGCCTCACATGTTGTACGTCCACATATCTGGAGTCATGACGTGTAGTAAAAACTTTCACAGCAAGAGATCTGAAGTTATAGTTTCATCCCTGTGATCTCTTTGTGAGCTGATGTTTGACTGTGCTCGCTTCACCCTTCGGTGCGGCAGCGTTTAACATGATTAACACAGATTAAACGAGTTGATTGACGAAGCTATTTCGGGGCTGATTGATTGGAAGAATTAGATTGCATTGCTGTAATTAATCCCCCGCAAGGAGCTACTTTTGTTTTTGCCACAATTACTGTAAAATCAAAAGTGCTTTCTTGGAAAACAGCCAAAACTCTGGGCAGTAATATTCTGAGATTAACAAGGTCTGCACCAACATGTGAACGGCTAATTAAAAGCTAAAATTGGCACTGAGAACCAGAAAACAAGGAATGTATTTCACACCATTAGTAACAATAGACCATTTGCATAATGTGCAATAAGAAGCAGAGGCACAGGGCCATTACACAGAGATGATAACTGAGCAGATTCATTTATTAACATTGACTTTAATACAGGCTGGATTTAATGCATTTTTAGCCAATAGGAGTACAAGTGTGTATCCGGTGAGGCCTGTGGCTTCTAACTTGCCTTCAGGCAGGAATCAGGGCCGCTCAGGGAACAAGAGTCAGTCTTTCACTCCGCACCAAGAAACAAACATCGGCCTCGTGTTTTTATCCCAGAAGTAGGTTGCTTCCTCTAATCTGCCCAGTAACAGTTATGCCGTGTGCATATGTATGTTACAGTAGTGTGTGTGTGTTGTGTGCAAGCATGCATAAGTGTGCATGTTTGCATGTGCAGCCAACAGTGAGTGGGCTGAGGGGGAGTGGAGGAGGAGGACGAGTAGGAGGAGGCCAGTGGTAAAAGCTTCAACAAAGGCTAAAGATAGCACAGAGCTCGCAGGCACTCGATGAAGCTTAGCTTTCCCTGTCAAGGTTATACACACACACACATACACACAGGACCACAGCAGAGGCCTGAGAGTGCAGGAGAAGCCCTCTCTACAGAAAGAGTGAAGAGCTGTGCAGGTTACTGAGAGTTTACTGAGGGTATATTATCCATAATGCATTGCAGTAATTGCATGGACTGGGCTCATGGAAACGAGCAACATGAGACTTTATAATATAAGAGTTTGATATTCTGCAGGATGCAAAATCAGACAAACGTTTATGCTCCTCTAGAATAGCACTGATGCACTTTTGCATTTCCTTTTATAGCAATAAGTTAATTTAACATGACATGCTACAGATACATCATGAAGCTTCAGAGCAGCTTCAGTGTTTCCTTGCACCTCTGGACTCTGGACAGGAGGGACAAAGACAGTTCGTCCTGAAGATATTCGCTCGTCTGGTGTTTGATGATAGTGATTGAGAGCAGCGTCGCTCGCAGGTGTTCAGCTGAGGTGAGATCAGGTGAAGACTTTTCCTGTCATTTATCACCTGCATATCTGATATTGTCTTATTAAGATTCATGCTAACTTGAATGTGTTTCTGTCACCAAAAGATGGTTTGGGTTGGTCACGTCGTCCCTGCAAACCTTCTGCTTTATGATCCTGCAGAACACAACAGTATGGCCGACCGCCTGGATTCTGATCAGCTGTAAAATCCAACCTCACACTGATCTTGACACAAGATGTTCAGTCAACCGTGTTTGCAATCTGAGAGTTATCAGGATCTAGAGCTGCTCATTGGATGCAGGTCAGCGGTCGACTGGTCCAGTGGTCCGACTGTATCTTCTATCAAAAGGTGACGGTCCAGAGACTTGAGACACTTTTATGTGAACAGCGTTGCTTTTATATTGAGTAGATTCTAGTTGATCACATGTGGCTCATCAAACCTCAAACTGATTCTGCTTATCAGTTTGATTCTTTATTGATTCATGATAGATTTTCTGTGGACAAAAAGAGACCTCCACAGCTTCTTTTCTCTCCACCTCCATCCTTCTTCTGTCAACTTTCCAGCAGCTTAGCTCATAAGTTTAACGTCATGGTTTTGTGATTGGATGGACGGGACAATTTGGACCCGGTTCTCAACTGGAACTAGTTCTCGACTCTCGTTCCTCTTGAGCATTAAGTGGTTAATTAAACAGGAATTACATCATCGGCAGCAGTGACACATTGATCTACTTCCCTTCAGCCGCATGTCGATACGTCTCGCCAGCTCCATCCAGACCACTAATAGCTTGAGCCTAAAGATAGAACTGAACTAATGGACATTGTCCAAAAGACTGCACACGGCCATGAGCTCAATCACACGGGCTAATTAAAGCCTCGGAGGAGTTTAGTAGATGTGGAGCGTCTCTGTGATCTTGGCGGCCGAAACAACCAGATCAGACGTCGGGCAAGAAACTGAACATCAGACATGACAGGTGCCCACCTCAAAATGTCTCGACAGAATATTTTGCCTTGTCTCCCAAAGTGTTTCACTGCAAACATGGTGAGGTGAAAGAGGAACCTGTAACCATCTGACTGCCACCCTCAGGAATTTTAAATCAATGTAGCCTGAATTACATCCATCTCAAACTGATCAAGGCTTTTACAGATGAATCCAATATTGACATTCTTGTCTGGCTACAGAACTGAATTAATCACACTTCTGAATGTATTAATCTCCTTTATCCAAGCATGCGTTCACAGTGTTGAATATTAAATGAGCAGATATTTACGAAAATCAATGAAGCTGATAATCAAACATTCAATATATTGTCTTTGCAAACGATCACATTCTGTTTTATTTCATTTCATTTTTGGTGGGAATTTTGGTTGTAACATAAAACAAGGAGTTGATCATCATTCAACAGGTTACTAACATAACAGAATCACATGGGAAAGCTTTATATGTGAGTTCCATATGATCACATTGGTGTCACATGTTGTGGACAATCTTGTCTCTTCACCCTCAGACTCTTTACCTGAGGGTCGTTACTCAACCCCGTTCAAACAGCGGTTACCTAAGACACCACGGAGCGGCCGCGGTGTTATCACATCATCAGTCTGTTGTTGAAGTAACGTTAAGCCTAATCACGGCTCGACAAAGAGGCCATTGTGAGTCAAACACAAACACGCTGGCTGTAAATCGCATTTCAGAAAAAAGGGAGAAATCCTTTCCGCAAACATCTGCTTATAAGACTGAGGTTTATTTGTGTTGGAAAGCGAGAACAAGAAGGGGAACGTTATCGGTTTTCCCACATGTTAATGGGTTAAGCACTGAGCAGAGCCTCGTAATCAGCTCGTCCAGGTCAGCGTTTAATCGTTATTTCAGCCAGTTATGGAACAAAGTAGGTTATGAAACTGAAGGAGGGAGGAGAATCCGCTTAGGGTTAGCTCCAGTTATCTGCTTAATGTGAAGGACCTTACTGAATAATGCATCCATGTGCCTTAATTTATAATGTTAATAATTTAGATGATTGGAGGGGAATGAGGCAAGAAGGGCGATACAGTTGCTCAGTCATCTCGGAAAAGTGTTAAAATAGAGCGGAAGTGTAGAAAATGAGGATTGAGGCTAAATATCTTTGACACATACAAACACATTTACTTGAATCTGAGGACGCCTGGTTCAGTATGAGAGGGCCTTTGGACAGAGAGGAGAGGACACTGTCTTGGTGGTTTACATTAACATACATTAAATCAGTTAGTGATGGTTTAGTATTGAGCAGGATTCACGATCTCCTCAGGATGAACTGTCATAGTAACTGGTCAAAAAGTCTTGTGTTGAGGTTTAGGTTTTCTTTACTGGACCCAGGAGTGAGACACAGACGTGGGGGAAGGGTAAAAGGGATTTATTGAATGACAAAAACTCCAGTTAAAGACAGGAAGTCCAGGTGGAAGTGAGAAGCTTCAGCGGTTGGAGGCAGGACGGCAGGAGCAGGTGGAGCAGGTGGAGCAGGTTGGGATGAACACAGTGGAGACAAGGCCAAAACACTGAAGACACAGGAGACAGTGGTAGGCAGCAAAAGACTAGGAATACAGAAAAACACAAGGCACTAGAGAACAGAGAAACGCTGGTGGACAGGGAACGACCTGGCAGCTCGAGAGAGGAGAATGAGTGGAGTTTTTAAGCTGCCAGTGACGAGGTGGAATTCGATGCAGCTGTGAGACAGAGAAGGCTCCAGCACCTGAGGCCACGCCCCCAACACATTATGTCACGCCCCCAACAAGTGAAGTCACGCCCCAAACACAAATAAACAATCCTAAACCAAAAACACTGGAGATAAAACTAAAAATGCACAGAAAATAAACTAAAACATAAAAATAAAATGAGAGAGCAAAACAATAAAATTTAGATTTTTGACCAACTACCTGCAAAACTAAAGACAATCTTCAGACATTCATGGTCCTCAGAGGATGACGTTTGTGCTTTTTAATGAACCACAAATTACGATTACAATACTCTCTTGACAACTACTGGATGGATTGACATGAAATTTGTACAGATAATTATAACTTTCATGATCTCCTGACTTTTTTTTTGTTCAGTATTTTGATAGTTGATTTCACTATTGTTTTTTATCATTGCCTGGTTCCGGCTGCTCAACTATGAGGATTTTAAGTGATATTAAATGGAGGGGTCTTGGGTCTTTTGGACCAAAAAAACAATATGAAGAAATTGATTTGGGCTTTTAAAAATTGCGATGCAGATTTTTGAAAATTTTATAAATTAAATGATTAATTGAGGAATTATTAGGCAGAATAATCAGCAGCCTAACAAAAATTCTCTTTTCACTTTTCACTCTATAAATAGAATCTGTATAGTTTATATTTACAGTATGTGTTGTTGTATCTGTTCAATCAAGCTTTTGACTCTTTTCTTCACTTTAAACCAACCACATTTATTTTTCCAGTAAACTGCAGGCCTTCGTTTTAATTAACCACTGAGGAAACACAGTCTGATGAGCTGATCCTCCGTCACCAGGCAGAGCTCTGCGTTTACACGTCCCATCAGAAACGAGCAGCCTGCTTAGACTGAAAATGACCTCGCCTGAAAGAAAAACACCGCAGGTCAGGACCTCATCTCTCAGCGGTGACATTAATGCGGACGCAGAGTGACCACCCAGAAGAGGCACGGTGTGGCCAGCGAGGCCGGATTCACCACGAACACCAGACACATTTACACCAACAAACACATTCACACATAACACTGAGCCGTTCACACTTTAAATGTGGTTTTATTATCCTCACTGCACCGTCCTCTCCTCCACTTTAATCAAGGTGGCCGCTCAGGCAGATGGTTATATCAATCACACCTCGCTATTGTTGTTTCCCCTCCTATAGAAAACTTCCATTGTTACATATCCTCTGACATAAGACAAATAACCTTCCACTGACCGGCTACAAAAGCTTCCTGCTAGAGCCGGACCGAGCGGCGGTCACTGCGAATGAAAGGAACTCAGATTGATTGAGACGCACTGATTCTGGTCTGAAAAGAGCTCGGGGCTAAAAGGCACCACGTGCAGATATGCATTACAATAGAGAGAGCATGTAGAGAGGCAGCTTTAAATGAGGGAGTACAGCACATGCAGAGGCCATCTGGATAATTCAGCACAAGGCCGCTGCTGGCTCCAGATCCTGCGTCCAGGAGTGACAAAGAGAAGATTTAGTTCTATATTTTAATGACTCTTCTTTCTTAAAGTAGATTCTGTAGAAGGTGGAATATCTTCATGACTCACGGGTCATGAATATTCCTCGAAATACAAACATGAAAAACCAGTGATGTGCTTCACCTGATGATGAATGTAGACTTCTTGTGGAGTTTGTCAGTGTAAATGTCAAAAAGGTGGATGCTATCTTGGTCATAGCGTTTTGAGAACACAACAACCCACGCAAGATTTTGAAGAAGATGCAAGTGTTTGGAAGGAGAGCGACTTGAAATTCAAATGTATCTGTTCACTGGATGTGCACAAAGAATATCACATTAAATGTACATGCATCTTAATAAATCTAGTCTCAGGCTGGTGTGTAGCAGAGGAGGATGCAAACAAAAGCATTGTCCCAGTCAGAGCTGCTTTGAGGAAAATTCTAACTTCAAGCTTCTCTGATTTTTTGGTGACAAATGTAGAGAAAATCATGGGTGAAAGGAAAAATCAACTTATAACTTAATATTATCAAACATTAATATTGGTCTAATAAGAGTCTTAAGCAAATGTGTGAAATGACTCAGACCCAGATGTTGTTGCTCTAATCAGCCGCTCACAGACTTCATGCAGGTTTTCCACATCAAGATAACAAAGCTGATATCAGATATCAGTCAGAACAGGGTCGTCTGAAGTCAGATCGGGGTGAGCGGTGTGTCTCTGTCACTGAGAGCTGATTTTTGCAGAAGGTCTCAGGTGGTGCTCGTCCAATTAACTCTTCATGCAGCATCGTGACGCAGAACAAGGACGGAGAAACTGTCAATAAAAAAGCCACTAAATCAATGTTAAGTCTTGACTTCTCTCGGCCAGATGGGGCTCGTGGTGGTGCCCCCCCTGCCCAACATAATTTATCTATTCTGCATTTTTATGTTACATTAACGCTGCAATGCCGGCTGCTGTCCATTCTTATTTTGAATGGGCAATAAAAAAGGAGTCATTAGCTGGATTGTAATGCAAAACATCACAGCTACTAAAAGAAAATGTAATAGAGACAACAATGGAGGACGATGCAAATGTTTAATAAATGCAATACATACTGAAATGAGCTGTAGATAATTGAGCTTGTGTTTCATGAGTTGGTTGAAAACACTTTGAAATGAGCTTGTTTTAAATTGAGAATCTTGTAAAAAGCTGTCTAATTGTGCACTTTATGGCTGAATACAGTAAATGATATTGTGCTAAAAGAGGAAAGGTAAAAAGGAGAAAAAATAAAATCCTCACCAGCTAATGATCCATGTAGAAGATTAAAGAATCAAGACACAGCTTTGTTCCTTTATTGTCGAGCTCATTAGTCGACATGGTGTTTTAAGTATAATAAGGAAAACAGTTTTTTTTTGTTGCGTTAACATGATCCAGTTCGGCTTCTTATCTCACAGACTTGTTTCGCTTTTAAAGAAAAATAGAGTTTACAGGATGAAGACTGACGGGACAAGGTGGGTGTGCTGGTTGTAAACAGGCATTTTAAAAAGTGACCTGCAACCTCACATGACTAACTGTAGATTAATGATGTGCTAATTAGCCTCGGAGGCAACGCTGGGTTAAGCACGAAGTCTTGCAAGATAGTTAACAGGATGAACTAATGTTAAAGCAGATAAATACACTTACACCTTTACGCCTTTGTTTTTGGTTCTAGGAAAGTCTGTGTTGCTTTAGTTAACAGTCAACTGATGTACTGAAACAGAAATGCAAGACTGAAATAATGAACTTTAGTTGCTCCTCAAAATGGTCATGCATCACTTCACAGCAGCTCATTACTTGTGCAGAACTGAACCAGCCTCATGTTGCATTCAATTACCATCCGAAATGTTCGGCGCAGGCCTGTGTTACAGTGAACACACATACACACAGGTGCGCGCACAACAGGAAGCTAAAATTTCATCCCACAAGATCTGTTGTTGCCATGGCGCTGCATCTCCTTACATTTCCATGGAAACACAAAAATGATGACTGGCACGGGGCTTTAAGTGAACTGGGTCAAGAGCATCCGAGTCAAGTCAAATTTATTAGAGCGGCCCAGCATCACATCAAATATCTCAGCGGGGTTTAGAGTCTGACAGCAGCAAACAAGTCAACCGACCGAGTCCAGGATCTGAGAGCAGAGGATGGCAAACTCCCCAGAAGATGCTCAGCACAGAAGAAAGAAACAGGGGTTAAACATGATCAGTGTATAGTTCATAACTCATCATCTATTTGATCCACTTCAACTTACAAACACTGAATTCACTTCACATTCAGCTGAGTCAAATGAAGAATTAGTCCAGAATGACTAACTAAGTTTGTGGAGAAATACTTGTAGTGAGACGAGATGAAATCGGCAGCGGTCAGCAAACATTTGCTCTCAGGTCATTTTCACTGGATGAGATCAGTGTTTTTTTCCAGGCCACTGACTGAACATGACTGAATGCACCTGAATTATGACTCATTAACCTACTTTATAAACCTCAGCTTTCACCCCCTTAAATGGGGATTCAAGCCCCCCAAACATGACCAGACAAATAAAACTCATCCTGATCATTTAAGTGTTCATTGATTGACTTTTCTCTGTTAGAATTATGGTTTGATTAAACTGAGCCTCACTGTTTCTCCTACAATGACTCTATGTTTAATTCTGGTCCCGGTGTGTTTGATAGAAATGTGGCTCCACCTTGTGGTTGCACATATAATGCAGGTTGGTTGAGCTCTGTCAGTTTTACTTCACACTAACATACATCCACTGCAGTGAGACCATAAACATCACAGATCTGCTGTTGGTCCTGCAGGAGGAAACAGAATCAGATCATCATGTGTGAAACCACGTGTCTGTTCAACTGTCAGGAATCAGTTTGATCAGAAATCTAAATGTTGAAATCACAAACATGAGAACTGTTTTCACACGTGACACATACATTAACAAGAGCTAAAAAAAATAGCGTTTCCATCTCAGTGTACATCAACATCTTCAACAGAGGGCGACACAAAGGGCCACAAAAGGCTTGTGCTGACACCTAGAGGTGGACAGAGTCATTACAGCTGTAAAGATGTGAGAATTTTTGGAAATATTTAGAGATTATTTACTCCAGCAGAACAATGAACAACAAAGAAAATTGTAGGTATATTATTCTTATTCTCTAAAGTGATGATTGAGATTGTAGAAATGTAGTGATGTTGATCATTGTTGTTATTCTTATCTTAAATTTTTGTCATGTGGAGCAGCTCAGCTTTCATCTCATCACTGTCCAACACTGATCAACACATGTATCTCAGACAACCTGTCAATAACAAACTCATTTACTCTCGATGTCTGCATGTTTTTTCTTCTTGTTCATTTTCTTACTTTCATTGTCTTTGATGATTGTTTATGTCACATTTTTTTTGTCACATTCAAAATGTGAAGTTTGCTTTTAATCATGCATGTTTTCTTTATGCAGATTTTGGTTCCATCATACTGAAAACCAGCGTCACAGCAGGGGTGAAGATGGACACAGACATGACAGATGTGATGTACATTTATTATCATACACAACTACATCCCCAATAATTAAAGACAGTGTGATTTCATTTCATCACACAAAGCAAAATCTTCCTCAGATGCACAAAACTGACTAATGAATAAATGAAATGGTTAATAAATTGATGCATAATGTGAGTCAACATCAGGGAACAAAAGAAAACAGAACCACTTGTTGTGGAGAAACAAACTGTTTATCTTCTCAGATGATCCACAAACAGCTGATCTGTGCAGCAGAGACTTCTGGGTACTGATGTCAGGCTTCTTGTGTTGTTATGAAACCCAGACACATAGCAGGCTGGGGCTGATTCCAGGATGTTCAGCGGCACCTGAAGGCAGCACGGTGGCCTCTGCTGCCGGCGGGTGTCTCCTGAGTGTCTGACCGCCGGTGGGGTGTGTCTGCTGGGGAGGCTGCTGCGACAAGTCAGCCACGAGCAGGCAGAGTCATACCGGAAGTGGAGCCATTTGGTCTTAAAAATAAAAGCCCTGCGTTGCCTGCACCGATCAAGTCTTCTGCAAATGGACAATAAACCAAACCTGACTCAGTGTTTTTGAATGCAAAATTTAAGACTGCTAAAAATAAATACAATGCAAGTAATAGAATAGTTGTAACAAATAAAAAGTTTTATGTAATAAACAGATAACTTGCCTACAAGTAGTCAGGATCATTTTTCAGTCCTCTACCTCTGCACCTGTTTTCTATGGAGTACCACAAGGTTCCATATTGGGCCCATGATGTTTTCTTCATATAAACTTTGTCCATGGTCTTTTTTTTTTTTTTTTTTTCAAAGAAAGAAAAGAAGTTATTGAATTACTCGTATTACTTTCTATTAAAGTTATGACTAAAGTCTGCGCTGTTAATGTTAATAAAGTAAACAGCAGCAGTTATACGATAAATATTAAAAAGTCACCATAAATTGAGTCAATTATACGTTTTATTAAGTAAATAGTAAAAGGTAACAGAGGTCAATTCTGCAAATATATTTAAGTAATTGATAACTGGTAATAATCAATATGTCTGCAGTTATAACTCCTAATAGTTCTGTCTTTATTATGGACAATAAACATCAAGTCTATGATTGTTAATAAACTTTTGAATAAGGTCAGCAGTCATCAGTGTTAATAGTAAACTGTAATACCAAAAATGTAGTTTGCAGTTCTACATTTCAATAACCACCACAACCACCACCACCAACAACAATAATAACAATTGTTATCATCATCTTTCACTTATATTTTTTCTTCCTTTGGTCTCAGGATTTTCTTTTCATATTCTTTTATATCACAGTAATAATCATCATCAGGCTGTGTTTTATTTTGACGGGCTGCACCGGATCTTACTGCCGCACCCGCCGCCATTGACACTGAAGACAAAACTGGAGCTTCAGACACTTTGTGGCGGAGTCGAGCAGGTAAAAGGTTACAATGTGTGTGAGCAGCGGGAGCAGAGTCTCCGCTCCGGACCCGACTCTCATCTAACCCCGACATCCAGAGGAGGAGCCATGAAGAAACACCTGAGCCCCGCGAAACAGCAGTCGCAGCCGCCGGCGGAGGCTCCGGCTCCGGGCGGAGACGTGACCGTCCAGCGGCTCAACGAGCTGCTGTCCGACGGCAGCGGCTTCTACAGCCTCCCGACACAGCACTTCAACGAGGTCTACCCCCGGATATACATCGGCAACGCGTGAGTCCTCCGTCACCTCCATCACGCACCGACAGGTAGGACAGGCGGTGTTTTTTTTTTCCCTTCTCCATCTTCATCCACCAATGACAACATGACGCAAGCCGGCCAGGACGCACGCAGCTCGGGCTGCTGGTGTGGGTGTCGCCGCTGTCATCATGGAGGAAGAGACAGCCTGTTGTGCTGCGAGACAGGTGGAGGTTGTGCAACATAACAGCGACAACAGTGATAACAATGAGATGGGTGGATGCACAGGAGGCATGTGAAGGATGCAGAGATGTTTTCCTTCACTGCAAAGACAGGTGGAGGCTGTGCAACACAACAACAACAACAATGATAATAATATGATAATAATGATAAGGATGCACGCACAGTAAGTTTCCCCTCATGGCAAGACAGGTAGACATTAGGCAACCTGATAATAATAATAATAATAATAATAATAATAATAATGATAATAATGATAATAATAATAATAAGATGATGATGATGATGGGTGCATGCACAGTAAACATGAGAGGGATGAACACTGAGCAGCTCTTCCTCATTACAAAACAGGTGGATATTGTGCAACATAACAACAATAACAACAACAACGATATAATAATAACAATATAATGATGATGATGATGATGATGATAATAATAATAAAAATAAGATGATGATGATGTGAGAGGAAACACACAGAGCATTTTCCTCATTAGAAAACAGGTGGATATTGTGCAAATCACAACAACAACAACAACAACAACTATAGTAATAATAATAATAATAATAATGATATGGATGCATTTACTATAAAAATGTGAAGGATGCACTCAGAGCAGTTATTTCTCATTGATGATGATGATGATGATGAAGGGTGCATGCACAGGAAACGAGAAAGATGCACACTGAGCAGCTTCCTCATTGTAAGACAGATGGATATTAAGCAATGTAATAATAATAATAATAATACTATGGATACAGGCACAGTAAACATGTGAAGGATCATTGAATCCTGCATCTTTATTATGTGCTGTGATCAGGTCTTTGTGGAAGGTCTGTAGACTCAGAACATCATCATCATCATCATCATCATCTCCTCACAGAGGCTTTATTTTCACTCGTGAACTGGCTCAGAAACAACAGACGCTCCCTCGCTGTGCAGAACAAAGAGGAGCAGCTGAATGTCAGGCGCATGGAGATGCTCCAGATACCTACAGAGATGTAGAGATGAACCTGAGCTCCGGTTCTCCTTCATGCTTTCTGCTCCTGCATGAGCCCGTTTCAGGGCACAGGTTAACTTATGGTTCCAAGAATCCAGTCATGATACTAAGAGTAAGAGAAAAGAGAATAAACCTGTTGTAAAGCCAAATGTACAAGAACAAGAACTTATATTTTTTATGCTGGATTGAAAATGATTAGTTGATTAACTGATTAGTCTGTCAACAGAAAACTAATCTGCTTCTATATCAGTTGTTATTTTTCAAGAATGAATGTCAAATAATTCATTGCCGACTTCCTGCTTTTCTCTTATCTGATGTTCAGGTTTTTCATTGTTGGTTGGTCAAAACAAGCTGTTTGAAGATTGCACATGTGACTCTGGGAAATTCTGATGGATGTTTTTCTCAATTTTGATATTTTATGGAGTGAAAGAGTTGAGAAAATAATCTACAGAATCAATACTTCAAAGTAATCATTAGTTACATTTCTACTTTATTATTAAAAAGACATTATTTTTGTATAATCATGTGAAGGGATTAATTAATAGTTAATCAGTTATCACATTGTGAAAGTCAATACTGTTATTTGTCAATACTGATAATTGAAATCTGATCAGGACTTATTGATTATTTTTGTTATTGGTTAATTGGTTTCAATTAATGACTTGTTCTACAGTCAAAAATCCAAAGTCAATCAGTTTTACTATGATGTAAACAGACTGAGGCTGGAACTCACTTTCACTGATGTTTATCTGGAGATTCTTGACAAATCAATTAATCAATAAATCATTTCATCTAATAAATGATGAAAAATGCTCATCACGATTTCCTGGAAGTGTAGTCTTCAAACTACTTGTTTCAACAATCCAAAACCTGAAGTTGTTGACACCATTTACGAGGTAGTTCTGCCCATGCCTGGACTCATACAGTGTGTATATACTGTATATGCATATCAAACATGGCACAGGCCGAACCATAAATCCTCGGTTGTTGGCTGACTGGGTGCTATTGGCTTTGTAATGAATGTGGCAAATCTTCAGGAATTTACAGCTCGGTGTTCCAGGAAAGTCACTTCCTGGAACTTCCTGCACATGTTTGTACAGGTTGTTGTCCAGGTTCAACAAAGAGTTAAACAAATACACAACAGTCTTCACTGTCAGTCCATCTACGGTCATTAGAAGTTGATATTTAGATCAGTTGTCAGTTAGTGTTTTTTACAGTATTGAAGTACATTAATCAAACAGAACAATACAAAAATATGTCAGTCATAAAATCTCGCTTTGCTGTAACCTTGTTAGCCTGAGCGATACTGAAGTGTTGAGGCCGATACTGACAATGATATTTGGATTTTGTGATAACGATACATCAGCTGATCACATGTTATAAACACACAATGTTGATACAGATCTATTTTATACAGTTAAAAGTTCTGCATGTGTTCAGACACAAATAAACTATTTTGACAGTAGTTAATGTCGCCTACTGAACATGAGTCATTTGGCTTATTTTGTGAAATGAATCAAGGCTTTATATTTCCCAAAGTAAATTCTTTAAAAAAGTAATTTGTGGCAGATTGGTTAAAAAACTCAGGAATCATATTGACACCAGTGTCAAACCTTTTGGCCTGACACTCAGACCTGATCAGGTTCATGCTGTTCTTCGTGTCTTGGCACATGTAATTAAAACGACTCGTGGAACGATGGGTATTTTTAGGCAACGTGGAACAAAATATAGTAGATGAGCCACTTATAACAGAACAAATTCAATTTTATCCCTCTGCAAAGTGATCTCACATCTTCTGCAGCCTTTCCAGCACTTAAATCTAAAATATCCCACATTGCACAAATAGAAATCATTTTCTGGTTTCAAGTGTCAAACTTTTTGTAACAGCCAGTGTCGAAGAAACAGTTACAGGAAAGACGATTTTCAAATATATTTTGCTGTGCTGTAATGTAATATAAGCTTTTACAGAGCAGCTCTTAATCTCTCTTTTATGGATTCATGGTGGAGGAGCGATTCAGGGATGCCCCTGAGAAACGTAGCGTCTCTGTGCAGTCCATCATTTGGCTCCAGCCGCCGCCAGCGGGGGGGTGGAGGAGGGCGAGCAGGACGGGATACAAGCGCATTACTGCACCTCAGTGCTACGACAGAATCAATCTGAATCTGCCAATCTGCTCGGCCAAGTGTCCAAACACAGAGCTGGCACCGTCTGACTACACTGTCTGATCAGCCGGAGAGCTTCTGACTCCTGATGGAGATATTATGTTCACTGATTATGACGACGTCTGGCCGTGTGTGCTGGGAACATATTTCACCATTAAAGTGAATCAGAGACTGGGCCAAATAAGTGGAAAGGGCAGCGTAATGTAATGTGATACCACGGCTCCACCGGGTAAGGTGGTATCGATTGTTGATGAAAGCCTGCAGCTCGGTACCCACGATGCCTTTCTGCCGATGTGTCCTATTACTGGATCCTGATAAAACTCAGATTGTGTAGTTGGTCGGCGTAAAAACATCCAAACAAAGGCAGTATTAACACAGTATGTGCAGGTATATGATGCAGCTCACACACTCACATTCAGTCACGGTTTGTCCTTGAAGATGTTCATTAACATCTCTTGTCATGGGATCCCACAGGGAATCAGGCCCGTGACCCACTTTAGGTCTCAATCTATAGTTTAAAGCAACTTTTTCTCTTCAGGACAAAATTAAATATAGTTTTTTCCCTCTGGTACAAATACGTTATAGTTCAGAATACTCTCATAACACATGACGTTTCCAGACATTTCAGCCGCCGGTGTTGACACTTCAAGCTCCTGAACTCAGCTTCAAGTATTTCTCTACAACACTGAATATATTTGAGATGTTATCGTCAGTAAAGCTGTGTCTGAAATCATCCCCTCAAAAGTGATCGGTAAAGTGAGAATTTGGACACGTACTAATCACGTCTGTAAGATTCAGTGTTGTATTGTTAAACTGATATGTTCTATATTGTAAGTACTTTTATATCATTAAATATTTATGACTAAATGAGCAACGATGAAATTTAAAACTACTTCTCTTAACACTCATCAGGACGGAGAAAATAGTTTTTCAGAGTCAGTTTTTTTGGAATAATACAATTATCTTTTTTTGGCACCATCCAGTGGTAAGATGAGGAATGACATGTGGCAGACCAAATCACACAGGTTTGTTTTCGGTAACTAGGACTTATACAAGCACATCCCACTGAAGGCAACAGCTTAGTTTAAATTATTAGTGTCTATTTTAATGATAGAAAATCCAAACTAATCTCTCGCTTATTGAGTCAAATTTGTTCAACATGTGCAAACATATACACACAGGTGATACATGTCAAAGGTCTTGGGCCACAACGAACCAGCTTCACTGCTCCTTGGTGTAGATTTTCTTAGTCTGGCAAAAAAAAAAAAGTTGAACCAACTGTTCTTTACCTCGTGACTGTGATGATTAAAGAGAAACTAGTCGTGATAAGGTTTTGTACAATCCTGTTAAAGAGTATAACAAACTTCACCTGAACAGGAAGCAACACACCAACTCAGCCCCTTGGTTGCACCTGCAATTCTTATACTTTTACGACATAACATGTAATATGTTTCATGACTAGTGTGCTAATATATATATATGTACATTCTGCTTAAAGAGAACAACCAACCCTACAGACATAAGCAATAAATGATCCAGAAGAGATGGATGGAAAACAGACATCTGTGAAAGGAACAAAACACTCTGATGACACAATAGAGTTTTAGAGATGATTATCTGTGGGCCCCCATTGATAGCCCCCAGCACTCTGATGAACCAGTCAGTAAAATGTTCTCATCCCCTGAATGCATCACGACTGTATTTTCCGAACTCTTGCACTGTTTCCAGATCGGGCGCAGTCAGCACTATGAAACCGCCGCGTGCAGCTCAGGGACACAATTAAGGTGTGGTTGTTTGCTTTGAGGAACACTTTGGCTCTTTGTGAAGCCGGTCTTTAATAATGGATGTTGTGGGACTGCGGATCCCAGGGTGAGGAGGCTGGGACCGGCCAGGTGAGCAGGAGGAGAGTCGCATTGTGTTTGCAGAGGTACAGTAAATGTGCAGCCACCTCCTGAGTGCTCGTGCTGTACATGTAAGCACCCGCTCAATCATTTATGCACACGAGCTGACGTCCAAGGGGAAATGATACGAATGCGTAGCTGAAGGAGTCTGACACACGAGCAGATGGCCCCCTTCATCCCTCCTCCCGTGGCCATAAAGCAAAATGGTGGCAGGGAGGATTTTTTTATTAGTTCTTGCAGAGGGAGCTTTACAGCCGCCGCCTCCAGGGAGCCGTCCAGGGTCACCTCGCCTCGCCTCATATTGACTGTAAGCACACAGCGCTGTCAGGGCGAACGCTTCACATGAAGATTTATGATTGTTTGGTCTCAGTAAAGCTAATGTACACAAGACACTTTGAGCTTTTAAAGAATTTGAAACAATACTTGTTTTGCTTATACCATAACTTTGCCATCATGTGGCTGTTCCAATTTTATGCATTTGTGCACCTTCAGCACAATGCATGATGGGACATAGTGCTTGGTTAGAGACCATCAGCTGTGCACTACTTTCAGAATGCATTGTGGGATACTGTGAGTCCACTATAGAGGGTCTAATAATTCTCACTATGCGTTTGAACAACACCACAAAATGGACTATATAGCAAGCAGAGGAGAAGAGAGAAGGAAACAAGTGCACATGCATTAGGTAAATAAAATGTAGAAGAAGAATGAAAACAACTGAAGAAGAAGCTGACAACAGTTACAAGCACAGAAGCCCAGTTTGTTCTGATGTGAAGTCATGATTCATCTCTGGTCGCCGTAGCAACAATATGGGCCAGGTTTTGTTGTTCAAACATAAATTCTCTCCGGCTAATTAGCGACACTAACTGTTCCATAAAACTTTAATATAACATACACAAAAGAGGCTTTTTATCTAGAATCAATGCCCGGCGCCTTCGGCCAGGTTGGATCGGAGCAGTGGACGCAGGCACTGAGCCAACCAGGCCGGAGCAGCCAAATGTCTCTGCTCCTCGTTTACGGTTTGTTGGCTGCGTGGGCTTGTTTGCTCCCTGTATGTAAAGCTACTGTAGGTCTTCCAAACAAAGCAGAGGACAGCAGCAGGTGTGTTTGTTGGAAGTTGAGAAGATGATGATGAAGCTCTTCAGCCGTTTCTCTAGTCATGCTTGAAATTGTTTTTTGCAAAGATGTGAAATTCTTGGTTTGCATGTCCTTAATCTGTCTGTTTGTCAAACACACATCCAATTTGAAAAGTGCTAAACTCACATGGTCGACTGACCTGCACATTTTGTCTGATTGGACCCTGTGTCTCTGGACAACTTGTGCTTTATCTAACAAAAGAACAAACACCTTCATCACTGTAACAGGCCTTTTTAATGAGGAGCACTGTGACATGTCACAGTAGGAAAGTACAGGTGCTCAGACTCAGATTGATTAGCTCAGCTTCAACCTGACTCATCAGCCAGAGTAAGTGAAAACACCTGTGTGGGCTGTGAACTCACTGTTTTTCCATCTTAAATTAGAAACGAAAGCAATTATCAATAAATGAGTTCTTACTTGCAAACTTTAACAATTTGGGATAACATTGGTGAAAAGACACACTCGAGCACCATGTTAAGGCGACAACATGCAGATGTGCCTCCACATGTTCAGTATGTGGTTGTGCATTAAGAGATGCTGTGCTCACTCTGCTGTATCTCTCAGGTGTTGTCTTAGGGATGAGCGAGTACACCACTATCTGTATCTGTATCTGTTTAGCCATCTACATTATCTGTATCTGTACTCGGAGTGGGCGGTGCCTAAACCGGAAGTGAGTGCAGAAATGGGTGGGGCTTAAAACTGTACATTATTTTAAGTCTGAAATTGATATGGATTGATCAGAAGTTGCTAATCTACTGTATTCAAAGCCTATATACAGTATATCTCAAGAATATTTATAGTATTATTTTCATGAACTGCAGAGAGAAAGTGTCAGATACTGCATGCAGCCAAATACAATAAAAATATTAATATGGGCTAATTTGTGTGTTCAGCTATATGTGTGTATGTGTGTAAATGGTCTGTAAGACTGTTTATTTTTTAATGATCTGTGTGAACTTCATTATTCATGCAAACATTCAGTGATGGCAAACAGGGAGATAATATGTCAGCCTTGTTCACTGTGTCTCAAAAGCACCGTCTCTGTGTAGGGAGGGGCGGGCGCTGTGTGTGACTGGCCAATCACAGAGCGCGAAGACAGTCAGTTACACAATGAGGATTTCCCTTCAGCACGAACACAGATATTGACAGATTTTACTCGTATCATAATCGTATTCGTCAAACATGCTTTATCCGTAACAGATACTCGTCTGAAACGAGTATCCGGCTCATCCCTATTGTCTGTGCTGTGATTTGCTATTTCTAAGCAGCAGGCTTGTCACAGTGTGTTGTTCCTCTCTGATCCTCAGTCTCTTCTTCTTCTTCTCCTCAGGTTCGTGGCCCAGAATGCAATGCGCCTGCAGAAGCTCGGAGTGACGCACGTCCTCAACGTGGCCGAGGGCACCTCCTTCATGCACGTCAACACCAGTGCGGATTTCTACGCCGGCACGGGCATCACGTACCACGGCATCCAGGCCAACGACACGGAGCAGTTCAACCTCAGTGCCTTCTTTGAGGAGGGGGCTGATTTTATCGACAAGGCCCTAGCGCACAATAACGGCAAAGGTGGGTTTACGCTATTCAAATGGAACTCTAATATCAGTTGTTATCAGTGAATGCAAATGCACTGAAAACCAAAGAGAAGCGAGAGTTGACGTCTTCACCAAACCCCCTCAAAGGTAGAAGAGATCAAAGCTGAACACGGCGTCTCTCTCACTTCACTCGCTCCCACTTGAAAGCAATTTGTCTCCACGAGTCGAGACATGAAAACAAGCTGCTCTCGTCGCTCGTCTAACAAAGGATGCGAGATTCGAGGCGTCGTTCAATGATTCTCTCTCAACACGCTTCGGCGCCGCGGATCTGGAAGTGAAGGCAGGAGATAATCAGGATGGCCCCGAACATCTCGGGCTAAATCTGACGCACTCCTGAGCCCTGCTCCATTTTCCATTATCGGCTCGGGTCCCTGGACGTCAACATTGTCAGACTGATCCATGTATGACACACCTGTAGCACCGAAGCTCAATCCACCTAGTTTATAACAGGTGATACGACGGATCACCACGGAGTTGAGTTTGAAGTCTGATGCACCTGCTGGGTCAGGTGAGCTGTTTTCTAACACCTGTTGGAAAGCTGAATATTCAGATCGAAGCAACGATCGATCCCAGGAGGCCTCGTCTTCCCCCAGTTCTCCCAAAGCTGCAACTAAATTTAGTTAATTTGTCAGCGCACACGAGGGATGTGTTTAATTAGTGTGCTGAACCCTGTATTTCATGGCATGGATTTATTGTCAGCTGTGACACAGAAAAGCATCTTAATTCTCAGTTTGGCAAAGACGCACCAACACTGTGGTAAATCAGCAGCGAGGAGCTACTGTAACGAGGAGAGGGGGGGGCGAGAGAGGGAGGAGGAACAGGAGAAAGTGTCTCACCTCTGCTGGCTGATATTGCCGGAGTTTGACTTTGCTTTGTGC
>JBBMOC010000031.1:519325-554578 GCA_037975185.1 Centropyge bicolor | reverse complement strand
GTGCGCAGCCATCTTGGTAGCCTACCTCCGGTTACTCCAAATATGGACAAAGAGGTGGAGCGAGGGCGGAGCTGAGGCGGGTCGAATGAACGCTATTGGCTGAAAAAAGCCGCTTTATTCGAAATAATCAAACTACCTACGGCTAATCAGCTAGGTTAAATGCTAAATATCGTTGCTAGCCGGCTAACCCCACGACGATCTCTTTCCCAAACTCAGTGACTAGAATTAGCCGGGGTGACGCCCTTTAGACCGTCAGTGGCTAGTTGTCAATCAAAGTGGCGCCACTTAGATTGACAGCTATGAATTATGCATAATGATGTACGCTGTATATTTTAAACGAACGCCTTATAAACGCCTTTTGCACTTCCGCATTGGCTTCATTTTTCAGCGCCAGAGGTTGCCGCTTGGTTTGACCTTTGAAATAAATATCTACCTCTTCTGAATTTGATGGCAGCAACGTGTTTCACACAAGTTGAGACAGTAGCAACAAAAGACTGTGAAAGTTGTGGACTGATCCAAAAACACCTGTTTGGATCCTTCCACAGGTAAACAGGTTCATTGGTAACAGGTGAGAGGATCATGATTGGGTATGAAAGGTTCATCCTGGAAAGACTCAGTCGATCACAAGTGAGGATGGAGAGAGGTTCAACACTTTGTGAACACATGATTACATGAAGGAGATTAACACATGAGCTCAGGAACTCTTTATAAACCTGCTGAAACTCTCATCTAATCGTTGTATCTTCCTGCTCGTCTCCTCAGGGAAGGTGTACGTACACTGCAGAGAAGGCTACAGCCGCTCTCCCACCATGGTTGTCGCCTACCTCATGCTGCGTCACAAAATGGATGCCCGGCTGGCGGTGGCCACCGTGAGGCACAAGAGAGAAATCGGTCCGAATGACGGCTTCCTCCGCCAGCTGTGCCAACTGAACGAGAAGCTGGTGAAGGAGGGCAAGCTGAACGGGGAGGTGGGCAAACTAAAGACCAAATGAAAGCAGGAGAGGCCCCCCGTCTCCTCCCATCATGCCTTTCACAGGCCTCAGCTGCTCGGAAGACTGACCCCGCCCTGACCAAACCAGCACCCATCTCACACACCAGGGGTATTCGGACACACAAACATACATGCATTTATCTGTGTAGATAATTATTCCTCATGCACACACACACGCACACACACACACGGTCTCACACACGTTTTCTTTCTGATCTTCAGCTCACGTCTGTCACTGCTGCTCTGTGAGAGGACATCTTGTCAGTCCTCCGCCTGCTCCTACAAAGAGTGTGATCTCCAACACTGAATACAAACAACCCCCTTTTTTTATCTCCACACACAAACGTCTCGACGCTCGTGCGAGAAAGCTCTGAATTTCGAGCATTTTCCAGCCGAGCTACTTAAAGCATTCCTTCGATTCCCACAAGTCGAGACGGTGAAAACCTGATTTTTAAGATTTCCTTAAATAGTTGTACGAAATAGAAGATTATAGCACAATCATTCCATAGTTTTCCACTGCCGGGAATGTCAGTGATGTCTCCGCCAGCAGGAGTAGCTCCAAAACGAATAAACACGTGATGCAACCTGCAGACAAAACGAGTCAGGAAGTGATTCCCAAACATTCCATGAAAACAGAAAAAGCCCCTCAGACTTTTGGTTCGTCCACTCAATCCTGGATTTAATGCACAAATTATTCACACTCTCGATGCAAGCTGTAGCTCTATGTAGCATTTCACTGACTCTCTGGCCTCTAGTTTGACGGCGGGTGGCGTTAAATAAATCGCCGACACGAGAGCGGCGGCGTCCCCGAAGCCGGCGCCGACGACAGCAAAGGTCGAGCTAATTAAAAATAACGAGCTGCGTGGGCCGTTCATGCAGCGGCCACATTTAACTGCCGACAGGACGAAAGCTGGTTAGAGCTGAATATGACGTTTTTAGACAAATCACATTTATGCTACAAGGCACAGAACCTGATGGGAACTTCAAATAATTTTTCATTTATAAAGTGGCTTATTTACAAATTTAAAAGAGAGACATTCATTTGAAATTATTGTAATTACAAAATATTCTTTTCATCGTCAATAAGCTGCAGCTGACTCTCATTATCTGGGTTTACATTTGGCAAATAGACTCAGTCTGACACAATCTGCTGGTTCAGTTTGTGTGTTAGTGTGATTCTGGGAAACACTTTGAATAAGTGCTGTAACATTTTTCCAGATATTAGTTGGTATATTTAAGGTGGTTTGAAGCACTTTGTATTACCTAGTATAGGGATTTGGAAATAATCTGGTTGGGTGAAGAAGGTGTTTAAGTTCATTTTAATCAACTCAACTTCAGATCTGTTTTCATGCCTTTTGCATGTGTCCCAGCTTTTCAGGAATCAAGACTATAACCGAATATTACCTGACATTAACAACCAAAGTCGTCAGAAGTCTGCAGGCGTTAAAAACTGATTTCCCCTGTTTACCGCCGTCAAACTAGAGGCCTCTGTTTTCAGCTGTCAAATGCGTCAACAGGGACGGATGCCACCCACTCTCGACAGAAAGTTCCCGTCATCACGCCAGAGAGTTGTCCACTGCCAATTCCCTGACACAGCCATTCGGCCAGTATCCAGTTCCACTGTTTCATCAACACAGTTTGTCAGAGGTCCATACACAACATGTCGCCCGTCTCACTCCTAAGTGTGTGTGTCATACACTATCTGCACACACAGGGTCGAATCACAAAGCCTTTTTTTTTTTTTTTTTTTGGTTGTATGTATTAAAGCATTGCAATATATGTCAATACCCCCATCAGATATATAGAATGTAATCACATCTAAATATGACTATCCAGGCTGTAGTTGTTACATATAGGCAACAGTAGTTCAACATTTCGAGACACTGTATTTATTACTGGGCATAATACTGTAAACTCGACCTCGTGCCAGGAAGTGACAGGAAGTGGTTTTTAAAAACCTGCACCAGGTCGCTCCTCCAGAGAGTGAGACAGATTCCCGTGAACGCTGTGAGGGAGCGTAGGCGGTTTGAGAAAGTCACAACCTGGATGTTTGCGTTCGGCCACGATGTCCCAAACATCAACCTGCATATTTCTCCTGAACTAAACGGCCTGGAGCGCGTTAGTCCAGGGAGTCGTCTCACCAGAGAGGAGCAAGGAAACTAGGTTGTCTCACCTCATTAATGGCACTATTTATTCCTCCTTTGATATATCTGTATACATATGAATATATACATGTATACTGTATATACATATTTAAGTGTTGACATATATGAATGTACGAGCAATGTGTCTATAACGTGTAGGTATCGTCAGTAAGTCCTTATATATCATGTTATATTTGTATATGCTCCTCCATTCTTTCTGTTGACTACATGTACATTGATATCCAAATATAATGTACATGTAAGATGTGATTGTGATGTTTCTTATCACAATTGTGCAAGAGTTGAAAACGACAGCAGGGTTTTCCCGAGCGTAGCCGGGACTCGGAGGCATGCAACCATCGTGTTTACTTGGTGTTTTACGTACCGTTCTCATGGTAATGCTAATTTATTTACATACAGCAGGATGCAGGTGGCAGCGCACGAGATGGACACGGACGATCCTGCATACGACGTTACGGCGTTCACTCATCCCATCACACGTTCATCTGGTGCTTCGAAACATTCACAGCTCGGTCTCGACAGGGAAGAGACCGAACTTTTCTCGGTTCTTCAGCCGCGCTTTACATTTCAATGCAATGTTTTTAGCTGCAACTCGTAACTCACTCCCAAACATTGAGATTTAACAGGCTTGTTTCTATTTCATGTATCTCTGATCCAGGCTTAATTTGACCATCAGACAACTGAGCCTAAGTCCACCTAATGATTTGACATCTTCTCTTTTTCAAGGTGCATTAGATGGAAAATTTGGACGCAGATAAAAATCGATCTTGCTCACTTCATCAGATATTTCAAACCAGAGTAGAACTGAAATAATTAGCATGCAAATCGGTTAGTCGATTGACAGAAGATCAATCTGGAACTACTTTGATAATCAGTTAAACGCTGAAGTAACTTGTTGGTTCCAGCTTCTCCTGTGCTCAGATTTGTTGCCGTGAACTGATCTTAAATCTTTAGCTTTCGGACTGTTGAACAGAAGAAGCTGTTTGAAGATGTCAACGTGGGCTCGAGAAATTATGTTCATTGTCATCATTACTAAACAGCTAATAGATTAGTCAAGGATATAGTCAACATGATGATGATTTCAGCTTTATTTAACCTGGAAGAAATACGGCCAAATGTGAGGATTTAGAAAGTCAGGGAGAAAAAGGTTCTGCAGCCAGAAGAGCCGTTTACAGGCCACGTGTTTGTGCAGCGATCTGATCTCATAAAGTTAAAATAAAATCTGAAAACATGCTTTGAAATGTCAAGCGTTGCTGTGGCCTCTGACTCACCATTGGCCTGGAGGACAGGTCAGAGGAGGGGTTGTATCACAGGGAGTTAGAATCGGGGGCAGACTGTCTCAGACTCTGGTGTGATGTTTCTCACGGGGGACGTCACAGGCTCGGACTGGTTCTGGCTCCCGGTGATGGACTCGCGGTTCAAACACAGCTTGTTCCCGTCCGGCCTCCGTCATCCGGCCATTTCACACTTGAAAACAGCTCAGATCTGTGACACCTGATTTCACGCATCTTGCAAACACTTCTTCCTGTTTTGGGATGAAGTTCCTGAAAATCAGGTGCAGTCGTTGGAATCTGACTGTTTTCAAGTATAATTTAACGCATGTGTCACACTGGATTTTTCCCTCCTCCTCATCACGAACCCCAAACTACACAACATTGAAGTTCACCATATTCAACAGATTATCGAAGAGAGAGTAAACTTGAGTCTACATCTGTGCCCAACACATTAAACAACCAGTCTGTCTGTGCCAAGAAACCTCCCGTGTTGTACAAAAGCCTTTTCTAAATGTTTGTCATTGGCTCCTTTGTCGTTCAAATTGGGGTTTCGCTCATACAAATACTCACATCTGCTCCACGATACTGCCCTCCTTCTGAATACACGAAAAGCAACAACGAGCTGGATACGGCTCAGTCGAGTTTTACATGTTTGAATTTGGGAATTATTGGGGTCAAAGCGGTCCAGGATGAGGGTACGTACTTTATAGCATCAACTGCCTGCACCAACCTGCTTATTGACTCAATCATTGACGGTTTGTTCTCCTCGGATCGGGTCTGATAGACGCTCTGCGGTAGCCCAACGAGCCATGCTGGAAGTTTTCTGCCTCATTTTCTAGCCTCTATTTACAAAAACTCTACAACTCCTCGCTTTTTGGGTGAAGCAGAGACGAATGAATGGAAAACTTCTATGATGGCTTCACCGCCGGCTTCACGCTCCTTTATGCATCGAGGAACAGATAAACACTGCCACCTGCTGTTCAACAAATCAAATCGAATCAAGTTCTGTTTTTTTTTTTTTTTTTTTTTTAAATGCTTATAATTTGTGGTGTTTGTAGCTCACGACATAAATACAATCCAACCACAAAGCTTTTGTTACGTAATGTGGAACCCTGTAAGATTAATATTCTGTTTAACAAGGTACCAGCATCATTTCGTGGGTTATACTCCAGGTACATTATGTATTATCGAGAATGTCAAATGTGAAATGCCATTAATGTATATTGTTCTATATCCTGAGTATTTAACATGCACTAAGGCAATTGTGAATTGCTGCATTTTACTGTCTTAACCGGCCGACTATATAATAGGATTTTGATATTGGATCCAGTAAGTTTGAAAACTGCAGATGAAACATTGCTCCTGATTTCTCCTCCAATTTTTTTTTTAATTAAGATTTATTACTTGTTTATAGTTTTTTTTTTTTTGCTTTGCTAAAAAAGGTGATTTTTTTTGTACAGTAGGAAACTCTGAAAAGCTGAACGTGAGATTGTTACCTACTTCTCCCACAGCCATTCTCCGTGTTGTTTTTGGATCTGTAACGTCAGTCAGACCTGGACCAGACAGTGATTGTAATTCATCCGTGGCGCTGGTTGAAAACAGAACCAGAGGATTGTTAGATCATTCACAGAGAGCCGGGCAGTGTTTTATCACAGAAAAGTACATTAAATTGACTCTAGTTCAAATTTGCTGTCCCGCGTGGCCTCTCTCAGCCATCTGTAGACGAAAAACCCGAGACGTTCAGACCTTGTGTGACTGACGGCCTGATCGCTTACATCATGGAAACTCATCTGGCCGAACTTATCTGTCCGTGATGCAAGAAACTCTGTCCATCTGTTGCTCTCCAGAGCCTTCAAACAAACACCGGAAATCACTTACAAATACTGTTTGGCCCAGCTGAGGTGCTGACACCAGGTCTGTCATCTTCTCCTCCTCCTCGCTCCCATTCTGATAAACGGCTTCAAGCAGGAGTTTTAGCACAAACGAGCCCACTGCCCGACTCCTCCTGGAGTTCACCTCAGTCTTTACCTTGTCTCATAGTTGCTTCTCTGTTGGCGTGCGGACGTCGCGCGGGCCGCTGCTGCGACGTCGAATCGGCCGTTCATGAGCTCATCACACACACGCTGTGTCTGTCGCCACATCTCCACGGTAACGACACAGCACCCCACCCGAAGCCTTACAGCAAAGAGCGATTCTTTAGATTGTTTTTGAGTTTGTGTATCTCACTTCACGCGGCAGGAAGGGGACGCTCCCTTACGGAAGGAGACATTGTTGAAGTGCACTTGATTTTAAATTGCAGTGTTATTTTTCTTACCTTGGAGAAGCCCCTTCTTTCTTATGTTTAAGAAATAAATGGCTGAGGTATTAACATCGTATCATGAGTGGCTTATTCTTTTTTTCTTTCACAACCAAGATGTGTGTTGATTCTGAGCTGGAGATCAACGTCTCATCACTATAATCTTTACACATTTAATTCGTCCTCTCTCAGTGTTTGTGCTGATCATTGACCAACATTTACACACGTTTATACTTGAGTCTCATTAAGTGTATTAATGCACTGGATGAACCAATTTAATTATTTGCACCTATTTATATTCATTACACATAGTTGTTTTTTTTTTTCAATTTGAAGTTAGAAAGACTTTCTCTTCGATAACAGCACTGTTACCAGGCACCATAACATCTGCATCACAAACACTATAAATCACGAACCACACCTGTCACCTGCAAACCAAACAAAAAGCCGAAAGCGCTTCAAAGGATTCAAGTTAAAAGAGCCAAACCAACTGCCACATCCATTATTCCAACAAAAGCATGATCCATTGTATCCAAGTTATGAGATGTAATTGAATCAGGTTTTTTGGACGAGGTTTTAAATGTAAACATATCTGGAACAAAACTGATTTAAATGAAAGCTCTTTTACCCATGACTCAGTTTTTCTAAAATCATGGCCAGTTTGAAGGACGTCTAATAGGCAGGAAGGCTGCAGGTCACAGGCAGGTTTTCAGGAACAGGAAGGGGCTGATGTTTATGTTGGAGCTTAATGGTGGAGTAAAGGACAGGTGTGGTTCAGGTGCTGCAGGGAGGAGCAGGAAATTCTACTGGAAATCAATGCACTTCAATGGGATCGGTGCAATCAGAGGATTTGAATGGTCACGAATGTTCAACCTTGATGAACTTTGAGGGGATGCAGCTACGAGGTAGGTTGCACTATTCACTTTTATTCAACATCGTCTGCCAGAGTAAAAAACTGCTCCACAAAGAAAGAAAGAGGAACACTTATGAGACTGATGGAAAAAACATCTGCATATGTTGGGGACTATTTTTAGTGGTGGATTAAAACATTTATTGGAGCTCGAGTGTGTTCATGGTTCAGCATGTTTTACTGGTACAACCTCATTCTGCCGAGTACCTGTAATCGACAGACAATATAGTAAAGTGGTAGTAAAATAATAAAAGTATAACAAAATGTATTCACTCACACAAAATGCCAATAACTCAAGTATGTGTTTGTGTTAATGCAGCTTTATGTTTGCAAACTGCTGACATGTTCTCAATCTTTTAACAGTGATATTAAAACCAGACAGAGACGCTAAAGAAACTGACATACTGTGTGTCAGTGCCTGTAGCTGTTGCATGACTCTGCCACTAGGTGGAGGCAAATCCCTGCTCAAGCTCTCCGTTTGCGGCACAGCAGTGAAGAGACAGAATTGGAGCGAGAGAAAGCTTGAAAGTCAGAGGGGAAATGACATCAATGGTGGGAACGAGATGACAGAGGGAACAAGAGAAAGACCTTCCAATCCAAGTCTCCAAGTGTTGATGCAAATGCTGTTTTATGTTTCACCAGACTGGAGCGACTCACCTGGGACGGACGAGCGCAGCAGGTTTCGAACAAACCGGACTTCCTCTCTCTACCTTCTGCGCCGCTCTTTTCTCTTCACGGTCCTTTGCACAAGCAATTATTGCAGAGCAGCTGTGTGGCCCCTGGTGGGCCCCTGCAAACCAGGGACCTCCTCCCAACTCCGGCCAAAGTCGAACTATCACAAGTTCAGAATTTCAATCGATGCAGGAGGAAAGAAGCCATTTCATTCCTGTTAAAGGTGGACAGAGATTTTGTTATTGAAATGAAAGGATCCCTGCTTCAAGCCAAGGCTCCACACGCAGGAGGTCTGATGGAGGACGATGCCAGGTACAGCGCTCACGAGGGAGAAGCGAAGGCCAGGAAGTAGCTGGAGTAAAATGGAGGGATTATGTGTTGCAGCAGGTTATAGGTCCCTCTCTGGTGCTTATTTAGAGGAATCCAGGATGCTTCCCCCCCCAAAATCTCATCAATAACAGCTCTGGCCTCTGTGTGATGAAGTGCCATTTATTTCAGCTGTGTGCTTTTTTGGCAGCGTGGAAATGTTTACAGCCGAGGCCGGAATCAAAGCAGACGAGTTCCTGTGTTCGCTAACGGCACGGTCACATGTGCTGGTGACACTTTAATTAGTGACTCAAAGGAAGGATGTTTGAATTCGAGGTGGATTTGTTTGAGACGTTACTGCATTTCAAATAACGTCGAATTGAAATGACATGTTTTTTATCCGAAAATCTACATCTGTAATTTTTCTCTCTGAATCACTGTCTCGCTCGTACGTGATCTCAGAGCCGCTCATCGTGTTTGAAGGAAATGGGTGGAAGCTTATGTTTGATACTTGTTTATGGGGGGAAATGATTCATTGGTGAGAAAGAGGATATTTTGGCCTTGATTAACTTTCTCCCATAATCTGAATGAATAAAGTTATCAGTCGCCTTTGAAAATTTTATTGCTGGTTGACTCATTTATCTGGTTTCCCTTCAGGCTCCAGTTAGTTGATTTTCAAGCTTCCAAAGTCACTTGCATTTTTCTTTTCTTACTCCCCATATGTTTGGGTTCATTAGACTACTTAAAATGTGATTACAGTCCTTAAATGCGCTCGCCTGTAATTCTCCACAGCTTTTTTTCCCCCCCTCACATTCAGCTTTCATCTTTGTCCTCAATTTTAATGGCTTTATCAAATAGAAAGCATATGATGCTCTCTTCAAATCCTCATCCTAACACTGAGAGGACGGAGAGGCAGCAGGGCGAGGAGGGAGAAGTGCACATCTGCGGCGCAGCGCTAATTATTAGGAAATATTGAGGGGGAAAGCGGGAGAACGAGAGAATGGGCTTTGGTGCTGAGAGACTCTCAGATCCTCTTCCAAGCGCCCGCGCCCGTGGTGGTGTTACTTGTTTAATCGCCGTCCCCTGAGCGCCGTTTTACTGCACTTGCTGTGTGTTGATCCTGCGGGATGCAGACGAAGCTGCCATGTCGGGGTCTGACAAAAGACGGTTAACAAGTGGATTTTTTCTTGAAACAGTGACATGAAACCAATCAATTGCTGCTAGAGGAGCAAACTGGATCCATAAACATCCTCATGGAGAATTTTCAACTGGTGGAAAACAGTCGCTGACATTGAAGCTCAGGCCTCGTTCTCGGCTTTAAAACAGCTTTTGCAGCCGCACTAATTGCGAAGGGCTGCACACGATCAACCCGACGACACCAGGAGTAGCTGCACAAACACGGCTTGTGCCTCCATAACAAAATGAAGTATTCCCCAAACCATTACCTTAAAATATCTGCTCATTACAAGCAAACACAATAAACTGTGCAGCTCCGTGCGATTGTTCCTGTCCAGTTACAGGAATCGCATTTGAGTGATACAGTTGATTTAATCAGCTCCAGATGGGCTGTACCACTCAATTAGCATCACCTGCTCAAGGTTAACTGCCTCATATTCATAACACATTAAGCTTTACACTGCAGCAGTGTACACTTCATTAATGAGAGTGTTTTGTCTTTAAGGCATGCTTCAGCTTTTACAGGTGTTTTTCCAGTCAATCCAGAAAAGCATGTGTGTGCAACCTTTTAGTTTCAGCAACATCCTGTTCATGAGAAACCATAAAGGCATCTTAAAGACCTGTGTGTATTTTTGAAACACACCTTATGTATTCATACATCACAGTCAGTCCAAGCACAGTGTGAGAGCACAGGGATCCACCCTGTTTATGAAGAAGCAAACCACTGAAGGTTTTCTTATGCTGCTCCTTCACCATGACAGTGATCGAATCTACAAACTATGCAGCCACGTCTGTCCTGAAAAAATCCCACGTGTGGTCACACTTTGTGAAAAGGTGCAGGGAGGCAACGTTTGTGCATAAAGCAAAGGCTGGACTTCGTCAGGAAGCTGCACAGTGGGTGGGCTCGGAGCTGACGGCGAGCTGCGGCACCTTCACGTGACGGGCTGAGGCACGACCTCGTTCAATGCCTCTGCTTTTAATTATCCTCTATTGGATTAAACACAAGAGCGGCGGATTATTGTCACATGCTTGTTATCTTGTTTTATTAATCTTGTAAAAAGAAAAATCAAAGTTGCGAGCGATTCTCCAAACTGAAAATTACCGTCTCCGTGCACAGACAGCAGCCCAGCCTGTTTGTACTTTCATGCTTAATTAGCACACCTTGCAAAGTATTGTGGGAGATTTTGTGCCTTTGTGCTGAAGCAGCACCAGATATTTCATTCACCACCTACAAACTGTATCTCACAGCATGCGACTGCTGATGTTTTCATAAGCTTGGCTTTGCTCAGGTTTTATTTTCAGCTTGCAAAAACACTTTTCAGTCATTACTTGGCGCCTGATGCTGCAACACTGAGAAAGCTATCACGTATTATAACAACAGTACATAACATGAATGATGACTTTAGTTGCGTATGAAGTGAAGTTAAGAGGTTACATGTGACTGCAATTTACAGAGCTGTTAATGGAGAAGTTCAATATTTTGGCAAGGACACATATTTGCTTTGGTCCTGAGAGCGAAATAAGAAGATTGATACGAAGCTCATGTTCCTGCCAACGCCCCTAAAGTGATCGTATCCTAATGAAGGGAAGGAAAGGGAATAATTGTGTTTATCAAAATGTCACATTATTCTTTTTAAACAATAACTTTTACTTTATCAATTCTGAATCAAATACAAACTATTCCAGAGGCACAAACCACAGTGAGGCTCTTTGTCGAAACATAAGATATATGATGTGTGTTTCTGTTTAGGAAGAGTTAATCTACAAATTCTATATTGAGTTTATGAAAATAAAGTGCAGAGACAAAGAGCCGTTCATCTGCCCGGCCTCAGCTACAGTGTTAATTACCCTCTTCGCTTCCATGTCTGCTACACAGGTTATATTTAGATATTTTATGGCACCGCTGTTCGCCAATATACAGCTTAGATTGAAGGGGAGGTCCGGTACGTGAGGAATGGGAGGACGCGAGCTCCTGAGTCAGCAGAGCGCTGTTAGCTGGAGGCACCTCGAGACGAAGAGGGAGGATAGTACTGCCTCATAAAACAGTGAATCTGATTTACCTCACTCATCCAGCAAAGATGAATTTCTGTTCTTGTGGTTGGGTGATGATCATCGTCTGTATAAATCTGATCTTTTATTTCAGGTGTTTATACAAAACAGGATCCTGCAGAGTTTTTCACAACCAGATCATTTAAATCAGGGTCAGATGTTTGTATTTCAGTGTCTAAATAGTTATCGAGTAGATGATGTTTAAAAGTTAAGGAACAGCATTTTTGGAAATACCCTTTTTGCTTGAGTTAGATGAGAAGATTGATGCCACTCTTGTGTCTGTACTTTAAAGGACACCTGTAGAAAGCAGGTGAGGAGACGGTGGAATGAGGATATGGCGATCGCTCTCTTTCTCCAATTAGCCTCTGACATTTATTTAACACACACCAAATATAAAAACAAACATTTCTAAACAGTGAACTTCAGGCCCTGCTTATGTTAACTCATATGTGCTAAACATAATAACAACATATACATTTCATTCACTCACTCACAGTAAAAACTAAAACAACAACAACACTGACACAGTGTATAAATCAAAATGACTGTTAAGTCCATCTATGCTTGTCATGATGACATTCATTATTCACATTCCCGGGTCCTGAAGCACATCCATTCAAAAAGTATTTGGCGATTGAAATCATATAACCTACAGAAACTACGGCTTAGCAATTACTATTTACAAACAAATTTACATTTGAACATTAACTAAACAAGAGAGGAACAGGAGCCATAAAATACTAATTCATTCATTTAATAAACAATGGGGATATTTTTCGCGGGCGAGCGACGCCACCGCTAGCTAGCAAAGCTAAAGCATGAACTTTTACTCTAAAGATCACATTTTACCACAAACACACACATCCAAAACTTCCCAAAACATAAACCCACAGAACATAACTTCATGACAATTGTGTTAAAGTATCTTTTTTAACTTTACAGACCTGTAGAAAGCAGGTGAGGAGACGGTGGAATGAGGATACAGCAGTCGCTCGCTTTCTCCAATTAGCCTCTGACGAGCAGCGGGCAAGGTGCTCCCTCACTGACCCCCCCAGAGCAACCAGAGCGAGTGCGAAGGTTCCGCCCCTCATTAGATCCACATAATAAACGTTAAAAATCAGTATAATCACTGAACATATTATAACAGAATTATCTATTTAAACACAAATATGAATATGTACAGTAAACCAAATTTATATTAAAAAAATAATTATAACTCAATATTACCACATAAATGTGGCCAACCTTCCTAGGTGTGTCACAAACACATGAACCGTTGCTTCCTGTTTCAGTTTTAAACTAAAATAAAACTTTTCTGCCTCCAGCTCTGAAGTTAATGCACAAACATGAGATGGTGTTGATTCTCTCATCCAACTCTCTGCAAATCTTCACAGATGTCCTTTAAAATTTGGCTGTTTAATTCTAAATCTCTTTATATATAGTTCAGATATGCAATAATGTTTTTGCTGCTTGGTTAGAAAAGAGACACTGACAGCACATACTGGACAACAGATGCTCATATAAAATTATCAGACCTCACACAGGTGAGAGATGAATCAGTTGTTGGCTGATCTCTCTCTCTCTCTCTCTCTCTCTCTCTCTCTCTCTCTTTCTGTGGCCGAGCTGCAGGCAAACGGCTCGGTCCGGTCTCAGAGGTCCAGCCGCACTCGCTCCCACCAGCTCCTTCGACTTGGCCGCGGGGCTGTTTGAATGGGCGGACGTTCTATTTTGATGATTCTCTGAAAAGCCTTAGGACAAACAATGGAAACGGCCGGAGTCTGATTTACAGCAGCCAGGGTTGAATCTCTTGTTTTCATGTGCTGAAACCACATTAAAGGGATCTGACTCTGAGACTCTAGAGTTCCCATTAAACAGCTAAGAGAGGCCAGTCTCATAACAAGACCTGAGGTGGTTTTCCAGCTGAGTTTGGCTCCTGGCATCCTGAGATTCAAAGACCCCGAGCTGACACTTATCAACAACTTATTAAAGTTATTTGTCCATCAATAAACTCTGTAAACCACAGAGAGTTGATGATGAGCAGTCACACAAAAGTTTTATTTTTGTTATTAAAACTATTGAAAGACATATATGATAAAAAAAAAAAAAGTAAACATCTATTTTGATTTTACGGGAACGTTAAGGCTTCATCATGCCTGGGCTCCAGGAGTCAGTCACCTCCCAGTGACCTCCTGCTCTGCTGAACAAACCCGCCGCGGCTGCCAGCAGACAAACAATTTGTTCTTTCAGTCAGAAGTCAGGGGAAAGAAAACACAAAACAACTGGCAGCGTCCTGAGCCATGATCCGTTTTACAATCTCCAGCGTCCTCCATCATCCTGCTTCTCTCATCTCTCAAAGCCACGTCTGAGCGTTCCTTTATTCTCCTGCAATATTGTCCGGCCGAGCAGTGATAAATTATTTTCATTATACGCCGATGCACAGATACGGTTTGGAAAGAGCCGTGTGTGTGTACGAACAGCTGATAAATCAATTGTGTGAGCTGCTGGAGAGCGCGGAGGGAGGCCGCTCGGCTCCTCTCTGCCGCGGTTCACATCCACACAGTGAGACAGAGCAGAGCCGCTGTCGATAATGAAACACTTTCAAATACATCCAGGGGTCGATGCACAGCGATTGATCAAGGCGACAGCGCTCTCTGTAGTCGCTGCCGATTTTCAGATCCTTTACACGTGCACGTATCACGAGGATGTATTTGTTTCTGATGGACAACAGCGACAAAGCATTTTAGTTGTATGTAAAATTACTGAAGCAAGAACAGGAGAGAAAACAAACAGAGTTTTGGTCATGATTCGATATTTGCTTGTGGAAAAAGTTGCTTCCGTGAAGGGCAGCAGGTTTAAAAGTGTAAATACAGCCTGTTCTGTGAAATGGTAACGGTTCACATTAATTTATAAATGGAGCTAAATATATCCAGATGTGCAGCAACTTGAAATGAAGATATGATCAACTCAAATTCTCCAACACTGATAAATATCTCCATGTTCACGTGTGATTTTCCACAATGTCCTTCTTTGTAACGTTATCTCTTTAACGTAGATTCGTCTCGTCACAACATTCTCCAACTTTTGACGCCTAATTTGTGAGCGGGAATTTGTCCAAATTTGTTCTTAGATACACAGCCTATGACAGCTTTTCAACTGGAATAACATTCAGGGATTTTTTAAACCATCGGGGTATTTGTCACTGATCCACATCTGAAGCATAAACCAAGAAGTTTTTAAAGTGCGTCTGTAGTTCGGTATGTCTGTATTTTGAATCATGTATCATGTTTTGCAGTGTTTAATGCATCGCATCGAGACCTTGCAATGAGATGTAGTCAGATATGAATGACTTTGTATTGTAAATTGTATATGAGGTAAACTTAAACAACTTATCTATAAGTGCTTCTCCATCCACCTGTTTTCATGCACATTTATAATCTGTGCAAAAAACCTGAGTTGTAATGCTGAAAATCATTTTTATGTTTTCACTCAACTTCAACATCTAAGTTAATGTTGTTTCAGGAAACGAGCTGAAAAGTGATGTTAATTTTTGAGCTGTAATTTTTCGGCATGTTGACTTCATTCTTCAGCCCCAGAGGTTGCATCTCGGTGGATTTTCTTTTCCTGATTTTCTGGAATTCTGTTTACAATTGCACAAACTTTGGATAGAAAAGTGGCCATTTTTTGCATTCCGTAATTTAAAAAAAACATGATAAGAGATTCCTTTGGTAGTCGAACAACAGGGAACTTTCCAAAACACTATCTCATTTCCATGTCATCAGTGGGTTTCACAGATTGTCATTTGGTTAATGAGCATAGTTGTGTGGGCTCGTCCGGGATTTGAACCCGGGACCTCTCGCACCCTAAGCGAGAATCATACCCCTAGACCAACGAGCCACATGACAGGTCACATTTTTCAGCCCTAACACTGGACATTGTTTGGACATTGTCAATACTAGTCTTTGTACATTATCTGAGTTTGAATATAGATACAAAAAATGTTATATATTTAATAGAAAGTTGTCAAATGTTCTCTGAACATTGCTGCACAAGAACTTTGACTAAATTGTCTAAAATTTGCAGAATTTTGATTTAAATCTCTAAATGACAAGTAAACAAGAAAAATATAGAAGAAAAATATTTTCTTTTTCAACTAAGTGACAGCATGATTAAAACGCCATAATGAAGTATGTGAGCATAGTGAATCTGACTCTTAAACATAGGGCAGGTCACAGCAACGTGTCGCCTTCTGCTCCTCCACATTCATGGAGCTTTTAATATGTGTGTGGGGATTGATGTGGGAAAGCCGAACTTGAACCTACTTTGCATAATTGCTGTGGACGCGCTGTGAATAAATCACCCTCTCAAACAGAGTTAAACCGTGCCGAGTTTCAAACATGGCACTGTAACAATATCTCCTTGTTTACTCTCGTCGGTTCGTAATTGTGTTGGAGAGGGAAAAAAAAGGAAATTTGTTTTTAACCTGTGTGATCAAGTCGTGAACAAACTTGCACAATGAATCACAGTGTAACACGAGGCACGAGGAGCTGGAAGGTTTGTTTATGGACCGAAAACACTGTTTTTCTCAATTTCCATACAGGCGACGCTCGGCCGTCCTCTGCGGCGCTGGAGGCTTTCTCGCAATCTGCTGAGCATCTGATTGTTATTTGGGCCTCATTGTGCTGTGATGTGCTGGGGCCCGAGGCTCCTAAAAGAAACCCAGAGAGGTCTAAATTGAGACTGTGACTGACAGTGGTCGCCGTGTCGGTGAGAAGGCTGTAATCAGAGCTGGCGTTGTGTAGACAGAGGGACCATCCGTTGCTCACTAAAAAAACCTCAGAGCTGTAGGCCTGCATACAATAGGAGGACTTACAGTAGCTCCAGTTACTCCAAGACCTCCTGTCTTATGAGGCCATGTTCGACTGCAGAGTTCGTAATTGTTCGTAAACACCTTCAATACAACACTTTCCAACATTCAGACACCAGTGGACAAAGAGAACACAAATCGCTACCCATTAATGTTTAAATGGAGGCTGATGGCCTCCGACCTAGAGCCTGGTTCTGCTCCGAGGTTTCTGCCTGTTAAAAGAAGGGTTTTCCTTGCCGTTGTTGCCAGGTGCTTGTTTGTGATGGGAACTGTTCGGTCTGTACAAATAACATTAGAGTTTGGTCTGGAGCAGCTCTGTATGAAAAGTACCTTGCGATGAACAGTTTGGCTCGAGTTTGTCGATGTTGCCATACGTTCCATTATCAGCCAAAACTTCAGGAAGCGACATGTTACATCTCTTCCGACAGTTTGTCTTCGTCATGTAGAAGAATTACTGAATGTCCTGCTCGCAGCTCGAACTTCGAACTGCACCTGTTTTGACCACCTGAAGGCGAACTGAATGAACTGCTCACATTACGAGATATAAACTATCCTGCTGCAAAATATGCATCTTACAACTTAGATTACTGTGTAAAAACATGTCGCTCACCCTGATGAACCCTCAAAGAATTATCTTCGAACTTTGCATTTTAGCCTCTGTCAACAACAACATGACTCCAGATGAATGATAGTGTCCAAGTTTGCTTTGAATAGATTTAATATTACAGACAAAACCGCAAAAAGTAGGTAAAAGAAATATGTTGAATTCCCTTTGAATGGAACAAGTCCAGACGTTACACTGAACCTGACGACGTCACAAGCTGCAAATCAAAACATCTACATTAAGCGACATCTACAAAAGACGATAACGCTCATTTACATATCGTGAACACAAATTGCGGCAAGACTTCAAAAAGGGTCGTCTGACTTAATGAGCCTGTCACATGTGATTAAAGGCTGCGTTAGAAGAAAAGAATGATGTTGAGTGACCGACGTTATTTCAGCCTCGTCGTTAAATTTACTGTTGTGCCCGTTTACGTCCACCGGTTTTTCGATGGTGATAGACGAGCAGTCGGCCGCAGCTCTTCAAACCCTGATTTAAGGCTTGTGTAAAAGTAGTGAGGAGCGCGTGTATGATTATGGACGCTGCTCTGCGCCTCAAATGAATGGGTGCAGGATGTATCATAGCTGTGATATCGACTCAGATATGAGGGATTTTCCCCATTTTTACATCTCTGAAGCTTTTGGTCTCCTGACTTGTCTCTGACCTGTCTCTGCCTGTCCACAAGAGCTGGACATTAGAGGACACCAGTTTGATGCTAATGAGCCCTAATCCCATCTTCTCTCCCCTTCACATGACTTGTTTATTCTCCCTCAAGAGGGCAGTGTTTGAATGAGAGAGCCTCCATCTGTCAGCACTCATCACATCACCGAGATACGAGGGATGCCAAGAACTCAGAGGAGAGCGTACAAGCAGTCCGTGTTGTTTTATTCAAACCAGATACAAAAGATGTTCCTGTAAAACTTCAGATGAATTCAAATCATGACCGCGGCGCTGAAGAGGAGGAAGGAGGTGATGAAGGTTCAGAGGATTTCTCAGAATCGCAGGGACAGATTGAGTCTTTCTAACATCGGTGTGAACGTCTCCACCGAGGGCGACCGCGCTGGATAATTAATGTGAGAAATGAATGATTAACTCTGTGCGCAGCCTCGTATCAAACAGGCCCGAGAGGACGAGAGCAACAACTGGAGACTCGATCCAAAATAAACCACCTAAAAAACGCCTAAATGCTTCTCAGACATGTAATGCTGCGGAAGTCATTAAGAGGGAGAAGATGCATTTTGTTCGCTTTATTCCAACAACAGCACAGATCAGCTGCCTCCTCTCCTCTTGTCTCCTCTCTCCTCTCACCTCCTTTCTCCCTCTGTCCTTCCTCATTTTCCTCTTCTCTCCACTCACTTCATTGATTGTTGTAAATATCAGCTTCTTCTGAATTTAATGGCAGCAACACCTTTCAGACAAGTCAAGACAGGAGCAACAACAGACTGTGAAAGTTGTGGACTGATCGATCCTTCCACAGGTAAACAGGTTCATTGGTAACAGGTGAGAGGATCATGATGAAAGGTTCATCCTGGAAAGACTCATTCACAAGCGAGGATGGAGAGAGGTTCAACACTTTGTGAACACATGACTGTATGAAGGAGATTAATACATCACATTCAGGATGAGTGTATATTTCTAAAAACAATAATTTTTTTTTATCAGTTTGAACATTGAATATTTTGTCTATACATTGTTTTACATTAATTTATAAGTCAACGTTTTACCCAACTTTTTGGAAGCACTTGATTTTAATAAGGAGGTTAAAAGTCAAAGTCTCCTCTCTTTCCCCTCCTTCTCTCTCTACTCTTCTCTATTTCCTCCTCTGTTTTCTCTCCTCCCCTCCTCTTTTCCAATCTCATCTCCTCTTCCTCTATATTTTATCTCCTTCTCTCATTTATCTTATCTCCTCTCCTCTGATCTATTTTCTCCTCTCCTCCTCACTTCCTCCGCTCTCTCCTCTTCAGTGCCTTCTTCTCTCTTTCTCTCTCCCCTCCTCTCTCTCCCTCTCCCCCCACTCCCTCTCTCCTCCCTCCCTCTCTCCTCTCTCTCTCTCTCTCTCTGCTCTCTCTCCCCTCCTAGTTTCTCAATGAATCTCTCTCCCAGGTTCGTCTCCTCCCACTCTGTGTGAGCTCTTAATTGTCAGCCTGGACTGAAACTTGCTTAAACACCGTGTGCTCCTCTCGCACTGAGGCTAGACCTGACCTCCATCTCTGTCTCCGTCTGTCTCCTCGTCTCCTCCCGCAGACAGACCCTCCAGCATGCAGGTGTCTGTCCTCCTCCTCGTCTCCAGCTCGGCTCTCCTGCTGCTCCAGGGATGCTGCACCGCCGTCAAGGGATGGAAGGTACTAAAGAACGATGCCACAGAGCTTTTAGAGGAGTACAGGGAAAACGGCAGGAGCCCCGAGGAGGCGACGATCCAGATGTCCAACAACAGCAACAGTGTGAACAACAGGGCGAAAAACGGAGGGAGGACAGCAAACACAGTCTCCTACAGTAAGTGTCCAATCAAGCTCAAATGACAGGAGGAATGAAGTGATTTCAATCTGTGTGATGTTGGAATTATTGTCAAAATCAACCTGAAAAAGGTTCATAATTTTATTGGAGGCCTGATGCACAAAAGTGATAAAATAAAAATTAATGATGAAAATAAAATGATGCATTCAGGTCAAATATCAGTGAAAACGAATTGCATGAAAATTTAAATCAACCATGCAAATACAGAACAATTTCATATTGAAGTTTAAGATGTTTAATTTGCAAGACAGATGTTTTTCTTTTAAAATAGAACAAATTGATTTCAGGAGCCTATTTGATGAATTTTGGTTTCTACTGATCCACAAATCTTTTATTTAATACCTCAAAAATGTAAAATAAATTCAAGAAATTTCCTCGTTATTACATGTCATATCTTTGGTTTTGTTCTGAAGGAGAAGCCTAAATTAGTCTTCATCCATTGACATTAAAAAAAATTAAATTTGATTTGATCCAAGTCGTCCAAATTCTTGGTTCTGCTTTTTTTTTGTGCCTTTTGGTTTTCACACTGATGGCTGATTAAGAGCAGCTCTGCTGTGTGGGAAGTGTGTTTTCTTGCTTAATCCCGTGCCAAAGTCGAGAGTGATGAGAGCGACGCAGACACACATTCTTGTGGTTTCTTCCTCTACACAATCTGAAGTGGAGCGTTCAGAGAGACACCAGGGCTTTTTTTTTAACATTGTCTTCCAGGTTGTTTCCTTCTCTCTTTATACTATTAGTCAAGCTCTACTTACGCCATAACTATTTGATTGCAACAACATGTCTCCCAAATAGAAAAACCCCACAGTTTGTTCTTCAGGGAGACGTCTTTTGGGGGGGTTTTGGAAATTGCTTTTTAAATGCAACATTGCCTTTGCGAATGATTCCCACCTGTGGCCAGTAAAGGTTGTATGTTCTGATTGAGCGGCGCATGGAGAAGAGTCACGCTTCCTCTCATGGCTTCAAGATGGGCGGTGGGATATTCTCACAGTTTAGTCCTCATTTTAATCACGGAGATCAGAGATGAAGATGATTGATTAGATTAGAAGAGCAACGGCTGATGGGAGGAATTAGCGAGTCCAGATCTGTTAGTGTGACTGATTTGGTCTCAGGAGCAACAAATCCACACATTAGGCGAGATCGTGCTTTATATTAATTCTTTATTAGCCTCCAAAAAAGGGCTGGAAAAACGCATCACCCTTGTTTTCATATGGATAAACAGCACATGTGTTGAGTTTCACACAGGGAGGCACAAATCTCCTGGATTATTTCCTTCATCCATCTCTCAGCTTTCGTCCTGGGACAACTTCTGCGGGTCCCTGTGGGGTCACAGCCGAGGCTTTGACCGCTGCCTGGCCTCCCTCCAGTCCTCTCCCAGGACTCGCCTCCACCGCCGGGGGAGACGAGCAGCTCACGCAAACTGGACAGTAGTCCAGCGTGCGAGCCTGTTTTGTGCAGGCCACCGTCATTAGTAATGATTTTATCAGGCTGACGGTGGAGAGGAGAACAGGAAATGTAAGGGAGACTGAACTGAACTCATCGAACAAGACAACCTGACTTTTTGGGTGGTAATTGGTGCAAACCGCTGCCCAGTGCGTGCGACATTGTATACTGCTGCGGTCCCTTCGGCGGCGGCCACAGAATAACACTAGATCAAGTTCTCATGGGGAGAAAAAAAAAAGGAAGTCACCTCACATAAATCCTTTGTTCAGCCCTTTTTTGCAGAGAAAGCCACAGAGGAAAACAGATCCCTCTCGGAGTGTATCATTTCTTAACCGACAGTTCCTTTGCCCCTTTTTTACACACAGCTTGTAAAAAAACACGGGACAATAACTCATGCGTGCTGCTGTTAAAAAGCTGCGGCTGAAACATGGGATTACAGCCTGAGTGCATTGTCTCAAATCAGTCTGGCAGATGTCCAGTTTGTGCAGGATTGTACAGTTGCAGCGCTGCCTTAAAATAACCAGACAGCTATTTACTCCTCCATCACCACATACATTTCCTGAGGGCCAGCGCTGTATGCCAGCTTTTTCTTCCAGCCCAAAACCTCCATTAGGTTTGATTGAGCTGTTTAATGGCCCTCTGGTCTGGATTTGCTATCAGCTGATTGCTGCCAGCTGGATTTCTTTGTCAAGCGCCGTCGTCAGCTAATGATCCGACCATGAATCAAATTCAGAAACTCTGATCTGATCTCAGTGGCTTAACTCTTTACTTAAACAAATTGTTGCATGAAGTCGAATTTACAAAAGTGCATTTTTCGGCGGCGCTTTTGTGTTTCAAAATGTCAGAATCAAAACAAAGTGCTGCTTGTTGTCTGGCTTATGTCGACGTGATCAGCATCAGAGAAATTAGCACACGCCGGAGTTGGACACAGCAGCGAAGCAGTTAACCTGCAGAATGTCCACTCCGGCGTGCGGCACTTCAAAGTGTTTGTTTTGGGCCAAAGCCACGAGTGTAACTGTGATATCCTGCTCTTTCACCCAGGTGCCTCAGAGCTGAGCTGCAGGGAGCTGCGTTCCACCCGGTACATCACCGACGGATCCTGCCGCAGCGCCAAGCCCGTCAAGGAGCTGGTGTGTTCGGGCCAGTGCATGCCCTCGCACCTCATGCCCAACTCCATCGCCCGCGGCAAGTGGTGGAGGAGCAACGCCTCGGACTACCGCTGCATCCCGGCCCACTCCCGGACGAGGAGGGTTCAGCTGCAGTGTCCTAACGGCAACACTCGGACTTACAAAATCCGCGTGGTCACCTCCTGCAAGTGCAAGCGCTTCAGGCCTCACCACAACCAATCGGAGGCCAAGGAGGTCCCGAAGAGGCAACGCAACAAGAAGCAGCACAGTCGTTCGTCTCAGGACCGGAGCAAGAACAACACGCCGCTGATGGGCAACTCGTACTGATGCTCCTCTGCAGCAGCAAGGACAGACACCAAAGCACACTCACACACACTCACACAACACACCAAGCAACACGTCTCCATCAAATAGGGAGGAGACAAACGAGAAATTTCAAAGAGAGCGAATTCATAAGCTAACTGCTGGGCTGGTTTTAAGTCATCAGTCTTTATTTTTGTCAGCATCTTTGTGAACTTTGCTTATTTGCATGACAACTTGAGTCAGTGCCAGGGCTTGCCACGACTGTGACCGGTCAGGAGATGTAGCACCGCTTCGGATAATACGAATCTGATCACCCCAGCAGCTCAAAACCTCCCTGACCTTCAGTCTGTCCTCAGATTTCACTTAACCATAATGAGAAGTCGTCCCCGAGGCCTCGGGCCCATCTGTACAAACATCCAGCGGATGCAGAGCTGCACCGCAGCCCTGTTTAAAGCTGAAAAGGTGTATCTCCGCTCCAGAGTGGTTGTAATCCATCTCCCTTCGGCCGTGTGTGGAGGAGATGGTGGCAGCTCTGGGGGCTCTGACGGCGGGATGTCGACAGGTTTTCGAGAGGCCCCGGCCTGCGTGGCGGTCCATGCAGCTCTCTGACAGCCCACTGAAGGCCTCGCTTGTCAGGACGGCCCTACGGCAAACTCCACGCTGCAGCAGCCCCAACCGGGCCTGTCAGTTACTGTAGCGCCTTTCCCACGACTAGACACAGAAAGTCAGGAGAGATGGAGGAAGAGAAATGGGGGAGAAAGCAGGTTTGTCAGGACTAACACCACAGGGGTACTGGCCAGTCCGGTGCCTCCTCTTAATTACTAAATGAGCCCATTCCTGCCTTATTTGAGTCATAGAAAGCCATTTCCTCTAGACGTAGTCAGTTCCTGTTTGCTGGAAATCACACACCAAAAAAAAGCGCACACATGTGTGTAGGAGGTATCAGAAAATTATGCGTGGTCGTGCTGTTACCCAGAGGCAGAGCGCTCTCCCTCCCGCCCGCCCACGCCGGAAGCTCTTTTCCAACGGGCCAAACAGAACAGCGCTCAACCATCCGCGGCCAAAAATCCATCCAAGACACCTCCGCTCCCAGTCAATCTCCTCTTCCAATCTGTAAATAGCTCAAACGGGAAAAGAGAGGAACAAAAATAACAAAATGGAAACAATAATTGAGTTTTTATTGTCGTATTGATTGATAGAGTCTGGCAGGAAGAGGCGATACCCAGCCTGCCAGCGCAGACGACACGGCCTCCTTCCTCAGCGATGCCTCCGATGGAAGAACACTCACGATGTTTCCACATATTGTCAGCACCCCATTGTTTTTCCGCTCATATTGCTTCCTGATTTCGGTTGTCTAAACTGTACTGACAATGTTTGCTTCTTTTTCCGACTGTATGTTTGAAATAGCAACTGGAAGGGGGGGAGGTTTGTCGTGTAAGCTGAGAGCGGCGATGCATAGCGTGATTGTACATATCATACCTGTGTGGTCTTCTGCAGTGGCGCCCCCACCTGACGGGGTGTTAAAGAGGAGCAGGGAGGGAGGGAGGGCTGTTTCCTACAGACACAAAGAAGGACTGTTATAAAGAATGAACTGCATATTTATTTTTTATTTCCACATTTAAATTATTTATGCAACCTTTTGTAGTAAATGATAGCCATTATTGTCATATAGTATGATAGAGACTTTGGAAATGAAATACTGTACAGTACATGAATAAAGTAAAGGCAGATATATTTGAAAGAGCTGGCTTATTTGTTCTTATTTGAATAACATTGTAACACTTTAACCCTCCTATGTAGAATTTATAAAGAGCATATAAACATTTAATAAATGGTTTAATGTAGATGTAAGCAGGTATAAGTGGAGGCTGGTGTATAAATGCAGACAAACACATTTGTAATAATACAAATACATCTTCATAGAAGTTATTACTGTCGGCAAATAATACAAATTAATAAACTATTAAATTAAAGTCTCCTCATAACTACTTAAATTTATTTAATAGTCTGTAATAAACCATTAATTAAATGTTTATATGTTGCTTATAAATGCTGTTAGTGCGATGCCTTTACTTGCACAAGCATTCATGGGAAGTCTCTGAATTTGTCTGATGTCTGTGCAAAGAAGTTCAGGCAGTTTGGAAGTCGAGATCTGCCACCGTTTGGACTCTCCGCTTTGCAAAAGAAGAAGCGGAATCTTAACCCTCGAGATCTCTGCTCACAACACCAACATTTCTTTGTTTGAGAGGGCGGATCTGAGCCACATCCATCAATCAACATCATTCCTCTCGCTCCCTCGAGGCTCCAGACTTGATACGCTGCGAGTGCGAGAGTTCAAAACTTAAAAAGGCTTTTGTGGATGCTTGTCATATCTGGAGCACACGGCGCTACCGCAGTGCTGACTGAAGCCCTGGACCCAGTCGAACGGGAGTTATGCAATGCAGGCACAGAAAATGCACCCAGCTAAATGAGGTGTTTATGCTACGTTTTATCTGCAATGTAATTTTTAATAAGCGGGACAAGAGCTCCCTTGGAGGCCAAATAAACGTAGTGTAAACACAAAACAGTAGATCACTGTGGCAACTGTGAGAGAGCTCGACTCCGTTCGTGCCAACGGAGAACGGTAGATATTAAATTTCACTACATCATCCATAATGTGCAGTCATTATGTCATTTTCAAGCCCTGGTTTCCAAGCGAGAACAGCCATGCCATGCTTTCACTCAGGCAACGAGCGCAGAGCAAGTTTCCCAAGAAAGTCAAGAGCACATACTTAAGAGCGGTGCATGAGCACTACCTAAATATATTGATGCTGACAAAGCATCTGCCCCGTGTTACTGTGCACATACATGACGACCTGCGAGCGACCCGTGCAGACCTGGGGAATACCGAGGTGCACGAGAAGTCAGGGATGATCTATTCCCAACAAATGCAGCGAGTCTACGACACTTCGTTCAGGCCCCGATGTCAGTGTCATCGACCGAGTTGTGAATACCAGGTGCAGAAATCCCAGAGGATCCCGACTCTGTATAAGAAACCGGACTCGATTAGTTACACACAGCGCCAAGAGTTCACAAACAGTCATGGTTGACTCATGGCCTCTATACGGAATATTTATAGAACTGACATACTGACCACAATAAATGAGCACGTCCTTTGTCCAAATGTGGGAAAAGACATAATAAAACTGCACTGTTGGAAAAGTGCTGTGTTCATCAGACCTGCAGTCAGTTCTCTGCACAGTCTTATCTTTCAACTGACAGTTTCTCTTTCCCATCTGAGCTCTCTCTGCTCTCAGTGATGTGAGAATCCATCTCACCACGGTTAAACTCTGCCGATTTGAGGAGAAGGACTTAGCAAGGATCCTGCTCACGAATGCATGTTTCTGTTTCCTCCTTTCATCTCAGATAATGGAACGGTGAAATATCTAATTTTAACTTCGCGCTGTGCAAGACTTATTGTTTAGCCAGAAAGTTATCACAACCACTTGAAGGAGCTTAGGCACTGTCAACACAGACTTAACTGATGTTCCGCCAAATGCAGAAGAGACGGTTCAATAAAAGAGCTCGTTTATTATCTGCAAATAAAGAGATGCATGACTGATGAGTGTTTTTGCCAGCGTTATCCGTCTGACAAAAGCAAGCAAGTCTCTTCTGTCGACTGTGAAAAGCACCGGTGGAAACCGACTCGAGGTGACATTCATAGCATGTGAAGTACTTTCCCTCACATGCCAAAAAGCTAACCCCTATAAAAGCCTGTAAAGTGCTGGTCAGCTGCCTGTGCAGTCGAATTGCTTAACAATGATGCAGGCGATCCAAGACGTTTATTGAGATGGAATATATTTACCCAACACATAACGTTCGGGCCTTCGTCGAGGATTACATAAAGTCGAAATGCTTCTACACCCGGGTAGTTTCACCTCTGTTCCATCCAGCCAAACTTTTCCAGGAGCGGATATTATTGCTCAAGTCAAACACATATGGACGATGACGGATGTATTCGGAGACGGATGTTTGTGCTCCTCCAACCACTCCCTTATCAGGTCATGGAGCGCTAATAGCTTAAAACAAATGGAAACCAGAAGACATGTCTGGCTGCCTGAAAGGAATGAGGAACGCGGAAAGCACAAGTTCAACTAATTTTGTGTTCCTCCAACGACGCAGACTTTGGAAGGTGGATAGTGTTTCCTGCAAGCTGAGAGTCTAATTCTCAGCAGGGACGGGAGAAGCCGGGGTCAGGACGGAGGCGAGACCAAAGATGTCCTCCTATGTTAACTTCAGGAACCAGACGGCAGCTTAGAAAGAGATGCATGTTCCTATTCGTCGTTCTGGGTGAATCTACGAGCAAATGTGATGAAATAGATTATCTCTGCATCAGTAGAAAGACGGAGAAGTAGGTGACAGTCTTCCAGAAATGGACAGTAGCACCATACGGGTCAGGAGCTTTCACTGAGCCGTGTAAGCCTCAGTCTCTCAGCTGAGGCCAGGCATGCAGAGAGGCGAGCCAACCATATGTGCTCAGGACAACAGGAGGTGCAGGGGATAGGAAACAGGGCTGTCAACAAACAGTTCTAAACAACCACAGCAAGCCCCAAGGTTCTGGAGGCAGAATGCATTTCCTTGTTTAATCATGACCTTATGGACTTGGTATCTTGTAGAAACATCAAGCGAGTCAGTGTCGTGTTTTAAGAGAGATTTCAGTTCTGTGTATGATTTTTTTACGGACTTTTTCGGACACTTTTAAGAGATGAGGATTAGATGTTTGGTGTCACTGCTGCACGTTTTCTGCTAGGTGTATGTTATGTGTGTGACTGATGTAAAGGCCGATCTAACATGTGTAGTATCACGAGTTTACACAACCTGTCAGTCGGTAATTAGCTTGAGGTCGATGGAATTGACGACTCAAGGAAAGCTGACGCAAGCAAGGTCAATTCCTCCACATACAAAAGCAATTAAAACATCTCTGTACATGTGGCGCGTTGTAAGCTGAAACAGCAAAACTACAGATCTTCACTTAAAGCAAAGACATTTCCTCATAAAGACTGTTGAATGAGACCAATTAGCTGAAAATGTCTAAACCATGCAGAGAGCTGCAGATTGAAGTGTCGAATCCTTCAATGTGAACTGTGGAAGATAAAGAGGTTTTAATCTCAACAAGACTTGATGAAAAAAAAAGAGAAATGAAATAAACAACAAATAAAACAAAATATTAACAGATGGGATGTTTTCAAATGAAGGCTGACAGAAGAAAACCACAGACAGCATGTTAAAGACGTTTTGGCGGTTACAACAAAATCCCAGCTCGCTGTTTTGACGTCCACACGTTTAATCAATTTGCTTGAATTCGTACGAAATGAGCTGACTCAATCCGTCCCTCACTGTCAGACGGTCGTGTCCGAAGACGGTGACCCGGGTCCTGGCAGGCCCGGCCCGGCGCTCCCTCCCAGGGCGGAGTGCGACATGGCTTGGAGGTACCGTGGTTTGCTGCTTCTCATCATGTCTAAAATATGTCTGTGACATTCAGGAGTTTGTCAGCAGCCATGTCATCTCCAGATGGTGTTTGAGCAAAGCGGATGCGCTCATTAAGCAATGGAAAGAGTTGTCTTTTCAATTTTAGCTGCATTTATATTGTGGATGAATACACACAGGCTTAACCTGTAGCTACACAAACACACGCAATCTCACGGAAACTCACGCACTCACATAAAACTGGTCAAAGCACTTGAACCAAAGCATGTTTCCAATAAGGCGAGTTCCTTCAGCAGGCATTTCAGAAAAACACAGCCAGTTCAGGGATCGTTAAAGCGCGCCTCCTTTAAGAGCGCACAGAAACAATTAAATCCGCTGCAGATGATTTTTAAACAGGAGCAAAGTATTTGCGTGGGTGGTAGACATGGCAAGTCGGGGATTACGCAGCCCATGAGAAACAGATTTATGACAGGCAGTAGTCAGTCTCTAACCGAAACCTCTCCTCGCATTTTCAATCCTCACAGAAATAAATACAGAGAATGAATCAAACCAATTTTCTTGATGTCATCATCTCTCGCCACAATGATGCTGATTGTATTAATGTGGCGGTGCCAACCAGACCGTGACTGGTGATCCCTCCCTGGACCCTCCCTTTCCTTCCACTCATGCAGTTTTTGGCGAGTTACAGCCGATTCTGTGACAAAGCTCTCTGGACAGGCGCTCATCGATGACAATGGCGTCTTTGTCCTGTTTGACTTTGATTAATTTCTGTGGCGTTATATCACCACGCTGGATTAGCAGCTGAGCCGGGCTGCTCGCTCCGCCTGGCGAGCGGCTCTGCCCTCCCTCGAGGAGGATACCGTATCTAGCATAGCCTATCTTGAAAAACCACAGACACCATGCTCAGTTCACTGGCATTGCAAAACAGACTGAGCAGGACTGAGAAGTAAACAGTGGCGTATTCTCATTCCTCAAACAACAAACTGGAGTTTGTTCCCTGAGGCTTTATGGCTACTTCTACAGACAGGCCGGTGCCTTTGTGCTTGTTTGTCTGTTTATGTCATAGTTCCTCAGCTGAGGAGGTTATTTTAGGGCTCAAGCGTAGCATTACATCGCTGCGCCTTTCACCCTGAACTCGATAACATTCCTCTGATACATACACGATACAAACAGTCAGTAGATCCAGCTTTTTCCCCACATGGAAGCTGTTTTATTTTTGAGGCCTGCTGCTCATTAATCAGGCGTCAGCTTCTTTTTTTCGGCTTCATTCTGACCCCCTCGGACCAGCTCGGCGCAATCAGCTCCAAGTGCAGAGGAAATTGCTTCCTATCCGTGTGGCCGTGGGTGCGCGACCCAGGAGAGGCCGAGGCCGATATCTCCACAATCTCCCCCAGCTTAGGAGAGTTTAAGATCGGGATCAATTCAGCTCTCCAGCCCTTATCAGATGTCAAAGAGCCTCTGGAACTATAGTCTCAGTTTTGACCCAGGTTGCGAAGAAAGTCCCTGGAAGTTGTGTTATTTCTCTGTGGTCAAAAATAACGTCCCTGAAACAGATGATCGTGGGAGGATGCATCAACTCTTGTGCTGCTAGAGAGTAATATTTTCCATTTTTTAAATTAATCTCAAAAAGATAAATGTGCTTGGCAGCTGTCACTCCACTCAGCAAACAACAGCATTATTGATCATTGGCTACGACTATCAAATACTGTAATCACTTTTCTCATGTGATTCTCAGGGAAATGAGTGGTGTGAGAGCAGGGTAGTTCGACACTGGGGCGTGGCAGGATTATTACTGTTATGACAGCTAAAGCTAATTGCTCATAGAGTAGCTGTGTAAGTGTCATGGTGGTAAGGACTCAAGTGCATCACACAAACTTCTACTTAGAAAAGATTGGGTCCAAGAAAGTCAAAATCCAAACACAAAATCTTCAGGAAACAAGCATGACATGACAAAGGAATTATGAACGAGAACAACATGGACATGAATAAGACGAGAAGACAACAATTCGGCAAGGGTAAGCTGAACTGAACTGACTTATAAAGACTCCTGATTGGTGATTAACTGCAGCTGGGAACACAGGTGATAGGATGAGGTGGGAGTGGCTGGGAGATGAGGTGAGGCAGAGGCGGGGTGATGAGGAAAGTACAGAGACCTGAGATGAGAGGCTATGGCAGGTGACAGAACTTAGACAAGACTACAACAAGACAAGACTGACAGGACTGGAAAATTAAGACATGAACTTAGGCACAGAACTAAGACACAACATGGCAGGACACAACCATTTTTATGACTCACAGTCTACCAGCTGTCTTTCTATGTGTAAAACTTAAAAGTGTTTGCATCATTTCCAAATTCTCACCAGGATGAGTAGAAATCTGGACTCGTGCTCCAAAAATTATCCTTAATTTTTTCCTGTTTATGATGATATACAACTCGCAGCCTTTGACATAAACAAAAATGAACTTCTATTGCTTTAACATAACACTCTGTCCTCACTTCCCTGTTCGTCCCGGTTTTATTCACATGCCTGAACTTCACTGTTGCCTGCAGAGGCCTTGGATCGTCTCATGTCGTTATCACAGTGCGCTGAGATCGCTTCCTTAGTCAGCATATCGGACGCAGCAGGAAGGAGCGCGGGGCAAACAGCGTGTTTTCTACCTCCGCTGAAGACAAATAGATGGAGAGAGAGTTGATTCACGCAGCAGATGCCTCTTTGCAGACAAGCGACCTAGAAGAATATAGATAATTAAATGCATTACAAAACCATCTCAGGCTACTGTGCATGGTGCCTCAATCACAGAGCTTTAAAGGAAAATCCATAGCGTATCATTGACTTTGGCGAGATACTTGCATGTCTCTGCACTATTTTGCTCAAAAAAACCTTTTTTTTTTCTCCAACAAATTTGAATAACACTGCTCGCGCCAATTGAAATATGACTGCCAGACGGCGAGGCCAAACACCTTCTTGAAAGATGGCAGCATCGATGGGGATGAGATTTTTATGACATGATCGATCATATTTTGCAGCAATTTGGCAAGAAGAGAGCGCATTCAGAAATACGTCCAATAAATAAAACTGATTGCTGTTGTGTCAACAGTTAATCACCCAGCGGAGACCCTGTGTTTTCCCTCCAATCCCTGTGATATAAATGATGTGTTCTGTGTCTGGTTCAGGCTTCGTCCCACTCCGTCTGGACGGAGATGAAACATTTATCGAAGCGTTGAGCTGAAACTAAAAGCAAAACACATAAGCAAGTGCAGCACAATGTATAATTCCAGTCATACTTTTCTGATTAACTTTAAGTGTTTTGTAATCTCGTACGCTCGGATGTTAAAAACAGGACTTGTTTTTGTGTGAAAGGACTTCCAGGAGTGGAGAGGCACTCGTGTTGTGTAATCCTTCAAAGTCACAAAAAACGCAGACCCTCTTATAAAGAGAACAGCCCAGACCCTCATCAGAGTCTCTGACCAGACTCCAGGTCTGAAATGGCTCAGGTCACAGTTTGAGGCACCACTCAGGACCGGCACGCCACCCAGACATACACTGGCCAAAAGTATGTGGACAGCTCTCAGTCTCAGTTTGTTTTCCTAATTACGTGCCTTTGTTCCAATTAATGGAATAACTAATCAATCTTAATGCTACAGACCACAGAGATATTTATAGGCAGGGTTGCACATGACTGGTAGACAGGTATGCATGTGCAACAAGAACCAATCCTCCTCAGATTGATTGAGCTGTGCTGACTGCTCTGTGCAGGCCATGACGGATAGATTCGAGAACCTCATCACATCACATTAAAGAAAACAGAAGGAATCAGTTTTTGTTACTGACTGGCACTAACATGTTCCCAGCTGGCTGGTGTGTTTCAGCAGTTAGATCACCTGCTGCAGTTGTTCACCCTCCGGCCCTGCAAGTCATTATTTAACCACAGGTCCATAGCTTCAGGATTGTTCAACGATCACATGTGGATGTAATGTTAAAGTGCTGACATACGTCTTTACATGGAAGCTCCCGACCTTTGACCCTTTCCTATCGGCCCCCTCGGTGCCACCACAGACGGGTCTTCCAGGGTTCTGCATCAGCAAACTGTGGATAATGATGAACATGATTGGAAGAGCAGACTGGCTCGGGGTAGTTCTGGTGGTCTGCCTGACTTCCACCTCTGGAATGTCCATATTACAAACTGCAATCACTTCCTATCTCCAGCAGAACTGTTACAAGCGTGTAGTTCATTTCAATGTCAGATGTCTTTTTTTCGCCGACAGACGGGGAGAGCGCTTTCTGCTCCCATAAATAAGGCCGGGGTAGGCTCCAGCCTGTTCCATCCATCACCGGGCCGGAGCTGTGTTTGTAGAGCAGGAGGGAGCGAGGGGGCCAGATTCATCCATGTTCCCAGCAGCCGTTCCCCTGTGGGAACTTCACACAGCCATTAAACACCTCATGGCAGCCCGTTAGCTTTCGGGCCAGCTGAGCCGAAGAGAGGACCGCGGTCCCACATGCTCTCGTCTCGTCCCCGTGGACGTGTCAACAGGTTTTTCATTTAAAGTTTTAGTGCACATCTCGGGCACATAAGTCTGCTGATATGGGAGAGACGTCCTCAGACTTACAGAGAGTCACAGGGGTGTCAGTGCAGGACGAGAAATACAAAGAAAAGACAAAAAAAAAATGCTGTTTGGTTTCGGTCACAGTAACAGAAATAATTGTTTGCATACAGCGAATGTGACATTGTTGGTCAGTGTTCATTAATCACAGCTGAGGATTTTAATGAAGCAATGTAGAATTATAGTGCAGCTGATGTGACTTTGGAGCAGGTGTTTGAAATGATCTGAAATCAACTCTGATGGCTGTTTGAACTCGTTTTTATTGTACACCAAATACAAATTGACAGCTTTTAACTGTTCAGTGTGGAACTGGTTTACGACAATTCAGACGTTCAAATATTTATCTCATTAAATCAAAAACCTCCTTGATAAAACGTTACATAATCAGCAGCTCCGTCCAACGACTTTGGGCCTTTTTCGCCGCTCATCTCGGCGGTAACCGTGAGGTCATCTGACTCCATGACGACGGCGATCCTTCGGTAAACACACATGACTTCTGGGACGTCAGCGGGTCGGTGAGACCTGCGGTGGGAGTCTGAGGGGATGCGATAGCGGCTAACGTGCCCTTGAGTCACCCTGGGGAGTGAAGCGAGGTGGTTTTTATGAGGGAGTGGAGCGCAGGTGTTGAAACTGACAGACGGCGCTGTAGATTCCCAAGCTCTTTAAAAGCATGCATCTGGACTAATAAAGCCCCTCCATTTATTTAGGGCAGGACCCAGATATGTGTGTGTTTGGCTATCATCACTTATCACTTTATTAAAAACCTAAATGAAAAACACAATCATAAGCCAATGAGACTAAAATTTCTCTCTCACACCAAAATCCCAACAACCAGTTAAACTCCCAGCTCCAGTGTGTTTCCCCTCCCTGTCGGGGGAGTGGCGCGTTTGATCTCACCTCGCTCTGATTAATTAAAGGAGAATGCCACACACTCTCGATGTCTCCATGGGTTTCACACAGCCATCCCAAAGAGTCAGGCTGGAGCGTTCAGGCATTGTGTTGTTGAGCAAGACTGAAGAGGTGGCTGCTTCCAGCACTCCTTAAAACCACACTCCACATGCCAGGGATTCCTTCTGACCGCACAACTGGGCCGAAGCACATGCTTGATTGATGAATAGACTTTGCTAAGTGTATTTTCCTCATCAAACAACTGCCGGGTCTTTGAACTTTGTGACATGTATTATTATGGTGATTTTACTTTTTCAGGCTATGAAGTTGTACAGTTTGTAAAAAGCTGATTTACAAATGTAAATAGTGTGTTTATCCAGACAACTCTTTCTAATATGTTATTCTTTACAAAGGGTTTTAAAAGACTTAATGAATCTTTAATAAATCGTTGTTTAATACTCTATAAATAAGCTATAAGCCATTAATTAGGCTGCCAGCTGTGAAAAGCCAAATAAAGTAAAGTTACATTTATTTGAAGGCGTAATGCTGAAGCAAATGTTTTACAGAGTGACAAAACAGTAGAAACATGGAACAAAAAAAAAGTGTAATGTTGTATAAATTATAAAGTAATAAGTGGTAATATGGACAATGAACATCAAGTCTATGAATAAAACTGCAGTTATCAGTGTTAATAATCAGCTAATAAAGGGTAACAGAAAGTCTGCAATTATACATTTTATTAAGTAAATAGTGAGGGATAATAAGCATAAATTCTGCATTGACAAATGTTAAAAAAGAAGCGAGTATTGATTAATGTTAAAGGTGATAAACAAAAGAAACTACAGTTATAAATATTAATAAGTAATAAATAAAAGTTTGTAAACAAGACAACTGCAAAAATAAATGCTGATCAGTTGTCATTAAGTGGTACGAGGTAATAAATATTACATCTGCAATTATATTATTAATATTGATAAAGTTATGTTAACAATAAAGTTATTATTTTTATTATTAATTGTACGTCAATCCAACATTGCATTTGAAACTCCTCATCAGAATTGTTGGATTGCAGAATGGTCTGCAGCTTTTTCCCAGGAGGTCAGAGGTCAAACAAACGTTGGGGTCATCCTAATGAACTAAAGATCTAAAAATATAAGAGACAAGTTCATCCAGCCAAATCCAAGACTTGTTCTTGTTAATGGTTAATAATTGATGTATAAAGCATCAATGCATGTTATTTAAGTAAATTATCACAACTTACAGATGTTCTTATCTTCCGTCCTGATCAGTGTATTTAACTTTTTTTCCTGTCATGTCACTGAGCCTGCAGAGTAAAGGAGCCACTTTGCCGGCTCTGCGAGGGAGTGTGTCTGTCTGCGGGATAGACTGCACAATTATAAAGTATCTCTCTGGGCTCCATCACACAGCATGACAGTAAGGACACGGCCCTGGACCCGTGACAGCGCCCATAAGTCTCCACCGGGGCCCCAGGCTGCCTGTCTCATGACTCTGTGCAGGTGATTCCTGTTCCTGCCGGCGTCGCCAACCACTCAGCCCCTAAATGGCTCTCCTCCTCCTCCTCCTCCACCTCCTCCTCCTCCTCCT
>JBBMOC010000031.1:434644-518956 GCA_037975185.1 Centropyge bicolor | reverse complement strand
TGGAGATCTTTGCGAGCCGTATCAAATGTCACATCTGACAACAACTAGAGAGAGGAGCAGCACATGTGTGTGAGCGAACGGGACGAGGGATCAAAGAGCGCACTTCACTCTGGTGATAGTACAAGATCAAGAGTACAAAACAGAGATACACTTGTAAAACAGGCGAGATATAAAAAGTGGTTGATGGTCTCCAGCTATCGTGAAGCTAATTAAAAGTATAGTTTGACATTTTGGTGACGACACGTTCTTGTATGTGAGAGTGGTATCGATCTTCCTTTTAAACAAAAACTACAACGCTCATACTGTTTTTAAGTGATGACAATAAAAAAAAATATGATTAAATTAAATGGACTATAAAAGGTAAAGTAAGTGTTCTATGTGCATCATCTCCTCCATGATTTGATTGATACAGAATTCGATCATGAACAGACAAACACTTTATTCCAGTCAACCAATAAATGCTGACTCTTTCACNCTCCTCCTCCTCCTCCTCCTCCTCCTCCTCCTCTTCCTCCTCCGTCTCGTCTTCCATCCTCTATAAGCTGAGCTCCATCACGTCACTCAGTAAGATGTTCCACAGCCGCGGAGGGGCTTAGCACACGACGCCATGTTTAGTCATTAGCGAGCTGGAGATCTTTGCGAGCCGTATCAAATGTCACATCTGACAACAACTAGAGAGAGGAGCAGCACATGTGTGTGAGCGAAAGGGGCGAGGGATCAAAGAGCGCACTTCACTCTGGTGATAGTACAAGATCAAGAGTACAAAACAGAGATACACTTGTAAAACAGGCGAGATATAAAAAGTGGTTGATGGTCTCCAGCTATCGTGAAGCTAATTAAAAGTATAGTTTGACATTTTGGTGACGACACGTTCTTGTATGTGAGAGTGGTATCGATCTAACTTTTACACAAAAACTACAATGCTCATACTGTTTTTAAGTGATGACAATAAAAAAAAAAAAGATTAAATTAAATGGACTATAAAAGGTAAAGTAAGTGTTCTATGTGCATCATCTCCTCCATGATTTGATTGATACAGAATTCGATCATGAACAGACAAACACTTTATTCCAGTCAACCAATAAATGCTGACTCTTTCACTTGATGCCTCCACAGCTGCGATTTGTCAGAAACAGGAGGGCTGCGATTAAAAGTAAATAACCCGACAAACAATTAGTGTATTTCATGGTTTTCCAAACACCAGACACCATAAGCTTGTACACACACACACAAACACACAGCTCTCATAATGGCACTGGCGTGTGTGTGTGTGTGTATGGGCCAACTGGGTCCAGGTCGTACATGTTGGTTTGTTAGGAAACAGACCAAACACTCAGCAGACGAACAGGCAAACGTCCCACTGAGTCTGTAAAGACCTGCTAACAGAAAATCACAGCTTTTCCCAAAAATACTAAAAACACAAAGGGGTTCTGGGTATTTAGCTGCATAGCTGGGACATGAGACAACAACTAGTGCTAAATGCCAGAACCCGTAATGTTGCTGTCCTGACGAAAATGCTCTAATTATTGCTGTTTAATATTCATTTTTCATTTCAGCCATTTTGTAGTTTGCAGCAACTGTTAAATTAAATGGCAGTGGTTGCAAATTAGAAAAAGGTAAGATATCATAAAGGATAGAAGATTGTAAAAAGAACGAGAACAGAAAAAGTAGAAATTTAATTATCAATCATTATTAAATCAAATTAAATTGTCTGTGTCCCATAGGAGGTGAAACATAGCTTTTCATACTTTAATATAAATTGTAAGTTATGACTCTTTTCAGTTTATATTGCTACGTTCTGTTTTTGACACTGATTTATTATTTCATGGCGGTGAAAGCATCTGTGTACATTTCAGTTTTTATTACTATTTACTTTAACATAAAGGTCGATACAAAGATCGATCAGCTCACAGCTTTTCCTTCAGCCTGCTCTGCATTTGAAATATGTCTTATCCCGCTCTGTTGGGAGGATATCTTGCTTTCAAGCCAGCTGCAATCCAAATATTTTCTGAGAGATTTCATTGCCCTATGACATATTTCTGCTAAATCACAAACACCCCAAGGACTGAATTAGCACAATTTAACAAATCTTTGCTGCAATTACACATTTTTTGCATTACGTATCGCCTCGAATGGTACAAAACCATAGATCTACTCGAAACTATATTGCTCGGCCAAAACTGTCTGACATACACAGAAAACATTTGACTTCACGTTACAAGTTCAAGAAGTGAAGGGGAAAGCGAAATGCCGTAGGATTCCACTGATGTTTGCGCCATTAAAAACATGCGTCCTCTTGTGAATATCAACAGAGCGGCGTCCAAATGGGCTGTCGTGTCGAAACCTTAGATCGCCGAAGGGAGAAAGAAAAACTTTTTGCAAGTTAATGTCTTCCTTTTGGAACAACTATCACACGTGTGTCTGCGTCCTTGAGAAATATAATGCCATCCGACTCCTCTTGTATCGACAGTGCCGGTAAAGGAGGGTGAACTCGGGATGGGTCAGATGAGCGTTTGTGCTTTTGCGGTGGTCGGCGAAAGGTGCTGCGATATCCATTAGGAATAATGGTGGTGTGGACAAATAGAGCTGGGTGTCTCGGAGGCGCTGATTGAGGCGGCAGATGGAGTATAAATTATGATGAAAAGGCATCAGCAAGGTTGAACCCCCCACCACCACCATCTACGCTTAATCTGCAGCAAAGGAGAGATTTTATTTTCCTTGCAAGATCAGGGGAAAAAAACGGCCGGGGAATCATTCTACTAAACCCTCGGTTGGCAGGCTCCGGCTCGGAGTGGTTCAGCATCTGTTGCTTTATTTTCCGATGGAGCTCTCAACTTTTTTTTTTTTTGCCTAAATGATTTCTTGCGCCATGTGAAATTGATTAATCTTTCATAATAGCCCGGACTGGTCTTAATTTTGAAAACGTCCCACATCTTGAGTCCAGTTTATAAAATGCTTTGGCAGCTTTCGAAAAAAAAAAAAAAAAAAAAACCCTGCGGCACTATCAGTGTAATAGAGGTCAGAACATATTAAATGGAACGAGTTTGTTTAAATAAGCATGGATAATGGAGGGTTCTGGTCTGAAATGGTCTGTTCTTGCCATGTTTTGGTAGTAAAGTTTAGTTAAGTATCAGAGTGAGTTGTAAAAAAGAGAAAATGGTAAAAACCCAGTAATAAAACACCAAGTGAAGACACAAGTTTAGGGCATTAATAGATAACAGCTGGATCCATCTGAAGCTGTCAAACACCACAACCAAGCTTACACAATACTCTCCATTTGATGACCAAAAGATAAACAGACAAAAAGGACCAAAAACATAACTTCCCAGGCCCCGGTCAGTGATCGCAACTGGGGGATGACATAACTCTTTTCACTTCCACAACCTGACTCAAAAGAAAAAAAATGAAAGCGCCGAAACCATTTCCACTCCTGCACAGTCGGTTGCAGCGAAGCCTGACCTCTTTCCCTGTGACTCCATCATGCACCTGTGCAGGCGAGGACCTCGGGGACGGTCCCAGCTCAAACCGTGCATGGGGCCTCGGGCCTCCCTGTCGTGCCTGATGTATGTCGGACTGTCCCGGGGTCCTCTCCCCGTAGGTGTGGGTCTCCCTCCAGAGGCCCGATTAAAACGGCCTGCTCTCTCAGCTGTGTTCGCCGCTTGTCAAACAGTCTGCTTTACGGCCTTCATTAGCAGAGGAGGTGGGTTACATATGGGGAGTGTGTTTTACTGCCACTGGCTGTCTGTAAAGTCCAGAGATCACGACTTGTCTGACACTCAGTAAATCACCCGAGCTCTTGCACATTTTCGGTGCAGTCATACAACACAAGTGCAAACCGGATGAGAAAGAGTACGAGAGACTGTTATCGGTGCAGAGCGGTTTCAAGAAATGAGAAGCGCTTAAAAGTACTGCCAATACAAAACGCAGTACAATAAGATTTCATGACATGCAATCAATGCCTGGCTGTGTTTATGGGAACCCTCTTTCGGGTGATTTTTGTATGCATGCACTGGTCAATAATTACTTCAATCTGATTTTCCCCTCTGTAGCTGTGTTGTAGTCCTGACAGCGTCCTGTTGAACGTGTGTGGCTTCGGTTAAGCTCTGTGTTGACATTTGAATATGTGTGACCTTCATAACAACACTGTACCTTTCTGTGAATTTGTAAATGTTGTATAGTCATAAATGAAAAAAATGAATTAATAAATGGGTAAGAGTAACAAAAACTGTGTGTTGGCTCTGATTCTTGTTAGTTTTACTCAAATGTCAAACTAGTAAAAAATGAATTCCTTGACCTGAATGTCAAGTTGTCCTCCAGACATGTTTTAAGACATATAAAAATATTGTGCTTGGAATAAAATTTTGTGTTTTATATGGTTTTTCCACATGAAAGTTCAGATACCTACTTTGAAGAAAATCCTGAAATTACACACACTTCCTCAATGAAATAATTATGAATATGCAAATATTGTTCCCTAAAGTTTTAACAGCTGAACACAAGATGTCTTCTACTTCACTGAAATGTCCGTTCAATGAACTTTTCACATATATCATTCTGCACACAAACGTCCAAGTGAATTAATGATAAGCAAAAATATATCTGGGTGGAAGGAGATATGTTTTGGATGGACACTATATTGTGACCGCCATCTTTTCACCTGTGTTGCGTCATTGTTGCTTCTCTCTGTACAGTCATTTTGTGTGTGTTAATATTTCCTCATAAAGAGTGCACATTATTATAAAATTTATGGAGCACAGTTCTTGTTGGTAAAACCACAGAAGAGGTATTTATTGTGAGTCCAAAACATTTAAATATGTTGAGTAAAAAAAAAAACATTAGAAGATATAAAGGAAAACCAATCATACATCATCGAACCAACAACCTGTGAAAATCATTGGATAAGAATAGATGTGTGGAGACTTTCTGTGTCTGTGTTTGACATATTAAAGAAAAGTGATAATGTTTTTACAGGGTGTTTAGAGCATTGAGACGACTATTGATGACACTCGCTGACATTTAGAGACAAAAGTCTGTTAAGAGACCGAGGTGCTGATACTTGATAAGTTATGGCTGCAGTATTTGTACTCCTACACAGTAATGATTTGATTCATAAACTTGGGACAAGACAGAGTTAAGTCCAAAACATTCTTTTTTCAGTGGGAGGTTAAAGGAATTTTTTTTTTTTTTTACTATGTTTAAAAACTAAGAGTGATTTAGGTTAAAAAAAAAAAAAAGTAAATTAAAAATAATATATAAATAGCTATATATGAATAAAATAAAATAAATATATGAATAGCTTTGTGAGTGACAGATGTGAATAGTTAGTTCAACAATTGTAAAAATACATATTGTTCTTTCTTTTTTTTAAAACCCCATTTTGTCTTTGTTAATCACTGTTGTGGATCAGTTGTTGTGATTGGTTAAAATAAACAAATATGGCGACGGGATACGAAAACAAAGGAGAGGAAAGGAGTGAGAGAAAAGGAGAAAAAGAGAGAAAAAAAGTTGATTGCTGCCAAAGTTAATCGGTAGGTGAAGAAAAAAGGAGTTAAGACACTTTTTCCGACCGAATTTCAGTCAGTTTGACTTGTTTTTCTTCATGTGTGAAGTCCGTGTTTCTTCGTAGCCGCTAAGCTAGTGGAAGTAAGGATGCTAACCGCGCTAATTGCTAATAACTGCTGCCGTTAGCTTGTCTCTTAAAGTTAGCTTGAGTGATAAGTGGCTTGTCGCGGACGCTTCAAGGTCAGACAGACCAGGAAACGTGTACTGGTCCTCTGATAAAGACCCGTATTGGACTATTTAGTTTGCCTTTGGTGACCGAGCATCTCTGAAGATGAAGATTTGAAGTTGACCATCTTTCCCAGGACAGAAAGTGAACTGTAAGTTGTACATTTTATTTTGGGCATATCAAAACTTTTGGTTAAATGTTGTATTGAGAGTTTTAGTGAAGGTTTGCCATAGCAAATAATTCATGAACTTCGATATTTCGAATTATTTACAGTCTTTGCACATTTACTCAGTTGATGTACTTAGCTTGATAGCTTTTGCTAACATTATAGCTAACCAAATACTATCTGAGTGGATCTGTTAGTTAGCTAGTTTACCAAATATCCTCACCAACTAACCTGAGCAATGATGCTAACGTATAAAGTATGACAAACAGTGATTTTAGACAACAATAATTTATTTAAAAGTGCAAAGAAAAGGTATAACTAACATTTGCTTTCTGCTTAGTGGTGCAAGTCAGATGCAGTTAATTAGCTAACTGTCATCTAAGCTAAGCTAAGGTTAGCCAGCTAGCTTTAACTTGGATCTGGTGTTGGTTGCTACTTGACATTAGCTGATTTAGTAATTTGCAAATAGCAAGCTAATACATATCATGGTGCCACATCGTATTGTTATTCTAAATATGACTGGGATTTATTCCAGTGTTCAGTGTTCATTTCTGCTTTTGATCTTGTGTACTGTATTTTTTTGGCTGTTGTTAAGGCCGATGCTTGCTTACACCATTGCACATAAATGGCCTCTATATTCAACTGATTGGTAAATACCCTGAGTTTCAACCCGGTTCATTCTGGTCTAACTTCAGTTTGTGGCATCTTAGATACAGACACAAAGAGTGTTGGGCAATTTGATTGACATTGATTTCTCAATGTAAGGTTTCGCTTAGTTGGTCAACCACTGCAGTCCACAATCTTCTCAAATCAAATTACTGGACATTTACCAGAGTGCTTATTATGTCAAGTCCCACTGCCACAAATCTAATGCTTTGAATTATTCAGACCAGAAATATGTGTTTCTACCACACATCTCTCTTCATACAGTGAGACATAAGAGCTCCTAATTCCAGTGAGTGGATACATATGAGAGCAAATTTGTTCCATCTCTTAGAGATTTAGTTGGAGGTAACCTTATATTTTCTGAGCGTTTCTTGTGGGGAGTTGACAGACTGAGGAGACGGGACTAAGGAGTCATAACAGAATCCCTCATCTATTCTACTTAATGCAGACTGAATACTGGCTGTGACCGCCATTTTATTTCTCACCCAATCGGGCCACTTTCACTCCTGATGTGCTGGAAAATAGTGATGCACACTTTAAGGCCTGTGCCAGACATGGCAGGCGTGCTGCTCTGTGGTGGTGAAAGCAGTTATGTTTCCCAAGACGTATTTCAGTTTAATGATGCAAAGAAAACGAGGGCTTTCCCTTGAGCTTACTATTTGACTATTCCTATTTTTCAAGCAATTTCACCTGTCCACAGCTAGCCTCTGATCGCAAGATGATGTTGTATCGAAGCATGACATTGATGTCTTTTATGGTTTTCAGACTTTGTTGTGGAAAACTGGGAAACAAATGACTCCAGTCTCAACTGAGGCATTGAAGTACCTGTATGTGGGTGTGCTGTCACTATGGGCTTTTTAGTGTTTTGGCACTGGGCTGACAAGCCAGCAAACCTGGCAACTCGCGCGCTTCTTTGGCAGTTTTCATCATCCACTTTCCTGGTGGTCTTCAGCCTACCAACTCAATGCATTCAGCATCTAAGTGCTCAGAGAAAGACCTGGCAGGGATGCAAACCTGGCAAAGTGGCTTTTCATGCAGAAAAACAGGAGTGTGTGTGGCACATTATATGCAGGTACGCGAGTGTGTGCAGGGCGTCTAGTGTGGGAGCAGGCAGCTCTGTCATGAATTTAAACAGCTCACAGAGGACGAGGCGCTGGCAGCCGAACGCACATCTGAGGTGACGCATCATATAAAAAAGGCAACGAGCGTTTAATCTCCTTCTCCTTGAAAAAGAGCAGCTCCCTCTTTCGCCGAGTTCCCAAAAAAAACACTGCATTCTCCAGCAACGCAGATGGGGGTTGAATAATTCATGGCAACACAAGCAAAGTGTCCTCATGCTGCAGTTCTATAAAAATAATCCCATAACATCATCACACTCACCCCATAGCTCGCAGCGCTCATACAAGGCAGCTGGGAGAGGCGGACTGGCCTTTAAGCCTCATGACTCAGTGGGTCTTTGTGAAGAAAAGTTTGCAAGAACGAGACAGGCATTTTATTAAAAAGGAGCACAGATCTCGGGTTATTTTGACAATTCAGAAGTGTAGATGCTGCAGCCTGACCACATTTATGAGAACACCTCACCTAAAACAGAAATGATCGAGACCAAAAGATCTATACAAATGCCTCTGTTATACTGAACTTAGACCTTTGACCTCAGTACTAACATGCTTACAATGCTAATGCTAACATGCTTGTGTTTGTTTCAAATATCTTTATTGTCAAGAGTTGGATTCTCACCATACATCCCGATAATCATGCTTCCTTTTTTCTAAGCAGCTGTAATGTTTTCCATGTTTGCCATCTTAGTTCATTCTGCTAGTGCAAACACTGATGGGAATGTCATTAGTTTTGCAAGTATTTAAAGAAGTGGAAAAATTAAAATGCATCAATCATTATGGTTCATCCTGTGGAGGACATGAAAATTAAACAAATGTCCCAGCGATCTGTCCAAAATTTGTCAAGACATTTGATCCAATAGCATAAATATCATGTCATGGTGGTGCTCCAGTTAAAGCCAGGGGATCAGCAAATTCATTTAGAGTTATTATCTGGGAACTTTGAATATTTGGTCAAAATTTCTCAGCAATCCATCCAATGTTGACTTAGACCAAAGCAGTGCACCAGATCCACGCCAGTAGTCAAACTATGTGAATACAATGAGCGAGGAAAGATAAATGCTATGTGTCGGCAGAGAGGAGATGGACTGTGTGTTTCCTGAAGCGAATGTGTGCGAGCTCAGCTTCCAAGAGGGCAGCTTACTTATTTTGGCCGTTTTTGCTCGTCTTGGCAGAAGCAGCGCTAATAGTTGTCCACCCCTTCCTTTAATGTGCTTCCAAAGTCAAGTTGAACAATTTCATTAGAACAGCACTTTGCTGTCCACGGAGACAGATAGGGAGACAGTTGACAGGGATGAAAAAAGCAGGAACTGACGATAAAAGGATGAGAAAGCAGTCAGGAGGAGGAAAGAAGAAAAAGAGCTGAAGACTGAATTGGTCCGATATTTCACCCGACTTGACAGCACGGTCGTGTTAAATGCAGTGAGTACAGTTAACTTGGCTTTAAGTTTGTTCCTCACACCTCCTTTTTTTGTGAACCAAGAGGTGAAACAATGACAAACTGACGTCTCATGGCTCTTTGCCAAACAACCCCCCTCCCCCCGGAGTGATGTGATCTCCCCCGCAGAGGATATTAACAGTGACCCCTCATGTTCATAATGTGACCCGTGGACAACCTCTGTGCTCTATCTGCTCAGTTTGTTCCAACTCTGTACATTGCCGTCAATTTATTCAAGGTTTCCCAGTGTGGTTACGATAACATGAACCCGAAAAAGACATTTACATTGTGATAATGTTACAGGCCAGCTGCCTGGGAGCAATATTATTTAGATGTGTAGTCAAAAGCATAAGAATGGAATCATATGCTAGAGTCAGTGTTTAATCCTGTTTATTAGTGTTTCTATGCACCGTGGAAATGTTGGTGTAATGCTCATGATTCTGCATTAACCTAAAACATAATGGAAGAAAAAAAAGCTTGACGGCCCATTACTTTTGGTTTTGACTGTAAAGTACATTCATCAGTCTAAACAGAATACATCACCATAAAAAGTAACCGTCATTCACGAAATAAATTATCATCCCCCTAGACGCGCATTCCTCTGAGTACCACTTGTAATTAAACTCTGCATCTATTTGGTAAAAATACTTCAAAAGCTTTTCCGTTGCCAGTGTTTTCACAAACAGGCAGCGCGCTGGTGTGAAAAAGTGGCTTTACAAGCACATAAAAGTGGATCCTGTTACGGCACACTGGCTTGTGGTCAAAATCTCTTAAATGGTTAAAACAACAGTTGGGTTTTGTGGTTTTTTTTTAAATCACCCCTTTCTCTCGCTTGAACTCAGGTCAAAAGAAAACTGTGGCACACTATGGTTGAACTTCGGTCCATAAAAGGAGCACAGCTCAGAGCCGGGCAGTTTATGCAAAATGTTTGTGGTGAACATGATATTTTCTATTTCATTAGGGCAGTTTAGTAATGTAAACCTGCAGAGAGGTCAACTTAACAACAACCGTGACCATGATATTTAGTCATACGTCAAGTGGAATGTGCACATAGTTAATATAGAACATATTTATCCTCAGCATTGTAATTATAGTTGCGGGAAAAGTAGGGACGCACTGGGGAGTAATGTTGTATATCTGCACAAGTGCAGTGATTGAACTAATGTTCTTTATTTCGGTAAGGGACTGGGGCTCATCCAGATTTCGCGTGCGTATAAACACACACTCGTGGCCGCGGCCTCATCCGCACATTCCTGCCCCATGGGCCAGGGTGAGTCTCTTTCTCTTTGTTCTAGCAGAGCGCCTGATTAGAAACATCAAGCATAATTTCCTAATTGAGCTGTCCTAACCACTTTCATCTGGGGGATGCGAGGCGAGCAGGTACAGCCGTAATCTAATAACTATGAACGTGCGGCCCTCTCCAACAGACACATGTAACAGAGGATGTTCATCCTGTGACTCAGGCTTTTCCATGGAAGAAATGAGTGATCAGCGCCAGCGTCGTCCCTCCCCCTCCAGTGCTGCGTGGCCTACAGCAGATCCACTGCTTTGTACCTGCTGCAGGCACCAGCATCATTAGTATGTGAAGCTGTGGTTCTTGTGCTGCTTGTCCTGGCACATTTAGCATATTGTCTGTGTTCTGCAGGAACTTAAAGCTGCTAATCAGCATTTAAAAAAAAAAAAAATGATACGAGGACGTGTAGTTTGTTTACTTAGTTTGGTGACTTAGTGGCTAAAAAAGTGCACATACAACTTCAGAGTCAGATATTTTTCTCAGGTGAAGACCAAAACAGAACTAAAACGAAAGTGAATACTGGACTAACATTCATCAGGTGGACAAAAATACTGTGCTGTGTCTGCTGGATGTGTAAATAGGGAACTGCTTAAGACAGACAAAAAAGACGTGAATTTTAAAGTGAATCCACTCTGAGGTGCAAATTGAGGCAAAGACACATCTGCATGAGTTGAAAATATTTGAGTGAACAACAATCCAGCAAATTTACACAAATTATTGCAAAATTCTGTTGCAATTTTTCTGACTGGTTTGCCTATTTAATATTTAGCTGTTTGGGTGCATATGCATCTATGTCTGGGAAAAGATTTCAGCTTATGCAACAAAACTAATATATGGACCTTAAAGGGCCTCAGATGTGGGAAATTCTTTTACGATGTCAACAATCCTTCCTTCATCAGACGAAATGATCCTTGCATTCATAAAGTTCCTGGTTGTGGTAATCTGAAAGTCCTGAGTGTTGCAATGTTCAACAAATAATACTTTTATTTCAATATTTAACATATTAGGAATGCCATAATTTAAAAATAAAGAAACTATCCAGAAAGTTTTTAAGAGCCTTTTAGATTAATGTCAGTGACAAGCCAGCACAGTATTTTCTACCAGCCTCTGTGGACGTCTCATATAAATGTTGCTTGGCTTGAGTATTTCTTGATGAACTCCAAACTTTCAGTTCAAAACCTCCTTTGGGACAAACAAAAATGCTCATGCAAATAAATCAGGCTACATCAAATGCTTTGATAAATGAATGTAAACAAATGCAAGTCAGATGTGGGGAAATGCATCGTGGCCATCCACAGAGGGCCTGAACCTCATCGCCGCAGTAAAAAGCTGACGTCGGATAACCGTTCTAAATGGACAGCGACTTTCAAATTGTCAGTTTATACTCAAAGAGTGATTGAGTCATCTCTCTTTGGGGCCGTAGCTTCATATGGCACACATGTTATACACTTAGAGAGGGCCTCATACATCTATCAAATGTGAGATCAGAGTGCGACTGTGCCTGAGTGCGTCTGTGTTTGTGCGTGTGTCAAGGTGTCTCTGTGTACTGAGCTCTGCTGCGTACATGTGCGAAACATACGCAACCATGTGAGAAAAAGGAGTGAACCCATCCCACGGGCATTAGAGGAATGCAGCTGGTGGAGAATGGAGAGGAGGGATGGAGGGGGGGGAGTATGTGCCCCTTTTTACCCCCCTCGTGGTTGTTAATAGATGAAGATAGGGTTGAAGGGAGGAGTCTTGAAGGCCTTATCAAAGGGCTCCATCTCTGGGTTTTGCAGCGGCGATGTCCCTCGGGACAGTGTTACAACCAGGGAAAGCCCTGGGGTCAAGGCCGAACCAATAAACCTTCACTATCTCTACCTCCCTCATACCCCTGTCCCAACATCCCTTCATCCCTCCATCACCCCGTCTCACACACTCACCATCCCCTGCTCTCTAAATAAGGGCATGTTGAGTCTATCAGCACTTCGGATCATAGAGGAGACTAAATCAGGAGGGGGTTACGTTCAGGGAAAAGAGAGTTTTTATCTGATAAAAGCAGAATGTAGCAGAAATTCCTCAATTGGTTGTTTTTAGATTTGCAGTCTTGGGAGACTGAGATCCTCACTGATTGTGCTGCGCTTGTGTCAATCAGAGGTTTTCAAAATATAGCAGATAAAATGCTGCTCTTAATCGTCAACCGCTTTTGTGTTCACATCACTTTTTGCCAGAACATGTGGCTCTCTGTTCCACTCGCCATAATTCATTGGCTGATCTCCTTTTAACTAGCAAAATCTTTCTAGCTCTAATCATTTCCACTTCTGATACATCTGTTGCTTACTTTTTCAATTTATCTTTTAAATTCACGATTACAAAATTCTGAGAAAATAAGCAAGTCTTGCATTTGAGAAGCTGGAAGAAAGGAATATTTGCACGATATATAAATAAACGATTAATAGATTAACGAAGCATTTTATACTCTTTGTGACAGTCGACTAAGAGCTGGAACATGCCTCTCTGTCTGCAGGCAAGAGAAAGTGTAGGTGTGGTTCGTAGAAATTCAAAAGGCTGTTTTCGTTTATACATTTGTGGGTGTAACGTCAATGTGTCCATTTCAAACCCGCCTCCTAACAAGAAGTTGATCAATCAGCTTATGTAACGCACAGGACCCCGTAACTCATTGTTTCCATGCACCTTTGCTTAAATATAATTGCAGCTTAATTTACTAATTATGTCAGCACTGATTATTTGCGCTGCCAACTTATGACGTTCTTATCTTAATTCTCATCAATAATCAGACGAGTAACAATAGAGATCATCCATCTTCCTGGGTTCTGGACAGTAGCAGATGAAGTGTGTGTGGGGGAGAGCTTGGGAGTGGCAGTTTGAGGTTTGGAGTTTCGACAGTTGATTGATGGATGGAGAGAAAGATGAGAGAGCGAGTGAAGCCGATAAATGTCGAGGCCAAATTCTTCAGCTGCCATGTTTTGCACCAATAGCAACGTGGGAGTGACCCTCATAAAAAAAACACACATGCACACACACGGACACGAGCATGTTTTAATATATACGTGCACATGCATAGAAGAACCATTTACCCACAGTAGAGATTACAGTATATAGACTTGCAGCCTAAATATTTGGAGTGGCTGTCACACTGGTCGCTGGATGTTTGAATGTACCTGCAGGGTTTATGTGTGTTGGGAATTATTCCATTCTGACAGATGGAGCTTTAAGTTCCGTTTTTAAGGTCCTCTGGGTTAATAAATTCAAGCTGCGTTGCGAAGCTTTACCGTCCGTCCCTTGTGCTTGCCAGTATACACTCTGTCCTCATCCATGCATCAACTGAGCGCAGTGCTTTATGTTGAGTATGATGCTAAGTCCCCTGCTTCAGTATAGGGGCTTTAGGTTGATTCTCTGTTGTTCTGAGACCTAATGGCAGAAAATGTAGTAAATGCAGGTCCAAATGAAAACCAGGGCCTATTGTCAGTGTGCATTACATGTCAGCCTCGTGCTTCACCTCTCCTATTGGTCGCAGAGAGCCAGTAAACTGCCCAGAGACCAAGAGCCCTTCCTAGAAATCCTGTTGAACCATCACAATCCTCCCAAAGTGTTTGCATTCAAAGTATTACTGGTCAGCCCCCATCAATTACATTCTTGGCAGTCGCCGGCAGTGGAGCCAAATTTATTTAAGGGTGGTGCCCGGTTGAGATGCTTGCACAGGCTTTGAGGAGGGCTTTTAAAGATTTCAAGGTACAAGGGGGTGCTTCGCTTTGAACCGGCCCCTTTATCATTTCAGCTTAACATCCATTAGAACGCCGCAGACATCAATTGCGATAGATGCTCTGCCTAGAAAGACTGTGCTCTTTTTTGACATCTTAAAATGATTACCAGGGTTAAAGAGGCCCTTTAACATTAGAAGAAGGACTGGGGGGAGGTGGGGTTCACACTGTGGGAGTCTGGCACATAAGCTGACGCTGCTCATGCTCTGCATTAATTTTTGTAATCAGGGCTGCAGCTTGTACAGACGCAGCTGATGTCATGCCACACAACATTGCACATAAACAATGTCACTTCGCACTCACTGATGTCGAATAAATGCCCTAACAGCGTCTCTGGTCTGTGCAGAAAACTCTGAGACGGACTTTTATAGTGCACTGAAACAGACGACAGCAGCCATTTCTGAGTATCTGTTGACTGTGAAGAAGTTGCCTCTTGAAAGTTTAAATGCCATTTGATCCTCTTCTATTCTGTTTCCCTTCTTTCTTCAAGACAACACCCAGGACATAATGCCTGATTTGTGTCTTCCTCACCCACTCCTACAATTAGAAATGTTTCCACAGCACAGTTCATATGGCTGTTGCTCTTTCACTTCCCACACACCTGAATCACATTTTCCTGTGTTTCAGGTCGTGTTTGTTCTCCTTGACCCGCCCCGGTGATAAACAAACAGTCTGCCATCCCTGCCCTGGGTTAGGCGTCTTTGCCTGGGTGATTTCCTCTGCTTCTTTATCCATATGTGTTTACCTTCACTTATGTGTGAACATGTGTTTGAATATGTATGTGCATGTATGCTGTTCTGTTACTGCTGGCTGGCTTTGGAAATGCACCTTTGTAAAATAATAGTACCGATCCACATCAACCATTTTGAAAGGTTTACAGGTTTACGGCGATTGTGAAGAGTTATTGTCAGTATAGTGTAGCTTCCTGAACCTGAACTTTCAAGAAACATGCTAGGCTTTTGTACAACGTTCATTTCCACTGTGTTTTACAAACAGGATGTTTTGGATATATTCCATAAAACCTGTCAGATGCACAGATTGTGTCATTTTACTGTGATGTTTCCAGTAAGTGGATGTGGGACAAACAGCAATGAAAGAATTGGCGCTGATATTCTTCATGTTCTTCAGACTGAATCCAGAATGCTGCAGGGGCGGCACAAGACAGATGGTGACCCAAAATGGTCTCAAGCTCTTTAAACCACTTTATAGTTTTGTGGTTTACTCTGCAGTGTGCACTGCACTGATCTTATATTTTTATTTTTCATTCCTGCATTGGCTGACTAAATGTTGTATCCTAATTTCTGCCAGATGCTAATAAATCATCTGGTCCACCTTTTGGTTTTTAGCTATGGCAAAGTCATTCTGTTGGTTGGTTAGTCTGTCAGTCAAATGAGGAAAAAAAAATGCCAGTTGGTCTGTACTTGGTTGAAATATTCGAGCTATCCCTTTGAGGTGAAGACATGAATGAATAAATGAGAATGAGCTCTGCCCATGTTCTTCCATGCAGCGGATATGACAAATAGTCCAGTCATCTGCTGCATTTTGATGCCATGTGAGCTTCCAGTACCACCTATTTCATACATCTAAAACATCCGACAGATAAGTTTCAGTTTTGTCTAACTCCATGTTGAGCCTATGGTAACAACTGTAAGATAGAAAAGTAATTTAAGTAATGGTTTGTTTTTCTGTAGATGAGCCATGCACAATGGAGCACATCAGAAGTGTGTGAATGGTTCACAGGCTTTGGCCCATATGTTGATTCATTCTCTGGTGACACATAATGGTATACAAACGTCAGAGATGTTCCCTTAACTGCAATACACTTCAGATGAGGGGCCTTGAAATGCTGCCACTTTGTAAAGGGTTCTGCCAGGAGCCAATAAGGGTTCCTCTATAGGGACGAGCCAAAGAACCTTTAATGCTTCTATTGGTTCTTCTTTTTCTGAGAATGTGTATAAAGTGTAATGAGAAAAGAGGATTTAGAGATCCCTGTGCTTTTGAGAGGCAACTAGCCATGAACACCAGCCAAAGTAAACCCATATGCAGGTCACACACTGGAAGTTCCTTTGTCATGAATCTATGATCACTTTTTCATCAAGCCAGTGTTTACGTTGGTGCAACTCCAGCCTCTAATTGAGTATATGGTATGATAGTCTTCACTTTACCTTTCAGTCTCTGAGTAGATCCCGGGCCATGTTTCGCCTCATTTGAAATGCTGGATGTGAGCAGTACTAAATCTTCAGCCACTTTCCATCTTATATATAAAAAAAATATTCCACACCTGCAGTTTCACCTTTGGCCTAAACCTCTCAAGTGATTTACCATGAAATCTGCATGATGGCAGAGGCCAAGAAAAAGCTTTTTAATTTGTATGCAAATGATCACAAATCATGGCTGGTTTTGGCTCTTGTTTTTTCTGCAAGTAGATTGAATTGATGATCATGACATAATTTTTACACACACACACACACACACACACACACACACACAAGAACTCTTTAAATCAGCTTAAGAACAAAATGTCACTGAGATGATGAAATGATTGAATTTCAAAAAAGAGCCGATTTCTTATTGCATCACAGAGGACCTATTATTCTCCTCATCACAGATGTCTTGGTTAGAGAAGAGAAAGTATCTCATCCCTTTATTTTCTACTGACAGATCTCTCTGTTGACTCACTTAAGAGGTCATCCAAAGCTTCGTATCCATAAATCTTGAGTGATGGCTGCGTCTCTCAGAAGCTCAGCGATGTCAAGACGTTGAGCCCCCGTTGAAGCGAGATTAAAGGGGAAAAAAAACAACCACTCTCTCATTGTGTTTATTAACCAAACAAACCGCATGGCTTAAATCAGCCTCTGCTCTCAGATACACGGCCAAATTACGGGACTCAGATTATTAATGATTGAACAACACTGCAGCCCCGGCAGATAATGGTCTTGCCCACGCTTTGGGAGACTTGTAAATATTTTGATGGAATTGCCTTCTGGCTTCTTATCGACGCTTTCTGTGGGAAACCGAACTCATAGGGATGAATTTGGTTCTCCCCCTATTCCAGCGCCATCCCAGCTAAAGGAATGTGATTCTGTTTAATTAGGGACCACAAGTGGGCTCATGGGAAGCCCCCCATTTTTTAATTACTGGTCCCCATGGCTCCCTGGGCCGTCTCTAGCTGGTTGGGGGTCAGTGCTACAAGGCCCAAGTCATAGTGCCATGCTGCCAGAGGTTACCAGGGCCAGCTGGTTCTCAGACAGTGTGTGTGTGTGTGTGTATGTGTGTGTGCCAAGTCCAGTGTTCTCTTTATCCTGTCAAAACTCTATTCAATAGATGGCATGTTACAGACCGGCTCAAAACATATTTTCAAAATATTTGTAAACCTAAATGACTTCAAATATTTGAATGAGCAGACATGAAAGGTCGACTACCAAATCAGCCGAGGAGCCGAAAAAGCTGTTTGAGCCCCTGTGAGATTAGTTAAATGAGCGATTCCACATGAATTTCCAAATATTTTTCAATGTATTTTTCTAATATGGTCCAGCTCTGGTGTGTTTACGCCGCCGCCCAAGTAAACAACAGAAACTATTTGGCCGTGTCACAGATTAGAAGTCATTACTCAGATTCAAATACTAACTTTGATCTAATTGAAGGGAAAGACTTTGGGTTAGCGTGGTCTGTAATCCAAGAGTTATATGTACATCAATAGCTTATTTTACAAGAACAGATATAACCACAAGCACATATGGTAAAGAACTGCCCATTGTGCAAGAAAACCCACTGGGCTTTCAGTTAATGTCTCGTGTCTCTGACCCATGGACTCTGCTAGTTACTTTTAATGATGTTGAAGTGGGAAAATAAAAACAAATTGACCATTTCACAACATTAAGTGCAGTCAGAAACATGTTCTGTTTATTTCTACCACTACTGTAGCTGCTTAAAGCTTAGAGAGCAGACTTGTGACCAGAAAGTTAAAGGCCCTGGAAGTAAAGATGAAATTTAAGTGGTGGACACATGAATTAGTATCTGTCTTTGCTGCCTTTGATCAAAGTACCATAAAGCCAATTCCCTCCTAATGGCAATCAGTAGAATTGGTAGTAAACTGTGGTTGCACCAGTTAAATTGAGTTAAATTAATTATATAAACAGTAAGGTTTTCATTATACCAACCAGAGTTTTTCATCCTATTTCTGGTTGGTGTTTTCTTGGCAATAGTCGGTGGATTTGAGGTAGTTTCCAGTGAATGTGAAATCCAAGATTTTTGTTCTGTAAGCTGATAAATGAGCTGATTTCTTCTGTTATATCTCAGACAGTTTCATTGGTTTAAGAACTTCTTGCCCGAAGACTGTATGTAGTTGTACAATTTGCTGATTGACTAAACCCTGAAAGTTTGACAGAAATTTTGATTAATGTGCATTTTTGACTTTGATTAGAGCAGCTTTAATACAAAGAAGGGTTAAATAAATGGTCAGTAAAATCCTTACCAGAACAACTAATGGTCAAACCTTTGTAAAATACCCTATAAATTTGTGTGATTTGTTCGTCATCCTTTCAGACACATGACAATTAAGTACAACTTAGCGTGAGTGACACCCGTCGCAGTGGGTCGGTGGGAACTGATGATCACAGGTCAAAGGGTCCTGGTGTTCAAACATATTGACGATGCAGCTATTTGACCTGACAATCCACCCATCAATCACCTCCTCGCTGGGCGAACAAGCACCATGTCAAAGGCATTTAGTGACATGGTGACACTGAATGAACCTTCAAAATCAACTTCACACACACTCACAATAGACGTTTGATTGATAGCGATGTAATGAGGTACGTGTAGTTAAAACTAGTGTTTTCACATCAAACAACAAATCTTACAGCAAACTTAGCATATTTTAGATATCCCTGAAAATGATTCTCCCGGAGTGTGAAATCTATTTTCTGTTTGTCTGAATAGAATTAGAGCTCGAATAAGCCCTCAAAGTTTCTGCGTTGCAAACAAAAAGGCTTATCTTCCCACAGGCAGACAGGAAAAACAAAGGAGGTAGAAGAGAAATGAGCAAAAGGATAAAGGTGAAAAGCCGACTATATCCTATGTTTCTGTAGAATTTCCTCCTGAGACACATTCTCTCTCTCACACACACACACACACACACACACACACACACGCACACACAGAACAACCTGTTCCAAAAGAACCATTGACCTTCTGCATGAAAGCCTCCAATAACAAAACGAGACATCAATAAGCTGAAAAACGATACTTAGCAAGCGGAAATCACCTCGGCGCATGGAATAGCCCCAGAATGGCTGTTTGGAGCACAATCGCCACAATACTGCAAAGGAGGGGATGTGCTTCTGTATTGTGTCGGCCAACAATAGCTGACTGTAAACTCACAGCCACACCACCCTATGGATCAGCAGCTCCTCACAGGACGAGCTATTGTCCTGGTCCCGAAAAGCAGTGCTTTTGTGGCTGAGGGCCAATGTGTGTCAGGTAACATGTGGTGAAGATAACAGAGATATGAGAAAGAGAGCGACCAAGAATGAAAGAGAGAGTGAGGAGGTGTGAACCGGTTTCTTTTTTTTTCTTTCTCTTTCTTTTTTTAAAAACATTTATTTTGATTGCTCTTCAGTTTGGGTGGAGCAGGTTTTGATCTGTTTCATTAGTTCACAAAGGGGCTGTCACCACGGTATGATGGCTGCATACACCGGGCTGCAATGAAGCATTCAAGAGCTCTGGAAACAATCCCATAATATCCAGAAACAACAGGACACCATGAGCACAGAGTCACAACAAACCTCCTCTTCAGCTCCTTCTAAAGAAATCTGCTAACCTTACTACATATGGCTTTGAATGCCAACTTTAATTTTAAATTCACACTGCTCTTCCAAATTAAAGCTGCATGAAACTTTTTATTTATTAATAATGGATCAAATGTGTAATAAGAAAGGCGTCAAATCTGAAGTCATACTCAGCTTTACGGGGCTTTCTAGCCATGTTTAACTTTACTTTGGTTTTCAGCTGTCATCAACCTTGTTTCCAGACACAGCTGGCTCTGATAAACATGTTGGCCTGCATCAAACATCAACCAGACAAAGTTGGCAACTAGCTGGTGAAGAGAGTGGGAAAATGTACGCGCTAAAAAGGAGATTAAACACTGGACTAACATTTATCTGGTGGCCAGAAACACGACTCCAACTGTATAACTGAATTGAACTGAATTGCACTTTCAGCTCCTTCTGCTACTCCACAGTTTTAAACCACTATCTTGATATAACATAAAGAGGAACCTGGAATTATGTGACAACTACATCAAAGATGGCAAATCATTCAGCGTTTTGTTTGTAACACTATCACATTGTTGTAAGTAAAAATCAATCTAATTGAATGAAGCTGCCCTCAACCAACCATGTCATGTCAGAACAATGAGACTCAAGCATCACATAGACAAATTCAACCACGGTAAATGTGCCAGTCAACACTCCACACCATGATGTCAAAAAATATGATATTTTAACAAAAACAAATTGAGAAGTCTGCACATAGGCAGCATGGAGCCAAGATCAACCTCCCAGGGCCTCTCACCAAACCACCTGGCCCCAAACAGATCTCTCACCCAGGGACCGCAGAGAGCCTGGTCTGGTCCAGCGTGGTCAGGTCTGGCTCGGACCGGCCTGGAAAGCAGAAGGTGAAGGTGACATGGATAATAGTCCTGTCTGCATCTGGACGATGATGTGCAGAGCATTCATGGATCTGCCCGTTCAGATCACACCCTATCACTCAGCCCTGAGTGGTTGATCGGCATCCAAGAGGGTACGTCCAGCGGGATGCCCCTGGAGGAAATGAGGTCATTGGAACAGACCGTGTGGAGTAAATGAAGTAAACCATGCTGATCCAGCTTCATCGCCCCTGCATTTGACCTGTTATTCCTTTCAACTCAGTTTTTACTGTCAGAGATGACTTCATTGATATACCTCCTGGTCGTCTTTGAACGCCTACGCCACCACGGGCGCACCCGCTCAAACAAAGCTCCTACACATATGTCCATTTTTAAGACGCTCTAAGGTCTGGTGAGCACGCTCCCATCGTCCTCGGTCCTGTCCAGCTTCCAGACAACAAGAGGAAGAGGGACGTCTGGGAAGAAAGACGAACAAGTGAGCTTTATAGGCTCTTTGTTTTTTTATTACTCAGTATACAGCAGAGAGCATCGAGGAAGGTGATTTAGAAAGTGGAAAATAAGAAAGTTTAGGAGCCAAGGTCAAACATTTCACACAAAAACAGTTTGCACCTTTGCCTGTTGATCCTCCAGCACACCCCAAAGTGAGGGAAATTGGAGGAAGGGTAAAAAGAGCTTGTGTCTTCAGGCCAAGCATTACGTCTTGTCTTAGTCACCAACCCCTGAGTTTTCAGTCTTGGCTACGTTTGGCCCAAAGGAGGACAGCCACTTAAACAGATGATTTTTGTTTTCAACACAACCACTGGAGAGAAAAAAAAAGACTTTCAAATGGCACAAGGATGTCAGATTTCAGATCAAAAACTGCTGAGAGAACACACATACACAAGGATTTCCTGTTTCATCATCTATCTGTGTGTTTGTTGTCCAACTCAGCATCAACAGTATTCTTTCACTATCACTGGCCTTTGATGCTGCTGCCAGCGTTTTCAATATGCATTATGATCTGGAGATGAGAAAGGCTGAACTACAATGGCAATGAAAACATTTTGGAGACTGAAATGTTTTTCTTTAATTTGAACTAGCAGTGAAATCTGGCGGTTTGTGTTGTGTCGCTGGAAGAAAAATGTTAAACACAAATGTCCCCATTTAAGAACAAGGGTCGCTTAACTTTTGGTATTTATGGGCATGCTGAAGAAGCCCTACAAATCAAAAACAAGAAAGACTATATTGTTCACTGTTTATATAGAGCAGCCTTTTTCCACTTTTATTTCATTATATTGGACTTATTTTAGACAATATTTCACCATTAGAAAAGTGTTGTGGTTGAGTGGAACCACGCAAAGTGTCATGAAGCAAAGCAATAAATTAAAGTGGCTCAAAACTGTGAATAGCGGCAAAGATGTTTTTTCAGTCTTCACAGTGCACATTTTGTTTTTAAAATCTTATCAAGCTTTTTTTTTATTGCTAGCATGTTAGCAATCAATTACCTACATAATCATAAAACACAGAACAACATGGGCATCTCACTGGACAAATGTGGGTCCAATATTCACATGACTTTCACTTCAGACTTCATTTAAAGAATGTATTTACTTTGGCGCCTTGCCTATAGTTTTATATTGTGAAGTTTGTGAGGGCCTTTCAATACTTGACAGACAATAACAATAGAATGAAAGTGGCTATAAAATACAAAAAGCTGCAGACAGGAGTGTTCATTCTCAGTGTTTGGTGCTGGACGTCCTTTCACACTGCAGGAGCTAATTTGATTAACAGGAAGTGTGCAAAGAGAAACCTCTGCCAAGGCCAATGGTTCAGTCTTCTATGATGTGCAAATCTGCAAATACAACTGTTATATAGATCTGGATATATGTCAAAATATGGTTGTGCCTCATCATCCCAGTTGTATATTTATAATTTACTGATTTAGAATTATTTCTCATACTTGAATTATTGAAAACCAGAAATTTCGTTCCCATATCCATATCTTAATTTGAGAAAATAACGTTGTTCCAGTTGCGGCTATGTTAACAATCGTACCACTTCTTCCATCAAACCACTGAGTGCTCCATAACGTCTGCTTTCCGTATCAAGTTTGAGTAACTACACGTGTCGGCTACCCCAGAGGATTACTGGTACCCGTGACTGTGGATTGTGATATTGAGTCGTTGATTTAAGATGTTTGGCATTTATATCACCAAGGCCAAATGCCTAACCTTGCAATGTTACCAAAAGAGAAAAAATAATTCTTGTCTCCGCCTTGTGTTTCGGATCCACTCCATAATTTAATATGTTCTTCCTTTGACTAAGTTTCATGAAAATCAGGTCTACGGTTTTCCATAATCCTGCAGGGAAACTGACAAGCAAACAAAACCATAACCTTCATGGTGGATGTAAAATGATAAGTTTTAAAGAATATATACAATCGATCAAAATGCCTAAAAAGTATAAGCTTAGATATAATACAGATACACTGTGTGATGCAGATAGAGCTCTTTAAAAAGAGTGTGGTTGAAAAGTATAGCAGGCTGTTCATCACATATGTTTTGCAGAGTCCCTCATTGGCTTTGTAGAAGTACAAAGCAAAATTGCTCTTGACATAGATAGGGCCCGCTTTGGAGTGCGTTCAAAACATGCTATATCTAACAAATATGCTTGCCTGCAGTATGTGAGAGAGCTTGCGGTATGGGAACAATTGCTCCGAGAAAAGCCCCGCAATGTGCTTACTGTCATGCGAGGCGAGCTACATTGAGATAACAAAATGCCCTAAATGACTCTAACCCCAGCATGTAAGGTTTGAGTTTTTTTGGAGCAAATGACAAACCAAAGTAATGTGATAATGGCAGGGCACATGTGCTGTTAGGGAACCGTAGCTTCGAGCAAGGATAAGTGTTTGGACACAGATCGAGTGCTTCAAGTAAAACATATATTGAGTTTCTTTAAAGGGGCTCTGTGTCTGTAGGAAGTGCGTGAAAGAGTATACTTTAGCTCCTTTATATGCACAGGCACAAAGAAAAGCCATCACTTCTGCAAAATATGTCATGAAACGGAAGGTCCCACCCATACTTTACCTGAGTCCCATTGAAAGAAAGCGTGCAGAGCAGGATATCATTACTATTAAAGAGGAAACAAGGCTTAACCAGTGCCAACAACCTGCTATTAAGAATGTGAATACCTTATTGTGTTGGTGGTCTAAAGCTGAATCTTAAAATAACAGGGTTTTGCATGGTTCTCGCTCCCCTAGGCAGTGAGTTGATTCAAAGATTTTCACTTTCCTTGTAATCTGTGCCCTGATTCACATGCTTCCTCACAGAAACCCCTAAAAAAAGATATAAAAAATGAGGGCTGGCACTCTCTTGCTCCTCGATTAGTATCCTGAAAGGCAGACAAAGAGGGCCGCAGCAGAATTAATAGCCTTTGACACTTTCAACTTCCTCTCCAGGATCCAGTTTGATTGGTGGGGAGGTTTTGTGTGGGTGATGATAAGAATGCAGGAAGGCAGGCTGACATCGCAAGTCCCCAGACAACCGATTTCATTAGTAACGTCTGGCGAGATAGGTCTTAACCTAAGTCCTCTGAAAAGTCGTCTTGCTCTCTGGGGCAGGAGAGAGCGAATTCCACCGCATTTATCACCTAAAAGTAAAAGCCAGGGAAAAGAAATTGGGGGCCAAGCTTGATGAATCAAGCACTTTCCTGCTCGCTATGCATCAGATTGGTTATTCCTCCAGGCTGTCTGAGCCATGAATACGATCTCGTCCCCGCGGATGTTGTATGTGACTTACAGTATTTCACCACAGTCTGGGCTGCGAAGTGATCAAGGCTGATCGGTAGTGATGTATGAGAAAGATACGCAGGCAAGATGAGTTGTTTTACTCCCATCGACTGATAAATAACAGCTGCAGGGGAAAAAACAAATACCGTACATCTGTGAAGGAGTCGTTTCAAGCATTTCTACTTGTGGGAAATGCTTTGAATGTAGATGCATAACAACTTACATGAGTGTTTTGTTGGACGGTTTTATGTTTTTACACACAATATTTTCAAGTTTGACTACATTTAAGGAAACAAAAGCAACTACGCAGCTGATATCAATTGATATAACACCACTGTTGAATGTCAAATAGTTATGTCACTAATATAAACCCCATTGGTATTTTTTTTCCAATATGAAAGTTTTCTTCTAATGTGACTTTTCACTGACCCTTCAGAACCAAAAACAGGCAACTGCTTTAATTTCAGTCAGCACTGAAATCGTCCAGCTCTTGTGGATAAAAAATGAAAAATCCAAATAATTTAGAAAAATCCTTTTGATGTCGAATCAAACTTGGAACTTCAAGCTTGGACTCACGACCGCAGCGTTTCCGAAATCCTGACCCCGAACATAAAGGTTGTTGATGGAAACGAGCACTGATTTACCTTTTATCTTGCTGACATTTGAGAAATTTTGCTTGAAACATGTGCAACATTTTAGTGGAAACATAACTTTTGTCTGAGTAGGTGGCCTTGTGTTCGTAGGCGTTTCCAACTCCCAGCATGCATGACTATTTGCAAACCTTACACGATGCTGGTCAACCTACTATTCTATCCACCATTTACCCTCACGAATTCAAATGACCTCGTCAAGTTTCTCTCCTCTCCCCTCGTCCAGACTTCTCACACCCTTCCCTCTCCTCCCTGCCAGTCAGCCATTTATAAACACTCCTCCTGCTCGGCCGACCAGCGCGGTCCAGGACAAATCACGCCACATATAAACAGGAAAGCCAGTGAATAGACCTGACCTCCCTCCGTTTTACATGCCAACAAACCATGCTGTCTGTCAGTCAAGAGCTGCTGGCCCGTAAAGAGCCCTTCGTATGCGTGTTATGTTTACAGTTTTATATTCCTTTGTTTGATCCTCACATGTCCTGGCTTTCAGAGTTTTCTCCCACTGCATTTGTGAGGCGAGGAGCGTGTGAGAATGACTTTGGGAGAGCATAATCGTTCCTGACAGAGGAATATCTGTCACAAGGGAGTAAGAGCTCTGTGGTCAGATTCGGAGTGAGAGGAAAGTTCTCTGTGTTGGATGGGAGGATTTGCATGGGAGTTTGTAGTTTCCACCAAAAGATGCTGACTTCGAGGGCACACATGCGGCACAGATTGATTCATCCTTTAATCCCAGGCGTTGTTTTACTGCCAAACACGGTAGCCAAAAAAATATTAAAAATTCTGATCAGAATTTCCATTCTTCTCCTGAAGACGCGACAATCGCTGACCAAATCTTCTTATTTAAAATGCAGAATAAGCGTTGCCGAATTTCCAGTAATTCTCAAAACATAATGATTTTCCAGAAGAATGTGTGGCTGCCCTCATGTAAAAGGCGGCTCCCCTTAATGGTGCACATAAATCTGAGGTAATGTTCACCATGAAGGGTGGATGCAGACAAGTCTTCGTCATATCCACAAAACACAATCGCTCGACAGCCCTGTTTGCTTATTTTTAATTTTTCATACGATTAGTCATATTTCTGTGGTGGCAAGGAAATGGATTATTATTATTCAGGCCAAATATTTAATGTTCCCATTATTTGAGCAAGCGCATAAACAAATGCGTCATCAGCAATTCATTGCGCGTACAATAACACAGGGGCCGTTTCCCACAGCAGCGCCAGGCCTGGCAGCGGGGCTCGCCTCTGCCTCGGAGCTGCTGGGTGGGAGCCAGCTCGGGGTTCAGACCACCGCAGCACTGACACACACAGACCACCAGTGCACAGTCATACTACACACGGCAATACATCTGCGGTCACACACATGCCACCGCTGCTTTGCATCATGGGCGCAGGGTATTTATCACCAAGTTCTTTGGTAGCTAAAGAAAAAAACTCAGTTATAACTAAAGTGTCTTTTATTCTTAACTATTGATTTTTGTCTGAGTAGATTGCAAACACCTGCTGTGTTAGCCAACAGAACACTATAGAAGAGGTTTAAAAAAAAAAAAATTCAAATTACATCATACAGTACTTTTTTATTTTACTAAAACTACAACTATCAATGTAGCCATGTGGGACAGAGATTGGGCTGCAAAGCTGGGCCATTAAGTACTTACTTGTCAATCACAACAATGAAGCTTATCGCCTTCGGCACAATCATCTGGCAGAGGCAACCCGACACCTTCCCTGATTTAAAACCCATTACGATTTCACAATAAACTCCAACAGAACGTGTAGTAGAGAACTCATAGTGGCCACAAAGTGACTTGAAAACCTGTTGAGTGGTTGCGACTAAGGATCGAGATGCTTGTGTGTTGACTCATTTCTGTGGTAAGTTTTGTGGTGGTGTTGCCTTGGAATGCATTACATGGAAATAAGTTTGTAATATCTGATCCACTACCACCATGAGGTTGACATTTGTGGTTTTGGGTGAGTATCGGATGGATGGATGGATTGCCATGAAGTCTGGTTTAGACGTTCATGTCCGCCTTGTGATTTTCATCTAAATTTCGATGTGTCCAATATTTTAGTTTATGACTAGATTCTTGCAAAAGTCATAACATTCCTATCAGTGTTATTTAGTGTTTTCATGCTAACAGGCTAAACTAAGATCGTAAACAGTGAGTTTTTCTTTTGTGTTCATTGTGGACAGTGAGACCTAAAAGCCAGACGTCGAGTTAAGTGATTTTGAAGTCACTGGTATTGACCAATAAACCAGTTTAGATTTTGCTTCATGGAAAACATTGTGCATTCATGAGTAAGTCGTTGCCACTGGTTAAAACTAATTGCATCATTCTGTCAGAGCAAAAGGTCATGACCAGAGCTCTCAGTCTTGGTCATCATTACAGCTCCAGGGAGTCGTACCGAGGAGGGTGATGTCACTGTACGGGGCCTCCGACACATTCCTGGATCGGACCAAAACCTCCAGCAAAGTCAAATGACATACGACTGCACTCTCAATGCACGCAAATGTCACCGTCTGCATTTACACACTCAGCATAAACCAGACATGTTACCCATAGGACTCTGTATTGACATGGTTACACACATCTGTTTTCAGGCATCTAGTGGCACAAATGTGGTCGCTTAATAACATCCTAAATTAGGAAAAAAAAATCTTTTTATTTGTTTTCCCATTCATTTCCTCAATAAGGAGAAGCTCACATTCATGCCATGTATTTATGTCAAATAATAACAATAAATCTTTCAACCTCGTCGTCATCTGATCTCAGCAAGTAAGAGAGCGCATGAAATCGGATGCTCAGAGATTTAGACAAAATCGTTTTAGAATAAAACCATTTCTTTCTCTGTACCGCAAAGAGTTAAAAATCTGAAAGCGATGACCTGTGTAAATAAACCCGAGTTAAGGCAACAAATAAAATATCAGATGTGTGTCACCTAATTGGAGGGAGAAAAAGGAGATATGAGTCAGCAGTGCAGCCATAGCGGAGCCATTATATCCTGTGTCCTCAAGATTAACAGCTCCACTGTAGTGTGGATGTAGCCTCTGGGACCAGGGGAGGTGTGTTATGAAGTTACTGTAGTATCTCAATTCATTTCGTGGGAGCTTTTCCAGAGTACGGGGGCTGCGGCGAGACCCTGCTGATCACTCCTTCATTCTTCTGTCCTCGCATGCTGCGCTCGCACAGACGAGAATCCGTAATCTGAGTGACAGATATCGACCATGGGGAATACCGAGCAATGCCATAGCGCTGGTATTCTGGTGGAGGCTCTAAATCAAAAGCATGAGTGGGATATGTCAATAATGCAGTGTGGCAAGAGTTTGATGAGATGGACTTGTTAACATGATCTCAGAGAAGGTGTGGTTGAGTCATTACCTCAGCAGCTCTTTAATCATCAGGAGACAAGGCAGAGGGCATCAAAACAATCTGTGATGTGTGCGTGCATGTGCAGTGTTCATGTGGTTGTTTCAGTGCGTGGTTGGGGAAAATACTCGTGTTCTGATTTAATCTGAGATATTTCCTCTAGCAGGGTTGCTATTTACAGAACTACTGTAATGACTCAGAGTGAAAACGGCAGCAAGCATGCCGATACCCATCGCCAGAGCCTGGCGGGAGGCCAGGTGTGAGTGTTTGACTGGTTGCACAGACATGCACCGTGACCTCCAAATAACAGAGCCATATTATTGTCTGGATTACAAGGCCGTAAGGAGGAGGAACACAATGAGCATTTATTTGTTGTTTAGTAGTATGTGAATCATGAATATCTGCTTGGCAATTAGACATGAAGCAAACACAAAATTTGCTATTTGTTTGATTGCTATTTGTTTGATTGTCACCACTTTCACATTAGCTTAGCTTAGCTTAGCATAAAGACTGGAGATGAGGAACAGCTAACTTGTTTGTTTTATCCATGCAAGCGTATAAAGATGATGAGCTGGTGGTTGCTGACTGTAGCCTAATGTACAGATATGAGAGTGGTATAAATCTTCTCATCTAACAGAGTGAATAAGTGGATTTCCTCAAATGTCAATACTATTCTTTTAATGCTCAGTCGACCCACAAAATATTTATTTGGCACTTTGCAACAGTGAGCTACCAATCCCCTCACGTTATGGTGCACAGAAGGAGTTTTAACATCAGTTATTCCTTAACCGCTCCTTAAAAATAGCATCCACAGCAACACACACATGCACACACACACACACACACACCTTGCTTTGCGTTCATCAATCATCCTTTTTCCACAGGAGTGTCCTCCAGGATTGAGTCTTAATGTCTGTTATGAAATCTGGACCATGTGTTGTAAACCAATATTAGTTTACAGTCCCTGGGCCTTTCAGCCTAGTTTGGTCCTGTGCCTAAGTACTTCTCAAAATCAAATCCATTTATAATGCAGTGGTGCATGAACATTTGCTTTCCCTTAAAGGCTCAAGCTGGATTCGAAACAGCATCATTAAAATCACCCTGCCGGCTTTGTTACAGCATGCGTCATTGTGCCGAAGACATTCTTTGACTGACTGACTGACCCAGACTTCAGTGCGTTTTGGAGCTGTTTACAAACACAGGAATAAAATATATCTTTGTTTTCAGTCACCGCTGGAAGCTGAGAGATGCACAGAGCTCATTTTCCATCATAAAGCCATCCGTCATAAAATGTTTGCACATTTCTTCGACTCAAAATAAAATCCATATTGGGACTATAGCGCAAGAAATTTTTTTATGAAGATGCAATGTCATTTTCTCACCCCTCCCTCCGACTTTTTGCTTTTTCTCGACCGCAGCAGAGGGACCGGCTGGTCTTTCCCCCAAACCGAAATCCAGAAATTGTGACAGTGATGAGGGAGAAGGTGTGGGAGACATGAGGGCCTCTGCTGGGTGTGCGGTTGTGGTCAACCGAGCTGACAGGAGGGAGAGTTTTCCCTCAAATTTGCATTATTTAGCTGGATGTCTGCATCATTAGCACATCGATCGAGCAGCTGTCTTTGTGTTTAGGTTTTTTTAGATAGGGATGGAGAGTTAGATGAGTTATAGATCCATTAGACATAGTAGTGAAAGGGATATAAATAAGGCAGAATAGAAGAGGCACAAACACAAAACTACATAGCAATAGTCAGTTTCTTTTATCACATATGTACACACTGAACCACGTCACAAGAATGGCTGTCATCTTGTTTCATGTTCAGGTATGCACCGTGCGTTTGTGAGTATTTCTACCCCACTTTGAGGCCGTGTTTGTATCCACCCTGTGGGGTTTTCCTGCGCAGACCCCTCCCTCCTGACGCTGCACCCAGGAGAGAAGACGAGGGAGCGAAGGAGGGTCCCTGCCTGACAGCACCAGGGAATGACTCCCTCCAAATGCTATGCAGGGTGACATCTGCAAACCATAACAACCCCTTAAAACCCCCCGAAAATGTGATACAAAGAACAGGGCCACGGCCTTTTTCTGCTCACATAATGAGGCCACGGGATAAGCATCTTCACAGAGAGGTGGAGGAGGAGGAGGAGGAGGAGGAGGAGGAGGAGAAGGGAGGCTCCTTGAGGTTTGTTTCACACAGATGAATTAATAAGGTGTCACTGTTTTGCTAAACATTTATATTACAACTCGCTCCATATAATTACAATGTATGACATACGACATAAGCATCATCGTGTTGAGCGATTCAGTATGTTGGTCCTGAATTATCCCAATTGTCACCTTTAACCGGGATGTTATTTATCAAAATTATTTCAAACTGTTGCTCTTTTGCACTTTTGCTGAGCTCGCAGGAAATCCCCCCTCCTCCTCCCACGGTCGTTCCCATTGTGTGGATGCGTCAAGTCATGGCAGATTTGGGGCCGGGGCAGTCCTGAAGTAGAGGCTGGCTCCTTCAAGGATCAGCTCCATCAGACGCCAAAGCAGCCTGAGGACTTACTGGTTCACTGCCACAGCATTTGAACGTGGAGACCAGTTCAACCCAGTTGCCTGTTTACTGTAAAATCAAATCCACTGGGCCTGGTTTCATCTGAGAAAAAATCAAAAATTATTTGTATTGAGAAATCTTAGAGGTGTGACTAATATTCAAAGCTGCTGGGACTCTTGGTATCAACTTGCACAAACAGAAGGTTCTAGAATATCTGATATTAAAGGTTAAAAAAAAGAGCTGAAATCTGTGCAAACTAACCCCGCATATCAAGGCTTATAAAAGCATAAGAGCTGTCATCCCCTGTCAAAGACCGAGTGATATTCAATCAGACTGAACTTGGATAAAGTTTGCTCGTCTGACCCGAAGAGGGAGTCGACCAGATGTCTTATCTCTGCTAAGTCAGTTGAGGATCGGTGTCAGAAATGCCAGCACGCTCCACCAAAGCCCCCTGGCGATTCCTGATGCAACCCTACCTCGATGGCCGACTTACAGACAGCCGAGGAGAAGCTCTGCTCAGACTTCACCTTGGCTTCCTCTCTCATTTCCTCCTCTGTTGCCGTTTTTGTTGAACACATGTAATTGCGGTGTACTTTTCCCCTTTTCCTTCTCGGGCGAACAGGGAAAGCCCTGTGGATTCATAGGCATTGAACCCTAATTGGGCTAATGGCGGTGGTATATCTAAATTACCTTCCTCCATCCATGAGGGTTGCTGTGTTTATGTCTGCTGCCTTGGGTAAACCCCCACCCGTCCTGTCATTTATCGGGGCACTTGTTTGTTGTAGAATGCAGCTCCACAGCAGATCTTTATCAGCATGGCCAACTGACCTGTCTGGCCCGTGCAGACAGTAAAACACAGCCTGTGTTTTGTAACCAGCCGAAAACCCTTGAAAGTTGTGTTTATGTAGCCAAGTTAATCAAAAATGTGCAGCCATTTAACACTGTTTGGACTGTGGATGTTATTTATATGAATGAAATGCACAACCTGGTCTTGCACGATGAAAAACACAACCAGGAAGTATAAAAATGATTGAAGTGTAGCTGGACATCGTGGGAATTTTTTTTTCTGAGAATGAAACGAGAGGATCAATGCTAATTTTGTGCATTTAAGAACTGGAGCAAATTAGCCTAGCTTAGCATAAAGACAGGAAGCAAGAAGAAACTGCTAGCCTGGTTTACTCTAAAAGTAAAGTCAAATAATCTAATGTTAATTCCACTTTCCAGTACTAATTAAAATCCCAAACAACTAATGAATGAACATGATTTTTCCCCAGACACAGACTTGTGGTCCCCAGACTTTTCCTCTAGTGACACCTACAAGTTGCCATTTTTGGCATGTAGTGAATATGAAGTTGTGAGTGTTATTACAAACTGTAATAAATCTTTTATTATATACCCAAATGTAACACTAGTCATACTTCTGCAGTTGCTTTGGTAACAGCAAAACAGAAGTAGTTTAATCAGTAACACATTAAACAGTCAGTAATATTGTAAAGTAACTTGCTGATTTCAAATTAAAGTAGCACAACAACACACAGCAACTTTTAGAAAGTAACTTGTCTCACACGGAAAAGCAGACTATTCCTTTAAAATGAACTTATGGTTCTTTGTCTTGAGGCAAATTTATTAAAATTTTTAACACCTGGCAAGAACGACTACATTCTATGTGTTAGAGTTATTTCTTTTATGCCGGGCTGCTTTTCCCAAGTGTGATTAGATCACATTTGTTAAACTGAAAGCCAAATGACAAAGACGAACTAAATGCCAAGATCTTTTTGAAAAACAAGCTGTGCAGCCAGTCATGGTACAGTATTTATATACTCTGACATCCACCATAAATTTCATGACATGCTATGTGTGATTCACTTCCACTGTGAATTAAGCAGAAAAAAGGGAAATGTGTCTCCCAGACTGCAAGTTCCCATCGAACAGAAGTCATGTTTATAAACCAGCGCTCCGACTCTAACCCAAATAACACTTCCGACCCCAACGGGAATGAAAACAAAAGTAGGAGAAGGAATCCCGGCTTCCTCGTTACCCATCACGCCGTTCTCTTCCCTCAGGAAACAACCGCCGCTGCTTCTCCCTCATAACTTCACTGTTGCATGTAGCTCACTCCGTCCAGTGAGGGGGAATGGTTGCATTGACAGATGGGATGTGTAGGCCCGCATCAGCAGACTGCACAGTCACATCCTCCTGCAGCGCCTGCTGGTGACCTGAGGTGACCCGTGGCTGCCCCTCCTCTCCACGGGATCCATGTGAACACACTCGGCCTCCATGAATCCTGCTGTTGACGCTGAGAGTGGTGTTGAGGGAAATCCTCAGGTTCCAGCAAACTGAGACGAGAAGAAAAGGTCTTTTTGTTTAATTTTTCCTCAGTGGCATTCACTTCCTCTTTCTCTGCTACTTTGGGAAGACAAAGGAAACATGAGGCTAGCGTCCATTTTCCTGCCGTTGTCCTGTCCATCTAGTTTGGAACTGTCTGTCCTCCATTCAGATTTAACATGACAGTAAACACCACTTGGATAATGCATGAAATTTGCTCTGCGATCGACAACAATGCAAGAGTGCAATTTCAACAGATGATTCAGCATGTCATCATAACAAGATGAAGAGGAGAAAAAATGTGATGAGACAAAAGGAGACTAGACAAGAAGAGAGGATATGAGAGAGGAGGCGATGAAAGGTGTTGAAAAGAGACGAGATGAGACTTAAGAAAAAGACAAAAACAAGATGAGTGGAGACGAGGAAACCAGAGAAATGGAGACAGAAAAAAGCAGAGGTGATGAAAGGAGACGGAGAAATGGAGAGGGAATGAGAGGAGACAAGATGAGAGGAAATGAAATGAGGGGAAACAGGAAAGTAGAGATGAAATGGGACAAAAGACAAGGGCATGAGAGGATAGGAGAAAAAGAGGAGTAACAAAAGGAGACAAGAAAAGGAGATGAGAGGGCATGAGGTGAGGAGACAAACAAGATGAGAGACGAGGAAATGAGATGAGGTGAGAAGATGGGAAAGGATGATGAGAGAAAGGGATGATGAAATTCCTGTAAAGACAGGAAACAAAACTAGACAAGAACAGAAGACAGTAGAAGAAGAGGAAGTGAGAAAGGAGGAGAAAAGTGGAGATGAGAGAACTAGACTGCATGAGAGACAAGAGTACAGAAAAGGAGATGAGAGAGGAGATGAGAGAACAGGAGGAGATGAGGGGCAACAATATAATAGAAAAGAAAACAAGACAAGAAGAGACAGGAAATCTAATAGATATGAGACAAAAGGAGACAATACTAGAAGAGACAAGAGGAGACTAGGTCAGAGGAGATGAGGAGGCGCTACAGGTGGAGACAAAAGAGGAAAGGAGACAAGACTGAAGGAGGTGAGACTAGAGGAGAGGAAAGGAGCACAGAAGTATGTGAAAACCCGGTTTCTGTCCTCTGGCTTCCCTCCTCCCTCCTTTTGCTTCGCTTCTCTCCATTCCCCCTCATTTCCTCGCTCCCCGGTGCTCGGCCCGGTCCAGGTCGAGGAGTCCTGGAGCGAAGGTCGCCTTCAGAACCTGCAAGGTCTGCAGGAAAAAAAGGTGATTGAAACCATGTGAGATGAAGCAAGCTCTGGAATCAACTTTCCGTATGAGCTAACCTCTCGAAACCTTAGCTGACAAAAATCTGGAGAGGATGAAGAAGGTCCCAGCGCACCGGCTGAGAATAAATAGAGGCACAAACAAAAAAAAAGAACAACAATAACCCTATATGTACACTGCTGGAGCAAATTTGCTTGTGTACAGGATGCAGGTGCCAATACACAAACTACACACACATACACTTGACACAAAGGCTAAGTTGATTACAGAGATCAAAGTGACATTACTAACAGACTCTGGTATCAATTTTACACCCTTGTGTTCTGTCACGAGAACACACCCTTCCCCTGACGACTTGGTACCTGGTGTCCAAAACATGACAGACAAGACGCCTCTATTTGCATATTTTGAGGCAGCGACACGTCGAGTGTTGGGAATGTGATGAATGGGTTTCCAAGAGATTCTCAACGAACTGAAACATTGTGAGATTTCTCTAAGCCCTGTGTCATTGTTACCTTAGGAGGGAAATCCATCTCTGAGTGTCATTACACATACACGTGTGTGAAATTCACGGTGGTTTCAGATCTCACACACACACACATGCTGCCCAAACCTCCTTTTGTTTATTTGTTTTGGGTGTAACTCTGAAACCATGGTGCCGGGCCACACATCGCTTCGTTTCAAATGGCAGTCAGACATACCAATCCGGTATAGTTGTCTCATGGCATCTCCCTCCTCTTTTTCCTCTCTTCTTATTGTCTGTTGTTCTTTTCCTCTCTCTCACTCCCACATATACAAACACACACACACACACTGACAAATGAGAACTGGCTTCACTGGAGCTGGCGTCGCACCACAGCAGCTCAGCTAATTACACTCAGGCACCGTTCACTGTGAACTCAACTGTTCCAGCGGCGTGGCCAAACTCCCATCTCCATCGCCACCCTCCTTCTTCTGCCTCGTCATGCAAAAAAAAAAAAAAAAAAAAACGCCCTGCCATCGATACCAAGAGTTGAGGAGAAGCAGGGAATAAAACAGGGAGCAATGATATCATCTCTAGCAACTTAGCTGAGCCTTTTCTCTGGGTGGCCGAGGTTATCAATTCTCATCTGTCACAATGTCCCATGTCTGTGGTAAGATGCTTGAATCAGTTACTCATTACTTACTCAACACCGATAAAGTAAATACATTACTAATTACTCTCCAGTGGAAGTAGGGAAATTCATCACATCACTCATTACGTCGCTTTTGTTCAGATTTTTCTTGCACCTTTCTCAATGGTCGCCACAGAAGAATTTTCTGCTGTTAAAGCTGCAGTGATGGATATTTTACCACTTAGTGACAACAAGCTATAAAAACAGCTCTGACACATTATCACCCTATAAAATTGATTTGGTAAATATGTTAACAAACAGTTGCTTATTTATCCATCCAACAATCCAATGGCCTTATAGCTCTGTTTTGGTCTCCACCATCTCCTGAGGGAAGAATGTAACTATATCTGCTAATTTCACGAGCTAGTCGCTAACATTGTCTATAGGCCATTTGGTGCTTGGTGTTGTCGTGCACTGTAAGTTTTTTTGCTGATAGAAAATCAGAGCAATGAGCTCAACAAACACCAAAAACATTTCAAGCTGAGGGAAACTCCGGGACCAGATGATTACTGTCTGTTAATCATCACCATCACCCCATTTACACCTGGTATTAAATCTGTATCCACATCCGGATAATAATAAACGATCTGATCTTGCCTTTGCATTTACACCTGGTATTTCTATTGCGTTCTCCTTATCCTCACTGAGATCGAATCTCCGTCCTCCAGAGCAAAACCTGCAAGTGAGTCATTTGAGCTGGCGGCAAATCAGCCCCAGATTCCCTTCAAAAAAATCCTGCGTTTTTGTGAGTTGTTGAGTTGTAAGAAACTTCAACTTTGTGAAGCTGTCGACAACAAATTCTTAATTATTTGTCCCCTCTTGTTAGTTAGACATGTGTAATACAATAAGGTATTACTTTTTTTGTATCGCCCGTATTGTATGCTTTCACCCACCTAAGATCTGAACCCAGAGTGAACCAGATTTCCTGCACATGTGATCAGGCAGAGCCTATTCCAGTCTTGATGTATTTACACCTTTCATTAACATATGTTTTTTTCTTGTCCAGTTAACATGTCCAGATACAGTTCTCATCTTAAGAGTAAATGGAGTCTCTAAGACCTTGTGGTTCACCAAGTAGCCAGCTACACTCTGGACGTATTAACTGACTCGTTAATGTAATACACTTCTCATAATGATTTACTGTCCAACACTGGGCTGTGTTAACTCAAAGGATTTAACTGTGGACATGTTGCTTTATTTTCGAGTGTCAAGTTTCCAGCTCTTCAAGTGCCTTCGTTTGGCCTTCATTGTCAAGTCTTTACAAACAGAGCAGACTTGTCAGAAATCAACCACTTCTAACAGATACCAACAGATACTCAAGTGGCGTCTGGTCATTGCGGTCTACCACCATGTAACCAGCCCAGGTTACATAGACCATATCTGTGGTGAAGTAATCAATCCTACCAGGTTATCCCCCCTCTCTCATCCTCGACCAGAGGATTAGTTCAAGATGGGTTGCATCAATTTAGCCTCTTTTAAAGTGGTCCGCTCTCGGTTAACCGCGACACAACATGTGGCGCAGTCCCCCTCCAACACGTGGAAGCCAAGGACCGCAGGGCTGTGGCTGTGTGTTCCTGGGAGAAAGAGGCGAAAACAAAATTCTGACACATTGGCTGATGTTTCGCAGAGGGCGTGTGTGTGGAGTTTTCTGCATCAAGGTTACGTGATGCACTTGTACACAAGGCGAGTTTTTTAAGGATGAGGAATTCCTTTAAAGATGCCGACAGAGCCAGATATAAATATACACACTTTTCCAAACCTTCACAACTCTGAAACTGCTGTGTTTGGATCAGCTTCAGGCTTTGACCAAAGATGAAGCTGAACTATTCTCGTTGTACGGATTACATCCTCTTAATGATGCTTTTTTATGCAAGAACCTTAATGTAGAAAAGCAGTAAATACTTTTGTACTGACTTTCCTACATTACTACAAGTACTGTAGAAAGCCTCCTGCTGATTCTGTGAAGGCTGCAATATTTTTCATACAGTACAGAGCATAATGAGCTCTCTGCAGTCCCCGAGGACAAACTGTGTCCTCTAATGGGTTCAGTAGAAGTCAATGATCTCCCCCAGGGTCTTGGCATGAACAGAGGGCATATGGGCCTGTCTCTGTCTATGCGTGTTCATGTATTCCTGTGGGTATTCCTTGTGTGTCAGCGTGGAGGTGGGGCCCGTCTCAGTTTGGAAGGGAAGTCGGAGCGAGCTCACTGCTGAGAAGGAAAAGTCTCCCTATCAAAGGAAAACAAGCGCGATTGGAAGTCAGCAATTACCAAGTTGGAGATAACGAAATGGGTGAGATAAAGAGTGCCACGATTTAGCTCAATAGGCAAATCCCCCGTAGGCTTCTGTGAATGCAGCTCCACACGCACAGCACACGCAGACGACATGAAGAGACACGAGCCCTTTCTCTGACATTCTTTCCTTCTGCTTTAACATATTCCCTTGTTAACATTTATTATTCGGCGGGAACTCATTTTAACAAGACCTCAGAATAAGTAGGCACTTTGTTGAAAGAGAAAATATCTGATCAAAACAAAACTTAAAATTTGGACATGAGTCCCAACAAACACAATTAGTCGACAGCTGGGAAGCTGTTGAGGGATCATGTCACTGTTACTGCACTAGTGACTCCTACTGGTTGGTGTGTTGGAGTTTACTATTCTGTGTTTTATGTGTGGACATTAACACAGTATTAAAATAACGGTTAGTGCTCTGGTACATTGGCATGTATTCAACTATAAATTTGATTTTCTGAAAGCTCAGTGTTTCAGTTTCTTTCTCAATGTGGGAGAAAGAGATGGAAGACAGAGCAGCTGATTTGATTTACCTTTACAGAATAAAGTTATTCGTGTGAGTGAGCGTTTGTTTCTTATTAATTTTAGCAAGGTAGCCTATGCTCACTTTTTTGTAAGCAAAATATTGTAAAACCTGGACTTCAGTGAAAACACAACCATAATGATGGAGCTGGTGCCATTTTTCTCCATAATTGTGTTTGCCGTGCAAATACTCAGGAAGGGCTGTTTATGGGTGTTTCAACAGCAAACTTAACTCTACTGTGAAATCTGATTATAATCTTGAAACTCGCTTTAAATGTCTCCTCAATTGTTCAAATATTATTTTTGATATCAATCTCTTAGCATAATATTGTCAGGCCTGGTGAAACAGCCTCACCTACTGTGCGACACTGTTAGTTTTGAAAATGTGCCATACTGATTTTTCCAAATATTTAGGCTTCTGTATTAAATTGTTTGTATTATGTTGTGTGCTATTAAATCAAACATGTCTAGAAAAACATGCCCGTTTATCCAATTAGAGAGCAAAGTGTGTATCTGGTGTGTGTGTATGAATATGATTTTTAGCTGTGTGTCTAAGCGTCAGTGTCTTTAATCTTTTCTTTTGCACGTGTGTGTGCAACGCAGTCGTGCAGAACTCGGTGTATCTGTGTCACTAAAATCAGTTTCTGTTGGCATCACGCCTTCGCTCCCTGCCAGAGTAACCACACATTTAATCTCTCGCTCCTCTTCTTCTCTCCTTTCTTCTTTTTGTCTCTCTGCCTTGAATACCAGCCCCTTCATCAAAGACAAGAATGTCTCCGAGGCCTTTGTAAGAGAAGACTCTTCAACAGCACACAAACAAACAGGAGTTGTTGTCATTATATTCACTCTGGCTCGGCCACAAAGTCGTAAAGTTCCTTCTTTACTAATCCGTGATTTTATTGTGTCTCTTCATGTTTACGTCTTCGCTGAGGTCAAGCTTGGAGCGAAGGTTCTGATGGGCTCTTTATGATGAGCTCCGACCTTGCTTTCTGGCCAGCGAGTGTGCTGGTGAGGAACGCAGATGAGCTTTTGAAACCGTTTGCCATTTTCCTCCTAGCAATGACAAAGCAAAGCATAATTCAAAACACAGTAAATCAATGCACATTTTAATGGGATTACGATGAGAGGGGGGAAAAAAGAGCCTGATTCTCAGCCCCGGTGAGTTATAGACTGTCTGGTTTCATCAAGAGCAGCGGTCTCGATCCTGAATCTGTATAAATAATCACAGGGAAAATTAGGACTACTTGAGCATATAAGGTATCGGTCAAGGTTGTGAGCACCATATGTTTTCAAGCGATGCTGAATAGCGGCGGTGTTACGACCCGACCCGAATGTAAAGAAGTGTGCTTTTGACATGACGCAGCTGCAACAGATTCACAAAACAGACAAACACCTGTTAACATCGAGTCAGCGGAGGCTTTTCATTGCACAAAAATAGCAATAAAGGGATTCACGGCCTCGCAAAATCATGACGCACGTCAAGCCGACATCCGAGTATCTGAAACATGATTGGGCAATAATTTCTTTACGGCCAGCAGAGGCTGTTACTACATTCAGACACCTTCTGCTGCTTTTCTGCTGATCTTTGTGGGCTTTGTCGGACTTCCATCGCTGTGATGGATTTGGTTCTGCGCTCTGTTGTGGTAATCCACGCTGATCTGGTTCTCTGAGCTACACCTGTCTCACAGAATGATGGATGTGTGCAATAAGATTTTAGTGGAGAAATCTGTAGAAATCATAACGGGGCAAGACTTTAGATCAAATATGTTAAAAACCTGCTGCGTTCCCTGCTGATATTTCTTTTTCCATCTTATCTCTGTCTTTCCATCTACGAGCGGTGGCTTATGTGATGATTTAACAAGGAGGGATCAGAAGCTATGACTTTTCCAAACACTTTGAAGCCAAACCAACATCACAGCCTCAATAGCAATGAATACGTTTCTCTTAAATCTAAAAGAAGATGTATATATAAATTCAACTAGTTGCAGAGTGACGTTCAGTGCAACTACAAACATGTATAAACATGCAAGAAATTACTCCATTTTCTCCTGCTTCCCTCAGCCTCATTAGTGGATCCTATACGATCACCCTATATTCAACTCCTCTGTCTTTGCATGATTACATAAACAGACAACAATATAAACACCCCCAACACACACAGGAAACACAGGGCATCCGCCTGACAACTAATCACCCTTAATTGTACACTAATAGTGAAAGCAATGCATGTGGAGGGGAAAGGAGGAGCACAGCGGGAGGGGAGAAAAACTAAATAAACAACAGCAATAGGAAGGGGAAAAGGGCAATTTCAACTGAAAAAATATTAATGTAATCAAGGCAAATTAGTAAGTTTGGGATAACATTCCTGCGGTGCGGTGTGTTTATTTTGCAGGCAAGTAATGGAAAGTAGGTAGAGAGAAGGCGAGGGCATAGCTGGACTCACCTCCATGACTGCTTGGACTGTTCCCACTGTTTTCTGAACTATCGCAGGAGCTAAGCTGTTAGATATAAACTGGCAAGAAAATCATAAAACATTTGCAGGTGTGAAGCTTGGAAAAAATGTGAATCTTTAACAGTTCTGATATTAGCGATTCTACAATTAGTGTCTGCAAAATGTGTCAGATTCAGGACAAACAGTGGACGCGCTTCATTGAGAATTGTTTAGCTGCTGTGACTGCCATGCCCATTCACATTCAGTGGCGTAGAGCATGGTGATCTAGACTGTGAGCACATCCTGTTTGTGTGTGCACAACTTTCTGGGGGTTCGTGTACAGAGCTGTGTGAGAACAATATGGCCGACTGTGAACACCATAGGTGTGTGTGTGGGTGTGGGTGTCTCGGTCAGTTTTATTTCTCCCCTGTTGGCGGCGGTTGAGTGATGAGCAGCGGGGAGGGAGGGAGGGAGGGAGGGAGGGAGGCTTGAGACAGCAGCGCAGAAACACTATGATGCTTAACCAAACAAGATGTGCTTTACAGCTTGAACTGAGCTCCGTCCCTCGTCTGAAATGCAAGCGCACGAAACTGTCAGACGCACACATGACGCTCACTTCCCACTCCTCAATTACATATGCACTTCTGCGCACACGTGCAAACACACCAGTGACTCCTGTTTATTGAGTCGGATGTTAAATTGTCCTCCAGTGACGAGTGCAGAGGTTCCCGAGTGTTGAAACAGACTGTGCCTTGTGTGAAAGATATCCAAACACACGTCCAAGTTTGCTCTGGAGACCGTCCTGTAAGAGCTTGACCAGGCCACATCACAGTCCTGCTTTTTTCAAGATCGGTTTTGTCCAAGAGCTACAACAATCCATCTGTGCACTGTGTGATGTGAAAAAAGGCCCGCTCGAGTCCTCTATGAAATTCAATGGATTTATTTTTGTACAGAAGTCCAAGAGGCAGGCCTGTGGACCACATTTGCTTCCCAAATACTAAAATATATTCATTCTGTGTCTTCATCATGGCAGGATTCTGTAAATACACTTAGTTATCTCTGACATCTGTGGAAATAAATGATTGATGAGTTAGCAGAAAATATCCTCTCTGTTTTCTCTGTAGGTAGGAGTGAAGGTGGTTCAGGTTGGACGGCCGAGCAGGAGGTGGAGTACGCAGTCACACAGCTCCCACTTGTGGTCGGACAGAATACAACGTCTCAGATCACACAGGCCTTCTTCACTCAGGAGGTGCAGTAAAAACTCTGTTGCCCCTCAGCACAACAAACCCCAAAACAAATGACAGTGATCTAACAAAATCACACTTGCCATTACTCTTTGCAAATCAGGACTCAGGAGGGAGCCCACTTTGGGAAGTAAACCTCAATAAATGTTTCACAATGCGGCGGGGGCCCGTTGTCAAACAGTATAAACAAATATGACGTAACTGGTGTGAAGCACGAAAGTAACTGGTCTATGAATAATGAGTGGTCACGGTCTCGCTTGGTTTGCTGTCGATTAGAGGCAGATGTGGGAGAGGGAGCAACGCATGGGTGGCGTTATCTGGGTCAAGCTCACACGGGGAGAGACAAACAAAGGGGTCCTCTCCGATCCTGGTGTGACCCTGATCTGGTGGCCATAGAGTCAAGGTTCGTCACTGGGGCTGTTCCCAATGGCAAAAACGAATTTAATCTACATCGAGGTCAAGACTGAGACGATATTTAAACAATTTTTTCCCCCTTTTATTAAAGCTCTATTACATTTGAAGTGATCGTTTGCAAAAACAGAAAAAAACACAAAGCCAGTTTGATTTAATATCCCCTGAATGCACAATTAAAAATATAATTTAGTAAAGCGATATTAAAATAACCCAACAGCAGTTTGATTGATGTTTCCTGGATTGCATAAAAACAATAATCAATAATCAAGTCAAAATCAAACTTGTAATCAAGTTTTCAAAGTAAATTTTTAATATATGTGTCTGTGTGTGTGTATATATATATATATATATATATATATATATATATATATATATATATATATTACAGAACATGAACATCAAAGAAAAGGAAATAATAACAAAGAAGAAAGAAAGAAAATGCATTTGCACACTGCAAATATTAATCTTTAGCTGACTCAATACTTTACAGATATTTGCCATATCATACAAAAAATAAACATCAAGCAGTACTGAAGACATGAAATAAGTGATTGGGACCATATACTAATTAGGAAAATATTTACTGATGTAAGAAATCAAGTAAGAAGTGAATCATTTTCTCATAGACTTCTATACAATCTCGCCTCTTTTTGCAACCAGTGGAGTCTCCCCCTGCTGGCCATTAGAAAGAATGCTGGTTTCTGCATTGGCTTCACTTGTCAGGCCTGGAGGCTACTTCTCCTATTCTTTTACACAGTCTGTGCTCTGGTTTTTATATGAATAAGACACCAAGCATTTGTTCTGCTAATAATATCTTTCAATGTACCAACACCTGCCGAACAGATGTGGGTGTGGTTAATGAAAATGTGAGATGAGAATGAACAGATGGAATGATAATTATAGGCAATAAATTATATCTGTGCACCATAAACTCCTCTTTACCACCTCACATGTCCTGTTTAGACTCTTGCTTCATGTGTTCATAGAGTTTATCATTTGTGGAGCAATTTGTGTTGTTAATGAAGTTGGACATTATTGAGAAGAAGACGTTTGGTGAAAGTCAGTTTGAAGTAGTTTTCCCTTATGAACAACTTGTTAAACCTCTGCCACTCAAAATAGTTAAACCTGTTTTATTCAAATCTGAGTGGAAATATTGCTCAATCTTGTCTCCATAACAAATCATTCAATCATTAGAAAGTGTTGCTGCAGTTTTATATGTTGAGAACCATCAACTGTGTTTGAATGGTCTTTGGACAAATTGATTTGTTAAGAAGGGAGACATTAACTTTTTATCACTTTTTGAAATGCAAAAGCAAATTTTAACTTGAATGAGGATATGATTCACTGCACTTTAATCAATGTTTAAATCAATATTTTTAGACAAAATATTAGTCAAATGACAATCTGTAATGAGCTTGTCGTGAGAATCTCAACAGCTCTGCAGGATGTTTTAGCATCTTTCAGTTCTTTTGCAACTTTACTGTTTTGAATCATTCACCGCTCTCATCAGTTTTGTTTGCTGCAGCAGCTGTTTCTAGCAGGAAAAAAAACTGCATCGGTTAGAGTCAGATATATTTTCTCAGGAGTTGGTAAAAAGAGAGTTAAGAGGGAGTGAATAACGGACTTTCATTTACCAGGTGACTTGAAGGATGTGTAAATAGGTTAAATTTTCATCAGGTTCAATCAGTGTTTGCAGCTTGTCCAATATCTTCCTTGTGGCCAGAATCTAAATCTTTATTACCAAATCTGGTTTTACACCATTTTATCATCAATGAAAGTTTCAATGATGTGAAAGTTTCTAACCATAAAATATGTTCTAATGCTCCTATAGGACAAATGTGAGTGTCTGGTTCACTGTGCTGTAAGCTGTAACTCATTCAGTCTTATTAATCAATCATTTCTATTGCACACTGCAAGAAGGTATTATTTTCTCCCCAACAAGCTTCAAACTCCAATTCATACTGGAGAGTTTCTGAAACAGTGACGCTTGATTACCTCTGCCAGTTTCAATTACAGTCAGAAGGAGAAGAATCCAGCTGTGGAACGAGGCTTGGAGATCCACTACACAGCTCATTTGGCCGGAAAGAATTGTCAGTTACTTTTCCGGTTTCTTTTTGCTCTTTGCTTTGCTCGAAAATTCTTTTTGGGGAAAAAAATGTTCACGGGTCACTGTTCGTGGCGTCAGTAAAAGCAGCCTGAAATGTTTCTGTTGGCATGGACGAGCATGTCAACAGGAGTTTGGCAGAACGAGGAGACTCTGCACAATTCAGCCCATGAATCTGCTCTGTGTACCCCGGGCTCCGCCGTGCACCTGACCTGGAGACGGAGGAGAAGGAGGAGGAGGACTTCTACGTTTAACTACCCTTTTCTTTTTTCTTTTTGACATCCAGCCATCACTCTCGCTCCCTGTGGGCAGCAGAAAGGTCACAGCGAAGCCTTTCTTCTGGCTCAGGTTTAGCAACACGCAGTCCTGGCCTCCAGAAGAACTCCTATTCTCTCTGGCACATGTTACAGCGCTCTATCATCTCTCTCTTTCTAATGCTCTCTCGTCCTCTCTCTTCCCCACTCTCTCCTGTCAGATCTGTCTTCACAGGGACTTGTAAAATTACCTGGCAAGAACAACTCAAAGCACTGGACAGGACCGATGTCCCCAGTGTCCCACAAACTTTTACAAACTTTTTTTGTTTCATTAAAATGAAGAGTTCACTGAAAAGAGATCTGCCTCTTTATGCCAAAGGGTCAATTATTACAGAATTCTCTGCAAAGTTGCAAGGTGATTCAATAGAAATTTATCCCATTCCAAACTTTTCTCAACAATGGATATTAAATTTAATTTACTAAACATGTTGAAGTCGTTGCAGTCCTCTGGGTGTGCATTTTTATTTCCTGTTCTTGGACGGGATCGCGGCTTCACCATGGTTTCTGATAAAAAAAAAAAAGAAGGTTTGGTTTCACTATGTTTCCTGGAAGGACGGCTTGTGAAGACACAAAAGGACGGACAGGTGCTGCCGCTTCAAGAGACCAGCCGTGTGCTTTGTGTGAATTAAATGAATCTATAATGCAATCTCACTGTACAGCACAATGCACAGAATATATGTATAATTCATAATAATGGACACAAATATTTTTTATGTGATGAACAACAAGGCCAACATTCATGCAGCGTCCTCACAATGTAATGATTATACTGATATAATGAAGTCCAGTATTCAGCCTCTTCTAACTTTTTGCTCTCTAACAACTCCTGAGTGTGAGTCTGGTGTGACCACAGGCCATCTGTTGCATTTCTCTCTTCGTACTTTACAACATGTTCTGCACCTCAAATTATAAAATTCCCCTGGTAGCTTTTGACTGCTTTCTTCCTTTAAATAACCAAAGGGAGCCATGATTTTAGCGGAAACTATAAAAGCCTTCACAAAGGATGGCAGAATATATCTTTATGTTTAATGTCTCTTTCGTTTTATTTTTTTGAAGATACACATACGAGCATATAAAGAAACACACATAAACCTAAATGTGAGGTTTCATTTGATCAACTGGATTTAAACAACTGTGTACTATTTAAGAGTATTTATATTATGCTTCTAATTGTGTTTAAAGCAATGCATTGTGCCTAAATGATCTCTCAGCAGTCAGACAAATGTGTTCAAGGCGTCCACCTGAAAATGATCCCACAGTGATGTCTAAACACGCTGCGGCTTGTAAATTAGGTTTCATCTAATCCAAACCAAAACCAGCACAAAGCTGGGAAAGCCAGGTTGAACTGAGGTGTATTATTACAAGACTGTATTTCATCACCGCTTCTCCACTCTCAAGTCGGTGATTGTGAAGGTAAATAAATACCATATTGTGCTGAGTGAGAAGCCGAAGATGCTCCCACGTGTCGCTGAAGCTCCTCCAACGTGAGCTAGAGGGCAGTGTTGTATAAAATCTTGACACAATGAGGCACTCCTCTGTGTGAATGTATTGGAATTCTTGTCCGCCGGTCCTTGAGCTGTCATCAGGTCCAAACAGGCCTTAAGCAGGTTCAGATTTACAGTACGTATAACAGGGTGGCTGGGTCTTTCCTGGGCTGCAGAATTAGCCTGCAGATACCTCCATTAGTCCAATAATGTCTGTACAGTAGATGCAGCTGATTGAGACCACATGGAGGAAACAGGTTGGCTATGAAACTGAAGTTGACCACACTTGTTGTGCACGTGTTGTAAATCTGCAACAAATGACCTGAAATGTAAATCTGAGACGTATGTGATCGTGTATTAGTGAGAAAAAAGGGGAAAAAACTAATTATGTTTACATGTATCTGTCAGGCTAAATCTGATTAGAAGTTAAATATATACAGTAAACAAAACATAATTTTTAGCATCTGAATTCCAAAACATTTAGTGGATGAGTTTGTAGCTTTTATGAAATACAAGAGAAAATTAATTTGAAGTCTTTACAGTACTTTACTTTACAGCATGTTCTGCATTTAAAAATATAAAATTCCCAAACTGTTTTCTCCCCCTAAATAACAAAAGGGAGTGACTATAAAAGGCTTCACAGACCAAGGACGACACAATATATCATTATGTTTAATGTCTTATAGTTGTAACCTTTAAAAAAACATTCTTCAAATGGTGAAAACGTGCATCATTTGATTATAGCATCTTAGTGTCACAGTCGTTCATCAGTTTTAAATGTGGCAACATTAGCATATTTTATTATACTTATACATTATAATGCTGGCACTTTAAAAAATGTGTGGTTTTATTTAAGCGATCATTAGAATGTCATGAAATGCAGCATATAGTTTTTATATGAAACAGAATGGTTTTAAATCTCACATTTCCACTATAAAAAATATTTTTATTTAAGAGGCCTCGGTTTGTCATTAAGTTAAGTTTTGAATGCCATGTTCCAGCGTGAGCAGAAACAGTAAAGATGATTACCGATAATGTCTTTGGCAGTCAGTGCTGTAACGAGCCATGTACACAGCATCGTGTTTCCTCAGACCTGTTTGGCAGTTGTCTCTCATTTCGTGGTTGCAAAACATCTCTGAGAGAGGCCCCTGAGGGATCCCACGCTTGGATTAGATACATGAGAGAGCCACCCAGGCTTCATCAGCACATTATACAACACTCAGCGAGAGACGTCTGGTTCGACTCAATTCAAAGTGAAAGTGATGGAGACCATCCCCCCCCCTTGGTCCAGGAGGGATGTTGCATGGAGGAGACGGGGTGGTTGTGGTTAAAGTTCGGCCATGGGAAGGAGAACATGGAAAAATCTTGGAAATGAAGCGTGTCCATCTACAGTGGTGACAAGCAAACTAAACAGGACTGTGGAGGACGGGATGATGATTTTTAGAAACCACAATATGACCCCCAGACCCGCTCTTTAATGTGTGACACACACACACACACACAGAAATAAGAGAAGGTAAACACACTGTAACTGACAGATTATCAGTAGTGGAAGAAGTATTCAGATCCTTTAGTAAAAGTAGAAATAACGCAATGTAAAAAATACATCACTGCAAGTAAAATTCTTGCGTTTAAAATTATATGTAAATATAGTATTATAAGAGACGAGGCTGTTATAGTTAAAGCCCATTGATTTAGAACGAGATGTTCAGCTATCACATGGCTGCAGGATTCAGGTGTCTACATATTTTTGTCCATATAATGTGTCTTAATCTACAAATGACTAGTAGCTACAACTATCAAATGTGTGCAGTTGGTAACGCTGAATGAAATGTAAATACTACACTGAAGTACCTCAGCTGTACTTTCCTTTACGTACAGAAAGACGTATGGACAATACAGCAAGATCAGGGCCCACACCTTCCACCCTGTCAAATTAACAGTGTGTTCTGAGGAGAGGGAGCAGCAGCAGCAGCGTCGGGCCGACGTCGGCGAGCTTGATTGAAGGGCTTCCGAGAATTCTCTGGCTTTGTTGTGCAGCTTCCCCGACGCTGCAGCCGGAGCTAATGGCTTTAGCAGGGGCAGGTACACAAAGCTCCAGTGGCCACAAACCGGAGCTGGACAAACTTTACTGTTGACATCTGGAATTTCTTTCCTCCCCTTCCTTTTTTATTTTCTTCCTCCTCTTCTTCCTTTTTTCCCCCCGTTTTGATTGAGGGCTGACTCGCTCGGAGCTGCATCCATCATCGTAAAAGCGTCAGCCGGCTAAATATAGACGTTTTGTTTTCTCGTGCCTGCTCTGCCACTGCATATTTTACCACACATGATATCGTGCCCTCGTCTGCTGTCGGCTTGACCGCACACTGAATCCCTATATGGTTTCACTGGTATATGTACACACAGGGTAATTATCATAATGGAGGCTGTCACTGGGAATTCATCTCACATCGCAGATAGGCCCACGTTGTGTCTTATCATGGCTTCGTCTGCTGCGGCTCTGACAGGACAGACAGTACATTACTCTGACTGAACCCCCCCCCCAAACTGTAGAGCTCACACATTATCATTAAACAGGATAATGTCACTCTCAATCCATGACTTGCTTTGACTGCTCTCAGCTGTGTGTGCTGCTCTTATTATTTCCACTGCAGCGATCGAGCTCATGATTCAGTATTTAAACACGTCTCATATCAGAACATGAAGCTATTTTCAGCTGAAATCCTGTAAAGTCATGTCTCCTGCTGTTGTAGATGAATTTGACCTTCGCTGTATAGCGCTTAAAATACTGGCACCAACAACGTCAAAAATAAATATGCTCCTCAAGTATTTCCACACAGTTCCAGTGAGAAGAGCCAAAAGGCCTCCAGCTGTGTGAGTCATGTCTGACGCTAGAGAAAGGTTGGTGTAACACTGTAACACAGACTAAAGCTAGTTGGTTGTAATAGATATTAGATAAGATGCTGAAGTGTAGGTTTTTGTGTAAGAACTTAAAGCATGTAGATAATCATCTTTTTTTTCTGGAGCTGGGAGAAAAGTCACTTTTGAGCTTCACTTTTTACAGTGAATGATGATTGTTTCCATTCCTAGGAGGAGACACATGCAGTATATTACACAGCCATATACAAATATAGCATAGACAAACTTGACAAGATTGCACATGTACAGTACTGCCGTGTCAATCATACACACACACACACACACACACACATACTCGACAGAAAGGCAAACAGGATGCTGCAGTTCAGACGGGACATCATCCTCCTTTTACTGGAATCACATGAGGAATGATGTCTGTACATCCTTTATGGTGATGTTACTTCCTTTTTGTGTATATGTCTGGGCATATTGTGTGTGTGTGTGTGTTCTTGCATACACGTATGAAAACGCTATATTCCATGCTTAATGTCCGTGATACAGGTTGTAGACTCACACATGTTCTTGCATTCGCCCCCCTCGCGTGTGAACAGCTCCATTTCTCTACACAGCTAAAACCCTCCATATTGAGCAATAGGGAGTTGGTGCCCCTGTGCGTCTGGAGCGTAAACCCCAAAGAGTCTGTTCAGTGATTGAGGAAATGTTTGGCTCGGTGAGTTCGCTCCCTTTTGAGGTGTTTGTTGGCCGAGGCCGATCCTGACAACCCTCCGGGGAGCGCGCTCAGTAGGTCTCTTCAAAGAGTCCCAGCTCCCAAAGCAGGAAGTCCAGCCCTGCGCTGCCTGGAAACAAGACGAGGCAGACAGGAAGGAAGGTAATCCATGAACACGCAATACTGCTACTGTCCACACACACACACACACGTACAGGCATATCCGATCAGTCCCTCCTGACACCCACAAAAACAGTCCTATTCCACAGACCCCACAGACATTTAGCTTGATTTATCTTGTGTTTCGTGCTGTTAAATGGCCAAGGTGATCGCGAGCAGCCCCGCGTAGATGATTCTGGTTTCCTGTGGTGCAGCTTCGTGTGTGCAAATACTCCAAAGGTCGACTCCACCACAACAGCAGCCTGCACCCCTGTGGCCTGAGTTTTACCTTCTAAAGTAACATGAAATTTGAATGAAATTACGCACCATCAAACATGATGGATGGGAGGTTGCCGTTTGGAGCCGGATTGATTTGTTTGTCTCTGGCGAAAGCGCGTGAGTTGCACGACGTTGGAAGCAAGTGAATGCATCTGATTGTTCTTCGTGGCAATAATGCTGCATCCTGCTGCTAAGCTGTTCTGCATAACACCTCCCTGTCAGAAGAAGATTGATGACCCGCGTTTTATGGAGTTCTTGACAAACAGCCGGGGATTTAAGGTTATAAAGTGCTTCTGTATTGAATAAGTGTAGATGGAATAAAAGCCACTAATCCAATCACTGTCTGAAATTAATCACTGACAGTTTGTCCACGAGGACATGAACCGACTCTTCAGCAAGCAAAAGGCTTTGAGCTTCTTTCAGCTGTTCCAACTGAAAACCACTAGAGAGCAGTCTTCAATTGATTTTCCATGGATGAAGGATCAGCTCATACTGTGGCCCGAAGCTGAGAAGGTGGCTGGAACAAAAGTCTGATGTTGTTGCCAATGAAATCAGTAGCCTGGCTCCCACAGTCAGACCCGGCCTGGCCCTGCTCATATTATACACTATGTGGTAATACTGTGGCAGCATGGAAATTAGTTTCTGCGGTGGAGTGTCGGTGAGGTAAAGATTAGCTGTTTTCATTGTTGTAACGTGACCCAAAATGGAAGCTGGAGACCTATAATATCAGACAAGACAGCATGTTTGGGGTCAGTTCACTGAGAATTGAGATATTTCAAGCATCCAGTACAAGAGGAGCAGTTTATTCTGAAACCGCCATATTGTCAGAGTTCGCTCTCAAGTATTCACATATTTCATTTTTAAACTTTTGGCGTTAGAAGAGTTAACACTTTCTGAACTATAGTGTCAAAAACATTGGGAGAAAGATTTTGATGTTTCATCTTGGTGGACATTCAATATAAATCTTTCTGTATCATTTGAGATGGAGTCCATTTTTACAATTGTTGTCTCAGAGAGAGACAAATACTTTTACTAAAATATTTTATTATTTTTGATTTCACTACAGTAACACTCTACCTTTTCCAAGAGGCTAAGACCTGAACCCACAGGTGGGACTATGAACAACAACAACAAAAAATGTATGGTTCTCATTTTCATCTTTACTCCTATAAATAAATAACATGACTTTTGAAGCATGAGACTCAGTCTTCTTTATATTTCTCTCAGATCTATGGAGCATTTTAGCGGCTTTCAGCTCATTGTTTTGATTTTACAGCCCCCAACTTTACTGTTTTGGTTCGCTCTCATCAAAAGCTCTGATGAACTGAGCTGCAGAATGAAGAGTGGTTTCATCAGATGGATCCATCTTGACCCCAAAATAATGTTTGCCTTATCTGCTGGATGTGTGAATAATCTTGTTCATATATGCTTTAAATGTGATGATATGTTATGTTGTTTTTCCAGCTTTTTAAATGGCCAAAAAGTCAGTTATCGCAGGTTAAAAGTAAACCTGTTTCTCTGTAAAATAAATGTAAAACTTAATTCTAATAAGGAAAGTGTCATCAGTCTAAAAACCTCACTGCCCCGACGCCTGAGCAGACTGAAGTCATTTAAACTGACCGGCTGACCAACTTTCTGAGACCTCCGTGCTCTCGCTGGTGTTTACTTTAAAGAACGTTCCAAAGCCCATAATTTCAGTCAGATATATGTGGTATAAACTGGCTTTAACCTGTAGGATAGTCTGACTGTGGAAAACCGGTAAACAACTTCACAATGTGAGATGATGAGAGGCCAAAAGCCTCAGAGAGCTATAATATTCCCTCACAATAGCAAGAAACTGTTGCCAACACCTGATTCCAATCATATGTGATCATATGTGATTATTAGCACCTGTGGTTGTCCCCCCTTTCACCCTCCCACACACATACACACACACACACACAAATGCTATAATACTGGCAGACAATAGGTTTTCAAGAACAATCATCAGATATTTTGCAGAATATTCCAGAGTATCGTTGAGCCAGTCAGACAGCCATGACATTTTCTATTAATACCTGAGCCAAATCTTTGCAACAGGACTATTAGTAAAAATGTGGTGAGCTGTATTATTGTGGCCAGACATCACCCAAAGTGAGCCATGTGCTGTTACTGTTTGCTGTAAAGGTCGCTCAATATGTGATTCTGTCTTATAGCTACCATTTATAAAAGCAACTACAAGGAACTTTTAGGATCTTGATCTGCTAGCACATGCTTTTATTTTGAATGTGCGTGAAAGAAAGACTTATTTTTGATACTGTTTTTTTTTTTTTTTGAAAATGTAGCTTGTAGGATGTGAATCTGTTTGTGTCTGTGTAAGATTAATAACATGACGATGGTAAAACAATTTTCATATTTTGTTTTATTCCCATTCGTATAATGAGGTTACATATAAATCTACAACTGACAAATTTAGTTGCTCAGTAAAAGTTTTGTTGAGAAAGCTAAAGTTGTCAACAGTCCAGAGACAATTCAGCAATTTGGTAGCTATAAAGACAAATATTGCTGTCAGGAGTTGGTGGAGACCAAAACAAAGCCAAAAAGACTGAAATTCACCGGGTGGCCAGAAACATGACTTTATTAAATGTCTACTGGAAACGCTTTACTAACACATTTAACACATTAAAAGTTGGTAATGTCAGTGTTGTACTGCCCCCAAGTGGCCAAAAAAATCAACTAATGCAGCTTTAATTGTGAAAGACTTTTACACTTTTTCATGCAGAGGACCTGAATGCGATTCTGCTCTTCTACTTTTGTTTAAGAGGTTTTTACAGACGTCCTGGCAGGATCCTTCTCTTTTGGCGAAGCTGCCTCAGAATCCAGCCCATTTGTCAGAGCAGCCGTCCGTCAGCGAGCCAACACGGCTAACGACTGGAGGTAATACTGTTGGCAAAGCGAAGAACAAAAAACACACCATCCATTTCACCCACATCTCTCAGTGCCTGTAGCTGTTTATACAGTCTTATTACATGCATTATAAATTGTTGTTGAAACAGGTTGGGCACGAACATCCACCCCCAGCTATTCCTCACTTTTTCTTGTTTACATTAGACCTCAAGAAAAAAGGAACACGGCGAACGTAAAAACATTACACATATCATTCTACAATATAATTACAAGTTACACATGATGGTTTTACATTTATAATAACACGTTCTGTGGTTCAAATGCACAAATGCTGTTTACTTTGCAGAAGAAGGTTTTTGATGCCAAACGTACAATGAGCTCATAAAACATGATGCAATGAGCAGAAAGTGAAGGAGTGATAGAAACCAGTAGTCCTGTTTATTGGCTCCTATCAGTCTGACACGATCTCAGTGACGCTGATGGACACAGTGATTATTAAACTGACATGAGGCTGCAGAGGCTGAATCTTAGAAATCAACTTATTATTTTGCATTGAATTATTTCCTCTCTTCTTCTTCTTCTCTGCTTCATCCCTCACTCATCTCCAGGACAGTAGCCGAGATCAGGGTCTCCCACAGTCCGGTAAGACCCAGGTGAACGTGGGGTCAGGGGGGTCATGCTGTCAGACACCAGAGACTGATGGAGGGTCCTAATCCTGCCGGTGTCACGAAGATGGATCAGATGAAAACACACACACACACACACATGTGTTCACACACATTCATGTAGGAATATATATATATATGAAGACGTGCACATGATGGCAGAGCAACAGATTAGAAAACCAACCTGTGTTCATAATAAACTCTTTTTCTTTATTTCAAATTCTCCCTCTCTCTTTCACACACACACACACACACACACACACACACACACTGACTGACAGAAACAGGTTGTCGGCAGGGTGAGGGGAGATGTGACTCACGTCCAGCTCATTTATCTGCGATCTGCAGTGTGTATGACCGAGCTCGAGTCCACACACACACACACACACACACACACACACACACACACACACACACACACACACACACACTCTAGTCTCTCAAACAAACACTCTTCTGGAAATACAGCTGCAGAAATGCTCACACACACACACACACACACACACACACACACACACTACAGCTACTATATGCAGTTAAGCATCACTGCTTCTTAAATGATAAAGCCGTGAGTCAACAAATTCCATGAAGAGACTAAAACACGTGTTAGTCCATCTCTAAATGTTTTCTAACTTCCCAACAGTGTTCATGGTCCTCAGCTCATACTGTTAATACTGAGGACATGGTTATTAAAAAATGGGTCACAAATAGTTCTAAGGAAACATCTGGGCTCTGTGGGTTTTAGCAAATGTTAGTCAGACTGGAGCGAACAGTGTATTTGTTAGTATTTACAGCTGCAGGATGGTAGATGTGGGACTGACTTTTATTAGTGTTTGGACAACAATGAAGCTCTGAGACACAGGAGAAGGAGATCTATCAGGCTCTGGAGAGATTGGATGGATTCAGAGAATACTTGTTCAAATAAATTCACTGTTGGTTTTATCTTTTCATGGAATTTATTGACAATTTAAAAGAAGACATTAACTGTCAAATTAGCATTTATAACAGCGAAATAAGGATTTTGTTTTTTCACAACGGCTAAATCATCAATGCAATTTTTTTCATGTCAAGTTCAACGTCGATCGTACAAATATGACTTTGAATTTAGTGAGTAAACTTGTCCTGAGAATATGGCGGAAGACAGTACAAGGCACAGTCTAAAAAAAATAGAAAACGGGTCAGAGTTCTTGTGACAATATTTAACCAAATATTTATGTAAGACCCAAAGATTCATTAAGGTCCAAAACTAGTTTAAGATTTTCTTCTACTTTTATCGAAATACACATAAACACTCTTTATCTCTGAGACACACACACACACACACACACACACACACACACACACTCTCACTGACGTATATTTTCACAGCACACACACACTCTCTAATTTACACTGACACACAGATGGCCCCTGCTCTGACCACAAATGTAGTGTAACCCCTGCTCCCTGCGGTGCGGCCGGGGCTCAGACTGCCAGTAAAAGCGAGGAGATGCTTCATGGCTCAACAATTCGCTTGGTAAATGGAAAGGGTTTGGTGTGTGACCTCAAACACTCCCCTCTCTGTCTCTCTCTCTCTATCGGACTTTTTTCTTTTCGTCCACTCTTGTTGGTTTTCACTTGATCTGATTTGTCTCTTGGCCTCTTTTTGTTTCTTTCATTCGCCATCACAGCAGCAAATGTTTACTTTTTTATTTATTTATGTCTCTCTGAGTTTTTCATCTTCTCATTTTCCTGAATGATTTAGTAGAAACTGAATGAAGGAATAACAGGGTCAACATTTTTCTTTTACTCTTTCTAGCTTTGAAATAGCCGCCAGCTGAGATGCAACTTTATTTCACATTCCCTTTTTTCTCTAATAGCCTTTCTAAATCCTGCCTTCCCTCTTTCTCTCTCCTCTCGATGGAGGTGTGATCCCACTCCCCTCCTGTCTGAGAGGTCAGGAGCAAAGTGAGGACACACGAGAGAAGACAAACCTCAGCTCGCAAATATGAGCAGTATGAAGAAAACTGCATTTGTGTAAAGTGTGGTTCAGGGGGTTTATTGGGTAACAGATACGCTGGAATCGAGTCCAATTTTTTGGTTTAGCCAAAAAAGTTTCAATGGTATTAGAGACATTACTTCATGGGGAAGTGGCTTTTATCACGAGTAGCCTGCAGAGAATAAAGATCAGTGATTAGAAAATTGAATAATTACGTCTCCAAATGCAGCTAATCGACATGCGACTGCTGCTACTGCCGCTTAACATCTCGGACACATCGAGCAGAAACACACGCAAAGTAAATATTGCGACCCCTCAGCGGCCGTGTGTTTGCTAAGAGAAAATATTCCCTTGTAGTTTTGAAATATGGTTCTGAAATTTCATATTGTGTTCCACCAAAGTGAGAAACCTCAAGAGGTGTGAGAGCCTGCACAGCCAATATCAAATCCAGTCCTCCTATCACCTCAGAGTGAAAGAAAGTCCAGCCAGGTGGATTTGGGTGTGTAGCATGAACACACACACACACACACACACACACACACACACACACACACACACAGCCATAAAAACAGAAAGAAAAAAGGACTTGTGAGATTGGAGAGGACAGGCAGGGATCAGGGGTGCAGAGGGAAATGGTTAGGGTTAACTTTCCTCTAAAGGGTGTCAAAAAAGGAACTAAATTGGGTGTCAGAAAGCACTAAGGAGCTGAAGTAAGTCGGGGTCCCCAGCTCTCATGTGGGTGGGTGCTCGCTTTATATTTTACAGACAATGTCCCTTTAAAAAGCCCCACGTCTGGAAAGCCCATTAGATGTGCATATAAAATTTCCCCCGTGATTAATAGTTGATGAGGCAGGGTTGGTTGGAGGGTACTACCAACATGTGGCCGGCAGGGCTCCTCCTCTGCAATCTCACGTTACACTCCATAAACTTGCCACTCTTTCCCACCTATACGTTTAAAAAGGAGGAGGGCTCGCTTGTCAAGAATGCCTTAGAAGAGTTGTGAAAACAGCCAGCCCGAGGAGGGGAGTCATGCAGTTGCGGATGCAGCTCTCCCGCCGAGCCACAAGCCAGTCAGATCAGTCAGGGAGAGGGTGTGTGAGAGCAGCTCAGAGGGAAAGTGTGTGAGAGCGTGTCAGGACCAGAGGCTCCAGAGGACGTCACAGCAGCTCCCAGAGAGAGAGGGAAACACGCCGTCACAGGAAGGCGTCCGTCCTCACACGTTCTGGGCTGTGGAAGAGTGGCCAGCCTCTGACAGAAGTGAGTGTTCCTGAGGTGGATGCAGTGAGACGATGATGTGCATTTAGTCAGCTGAAGCGGATTTTCCTCAAGACTAAGATTTCCAGTCTTAACTTACTTTCTAAGTAGAGGAGGGTTCAGCTCCTCTGCAAGGAAAAGGCTTGACACTAATCAAGAGCGTGTGAGGCGTCATTGCATCACCATGGATCAGCCGGCCAGCAGCTGCATGCGGAGCGCCCACCCCAGCAGCCCCATCTGGGGCTGCATGAGGAGCCCTCACTCAGGGGTCCCGGGGGCCAATCTGCAGTCGCCCTACCAGCAGGCCCCTTTCTCCCTCCACCAGAAGCCCGAGTTCCTGGCCTACACAGACTTCACCAGCTCCTGCCTGGTGCCGACCGCGCCGCAGGCGGCCTACCCCCGCGACGACAGACTGTACCCAGAGAGCCAGGGGGGCTACCAGAGGGCCGACTGGCAGTTCAACCCCTGCGAGACCCGGGTGAGAGCGCCCGAGGCCTGCCCGCCCGTCGTCGCCCCCGTGGTAGTGGGCGGCGGAGGCGGAGGGCCTGACCTGGACAGTGTGGGGGGAGACAGGCTGCCAGGGGCCGTGCCCGGGTGCCTGGACGGAGAGTACTCGCCGCAGAGCGTGGCGTCGGCCGACTCGGACAAGAAGAGCTCCAGCAAGAGGAAGAGGGACGTCACAGGTGAGTGAGGGGGCGCTGGGAGAGGTGGGAGCCAGCTGGGATGTGCTGGTTTATAGGGGAAGAAGAGCATCCAGAAAGTCACCACAGGAGGCTCAGAAAAGGAAAACATACAGTAATAAAATGCACATTTGGGAGCATTAAAAAAAAGATAGTGGACATTCTTCTTGTTGGTGGAAACAGAGAGAAAAGATGAGCAGGAAACATGGAAATGTGCCATGGAAGCAGCACAACTCTGATCTGGCAAGAATAAAAATTGATAGTGACCCCATGATTTTTTTTTTTCTGCCAAACATCTGCGCACAGCTGTAAAAACTATAATGCCATTGTTGCTCCATATAAAGTAATACTGAGTATGTCAGGGTGAAGGGTTCCTTCTTGCCCTGTATCGCAGCTGGCAGTGACACAAATTCCCTCTATTTCCCCATCAAACTGGTCTTAAGGCAGCGTTCATGTGAAAGGTGAGTAGGTGACAAGACTTTTGTGTTCAAGACGTGCTCTTTAAGTAGCAGTTGCATCCTCTTATTGTTCAAGGGGCAGAGATGATTAATGGGACATGTGAGCGTTTCATTGGGCTCCTGTATCCGTTGGAAATGGACTATTGTTTTATAACAGCGTGACCACGTTCAGAATGATGGTAGAAAATTAGGCTTCTGTGGGGAAAGGTGGTTTCAGGCATCACAGGTGCTTCAGACTGTTTTTATTATTTATCATAGATTTCAATGTCTTTCAATTAAATTAATGCACAATCATGTTGTTGTTTTTTTTGGTGAATCTGAAAGTTGATTTCAGAAGTTTTTCACATAAAACTACTGATCAGAAAAAAGGCAACATGCAAAAATACTTTTCACTGATTCTTTTTGAGCTCGATCAAACACCAGCGAGTCAAAATAAGAAGAATCCCATCAATGCCATTCCATCCTTACATATACTTAGACGTTGAGGTGTAAGATTATGCTTTTGGATTAGAGTGCAATTTATTCCCCCCGATCAGATTCCACACATGCTAATAGGAAGTGAAAGTAAGTGATATCCGTGACGAGCTCATTCCTAAAAGTTGACATTAACAACGAGCGCAACAGACTAAAGGAAATGTTTATGTTTAACGTCTAAAGGTGTGAAAGTTTTAATGTGCAGAATTTAACGCTGGCACAATGAAAACAAAACCACGTCCAACACATCTGGAATATTGACTTTTCATCGGTGGGAAACACTTCAGTCTGTTTACTTTTTGCATCCTACAAAGATACAAAAAAGAAAAAAAAAAGGTGCATTTCATAGTGGACATTTCTACTATGGAGAAATTCATATAGTCTTTAATAAAACTTTGTCAAGCTTGAGAACAGTTGTTTGTATTTTACATGAGATTTGGTTTAATATTTACAAATTTTAATGTTCACTTTTGTCCACACACATTAACACCTCAGATATTATCATGTTAGTTATGAAGTAGTTTGATTGAACTTCATTATAATGATATTTTTGGTCCAAACCATATCTGAGAGCTCGAATCATTATTTGGAAAAACGACATGACCAATGTCTGCAGGGGCCTAATTGAAGAGGATGGTGGGGGAGTGCAGACCCCCTCCCCCCTCCTCCCGTTCTTACCTTATTGTAACCTCCACTCACTGCACTGAAAACATGCCAGACCACGTCTGGTAAAATCACTTTGCCTGTGAGCCCACTTTTTACATTCTTATCCATTGACATTTTCCTGTCGTTAAGCTGTAACACAATCTCCCACTGAGTGCATGCAACATGTCTGACCACTACATCAGTTCTTGGTTTCAGAAAAGAGCCATTCAGCCTCGTATTGACTCGCTGGTAGAAGAGCACACGGTATATTAGGAAAATGTCCTGAAGGCATTTGCGTTATACACAGAGCTGCTATAGACTCAGCTCGTGTCTGCGTGTGTTTTTACAGATATGGAAATGTGCTGCACTCAAAGTGATGTTTCCAAAACTGTAAACTCCGACTGGTGTCTGATGTCGACTTTAATACAAAGTTAGACCATAATTCTGTCAATAATACAGTGAAATATGGAACAAAGAAGTTTCTTTATTATTATTATTATTATTACAGTCTGTAATTTCGTATAAATTACAAAAACAAATGGAAAAATCCAACACTTAACTAAAATATTTATTAGCAGAATATAAGCAATAAATATTTTATAACTGACTTTGACTTTTTAAAATTCAGATAATTTTGCTACAAACTTTTTTGTTTATTAATGTATTTGTCAGTAATTATAACTCCTCTTATGATGCATCTATAACTATGCATATACATTTAATATACGTATACATATATTATGTATAACATATCTGCATGTTATAAGGTCTTTATTAACTGGTGGTACATTTGTACAAATCATTCACAGGTTGGTTTAAAACTCATGAAGACAATTAATAAATATGATTTATGTCATCCAGCGCACATTACCTGTTTATACACATTAACAGACACTTTAAAAACATAATATATAAACTTATAAACCATTAATTAATTGATTACTGCTTAAAAATGATGATGGTTAAACTAACAAGTAAAAACTAACTCCTAACTCACTTTGAATTCTGGCTCCTACTTTAACACACATTATTCATCAATCACACATAATTTTCATCACTAATAAAAAATAATAACATCACTGATTTACAGCAGCTTTAATCCAGCTCCAACTACTTTTGCACCATCCACCCAAAAAGGCACCAAATGCTGTTTGTCTTTGGGAGCCTGCTGGGTGCAGAAGCCTTCTCCCTGCAAGTTTACGGTCTCTGGCTGTGCTGGATATTTATTGGGGGCCTGTTTAGTGAGAACCAGTGTGCGTCCTGCCAGGTGTTCAGTCTAACTAAACCTGCTTGACATGGCTCCAGACCAGACCTGACGAGGCCAAGCGGTGCCGGCACACACTCGGCCCAGCGCGTCATTAATGCACTTAAACAACAATAAGAGGGATTTTTTTTTTTTTTTTTTTTTGGCGTGACACATGGGTAGTCCAGCACACACACACGTCAGGCACACATCAGCAGGTATGCACAAACTACACACAAGCACACACATGTCCTGGTCTGCCCAGTCACATCTGGCCCCGGTCCCACAGTCCATTTCACATTCTGGCCCGCTGCTCTGGCAAGCACCGAGCAGAACTTCTCACTTTGACAAATTAGAACCATTTTCTCGAGGTTACATCAGCTGCTGGTGTCGCTACCAATGCACGAGTACGACCCCAAGTCTTTCCCTTTAATACGCAAGAGAGGTTTTACTGAAAGTCAGATCAACAAGCTTTCATTTATATTTATTGTGGTAAATGAGGGTTAAAATTCGACCATTTCCCAGGAACTATGAAGGCAGGGAGAAATCTATAAATCTGAGCAATAAACTGCACAAACTGAACTCAGATAATGACGCTGTGTTTAAATACTGACGCTGATGTCAGTGCAGTTTGCTGGTGGACGCTCATAGAGATATCTCAGGCTTTTTCCTTTGCTGTCGTGTAGAGATGAGTTAATGTGAATCTCCCCCCCCCTCGAGAGCTCCGGAGGGAAATCTTCTGACACACACACACACACACACACTCGCCCACGTAGCGCTCAGACCTGGACACATCCGCACCTTTGTTCTTTTGTTAGAAGCTTTAACGATGTTCCGCTGCATTCCTCCTCTAACTCAGTCCCTCTGTGGCCGGTTTGGTGGCCCCTGCCCTCTGCAGATAGGCTCTCACACTGGCTGCGAATGAGTGTTCAAATGCAAGAATTTGTACTTCAAACAGAAAATTAAAGGCAGGTAAAAAACGCATGCACTCAGAAAACTGCATGCACAGACGCTGCAGGTGAACAGGACTCATGAGCTCAGGTCAGGGTGGTCTGTTTTTAAAGTGCTGGTTTTGGTGTTTACTATATGAGGGGCCCCCAGTAAAGAGTCTTTGGAGTTGTGGTTTTGTTGGTCGGAAAGGTCCTTAAGGTCTGCTTAATAGTCAACGAGAGGCTGGTCACAAAATGGCCGGAGAGCTAATTCAAATCAGATCAGCTGTGAAGTGTTGGTCAAGTGGTAGAATCACCTCATACAGAGAGAATAGAGGAGAAGCCGTTGGCGAGGATGAAAATGCACAAATCACATTCCCTCTCTGTTTCTCTGCAGACATCCAGGATTCCAGTTTTAAGGTGGACTCCAGCTGCAAGGCCCGGAAAGAGCGCACGGCGTTCACCAAAGAGCAGCTGAGGGAGCTGGAGGCTGAGTTCACCCACCACAACTACCTGACCAGGCTGCGCCGCTACGAGATCGCCGTCAACCTGGACCTCACAGAGAGACAGGTCGGTCCCTCACATGTGACTCCCATTATTACATCATGATGACTCCGTATTAAAGGATCATCCAGTCATTATTCAAATGTCTTGAATAGTTTTCATTCTTTTTTCTGCAGAGTCAAATTAACAATGTGACTCACTCATGTAAAAACAATAATAATAATAAAAAAGAAGGAAAGAAATTTGTCTTGAGTGCAGAATCTAGCAATTACTTTTTTCTGTTCCTTCTGAAAAAACAGAGAAATAACACTTTAATAACCAAAATAATTTGATATCCATTGGCATAAAATAGAAAAGTGCAATAAAATAAAAAGGTGATCATCATATTCAAAGTCTACAGATTTCTACATGTCTCCTCTTCCACCATATAATAATAACATTAATGCACATCGTTGCATTTGAGCTATAATGAACTGTTTTTTCCGTAATATTTCTCGTCCTGCGGTTCGAGCAGAATGTCAAGCAGCTTTAATGAGTGGGCGGCAGCTCCAGACTTGATGAAATCGGGCGAACATGTGTGGATGCTGCTGGATAAGGCCCCGGTCTGCCTGTCAGGCCCCGGTGTCCCAGCTCCCCCTAATGAGGCCACGGTGCCACAGTGACCACACATACTGCCGTCTGCTCCCAAATCTGTTTCCCAGACCTCTGGAACACACACACATGTCCAGACAGACACACTCACACAGCCAGGTTCCATCTTCACTCAGAGCTCCCACCGGCTTTTTCCAACTCATCCTACATGCTTTGGCTCTCTGCCGGCCTTTCAATCAGTCACAATGAGCAGAAGGACTCGGAGACCAAGAGGCTCCAGTATGTGGGAACAGATTCATCTGAATCGGAGTTGCAGGCGGGAATGCTTGGTGGGATGTGCAGAGGTCACCCAAGACTTCCTTGACCTCAGATTCTCTACTGGAAAGAGAAACCGAGCCTTGAGCTGCTACAGTCATCTCAGAATTCAACACTTTGCACAGTCTTAGTTTTTAACCTGTGACTCTCCAAAATGTTCATGAAGTAAGAAAAAGAGCTTGGAGTGTCGTCATTCACCTGGTTTTAATGGGTTGATCCTACTGTCAACATGAAAAGACCAAAAAACATTCATCTTCCTAACAACTTATTAACAACCAAAGGCCTGATAAATCTTCTTCCTCTGTGCCGCCATTGTTGTGCAAAAACTATTACAGACACATAAAACGAGAATTTTGTCAACCCATAACCAACTGATTAATGCTCAGCTCGTAAAACATTAATTAGTCTATATCATTAATCTCATCCTCTGCATCAATAATGTCTTAAATATGACACAAGCACCGGATTTAATATGACTTTAACTCTCGAATCAGTTTGAACTGATGGATCATATTTGTTTGAACTGGCTTCCCTCAGCATTAGAGGAGTGAGTGTTGTCAACCACAGACTCAGAAACCCCTCAGCTGTTTTCCTGCCTCGTTTTCCCCGTCACTCTGCGGCGTCTCAGGAAGTGTACGTTCTGCTGTCGGACACTTAAACCACGATCGTCTCATTCCAGTACAATGCAGTGACACAGAATCGCACTGCGAGCACATCCTGCGTAGGCCGACATCCTGATAGTCGACTCCTCTGACCTGCCGTCTATACGATACTCTCCGCCTGCCTTTGCAGAAGCTTTTTGAGCCAGAACCGAACACTTTGTACTGACAACTCATGCTCCTCGCAAGGCCAACGCAAACCGAGCCAATGTATATTCTGCGCCGAGAGATTTGTGGGGGATTATTTGTCTGTTTTTCTGCTGACCGGGCTGTAAATTTTGCTAAAAATTGCAAAACAGAGAGAAAAGCCAAGGTGATCCAGTTACAAGTTCAAATTCAGTGAAAAAAAGAGAGTGTGAGTATAGAAACGGATTCTTTTAACTCCTTGAGCTTAATGGTTGCAACGAAGGATTATTTTCATTTATTGATTCACCAGCTGCTTTTTTGTCAATTAACTGCCTAAAGGTTTAGTCTATAAAATCTTTCAGCATTCAAAATAACATCTGACGAACAGCCTCAAACCAAAAGATTTTTAATTTACCATCATAGATAACCTACAAATATTCATATTTTAGAGGAGGATAAAAATTAAATAATGAATCTGTTGATCCACTAATCAATTAATCAACAACACTATCTTAAATCACCTTAGTCTTAAATTATTGGAAAGGGAAAACATCAAGAGGCAGGCTGAGGCAGAATTTAGCTCAGTCATTTTTGTCCTTCTATGCTGATGACACTGCTTTAAACCTTTAAACACTTTTCTTTTCTTTTGCTTTTATTTTGACACTGTGTTCTAATTTCCTGTCATGTCTGTACAACAGGTGAAAGTGTGGTTCCAGAACCGGAGGATGAAGTGGAAGCGGGTGAAGGGAGGACAGTCGTCTTCGCCCAACGACCTGGAAAATGACGACATAGACTCGGCGGCCTCGCCCAGCTCTGAATGAATGGAGGGGTCGACGTTATGAGAAGGAGATGCGAATAAACCTTGAGAGACAACTGGACACCAGCACAAAGCAACCACCACTCATTCGTTTGGAAATCTGCAGGAATCAAAAGACTCTTTTTAATCCCCCGGAAGAATCACTGAGCTTCTCCTTTGCTGTTGTAAATAGTTGATTATTGTCTATAATGAACTGCATTTTGATACACTATCGATAAAAAAAACCCTGTTCAAGAGGCCACATCTTGCTGCATCGACTGTGTTTAAATACTCGAGATGATACTTGTAGGTCATTGTAGATCAGTGACAGAGTCCAGACAGCAGCTTTAAGGTCAGTGCTGACACATCGGGCCATGATGTGATTGTGTTTGAGTGCATCCCCTTCGGTTCCAATATTGTAATCATGGCCTTTGACGCTTGACTACAACCACCTGGGAAAACTCAGACTGCACAAGTGTTGCCAAGCCATAAGTGCCTCCGAATCACATGGTTTTTTTTTCTCATTTGTCAGTTTCTTTTTTCCTAGAATATTGTTTTTTTTCTGTCAAGCGTTTTTTTTTTTTTTACTATTCTTTTTTATACATGTTGAATGTTATTGATAAAACACAGATGTTGCCTGTTTCTGCAAATAGAATAAATCATCTGCTGCAAAATGGGGAAAATATCTCGATAATTTCTTCCATCCGCAACAATTGAGTTATGATTGGGCAGTAGGTCGATCTGTATTCTTGGCCCACGGTTTTATCACGTGTGGAACTTTTGGTCAGACATGACAATTGTTCAGACTCGAGAACGAAACGATAACTGAGGTGAAGTTCGCTCCCATTTGCTTTTGATGTTGGCAGCTGACATAAAAGGTGATAAATCGTGTGTGTGTGTGTTCAAGCATGGAGAAGTGCAGAGGTATTTTTGCCTGGTTCCAGAGATATGCTGCCCATATCTCAGACTATTCCTGAGCAATTCAAACATGTCTGGTGTTTGTCTGGCTGTTTCACTTGTTGGAAAAACAATCAACCAATCAGAGCTTTGTAGATGTGAGCCAGAAAAATAGAGTCCAAAAAGGTGCCATAAAAACACAACAGGTAAGAATGAGATTGACGCAGCTACAGAACTCAGAGCAGAACTTTGTCAGTCAACATACAGAATTAAGCTCAGGGTCAAAATGCTGGGGGGGAACAATGTAAGGGGCAGGAGGCATGGGAGGGTCCTTACCTAGAAAACAAGATAATAATAATAATAATTATGGTGGAATTTTCTGTAATTTAACATATATATTCAAAGACTATTATTTAAATACATAAAACAAAATCACCAAACTTCCACTGTATATTTATTTAGAGATCTTTGATTATTTGTAAATGTTTGAAAAAGGGATATATAGAGGTACAATCGATGACATGATCAGAGGAATTTGTTTGACTCATAATAAAATGATCATAACTACAACATATATACGAAAAAATGATAGTAAAAAAAAAAGTATAAAATAAAATATAAAAAAATCCATAAATCCAGACATCAAAACATGTGGAGGACTCCCAGCTTGGGGGCATGTTATGTCATATTTCTTTGATCACTACAACAAACATTTAAGCTTCACTGATCAATATTTTATATGGCTCAAATGATTTAATGTTAAACGGGTCAGTCAACAACTCTGCAGCTGTTTTAGTGAAAAAGCAGGCAGGAGTTAGCAACTAGCTTGAGAAACATCTCACAGTTAAAGAGCCAAGTATTTCTTTCAGGGGCTGAAAACCAGAACAGAGCTAAAATGGGAGTGAGTATTGGACTTGTCAGGTCGCCAGAAACACTATTTGCTAATGTTGCTCTAGATATATAAATAGTAAACTGTTTTGCTAACATGTTTTCAAAATCAACTTCATAAGATGCTAACATGTCAGTGTTGTGTTTACAGCTTGTTCTGCTGCCCCAAATGGTCAAACCGTGCAACTGCAGCGACAGTGTTCATGTGGACTGAAGATGACGTGAGCAGGCTGGTACGTCACTGCAAGTAAGAGCGAAATAACGACCTCCTCCAAACAAATATCAGATATAAACATGAGCATGATGTCAGACTGGATGGTAACGTGTAAAAAAAAAAAAAGGCAAATCGGAACTTCCTGTTTGAGGGTCGCAGCGAAAACAAATCTTATCAGGAGGGATTACGCTGCCTGAATGTGTAAAATGGGTGTTCAATGAGAGCCCCTGTTCGCACCAAATCCCTTCCGATGATGGCATAATTATCTTCATTAATATCTCGCATGGAGGTCGGATATCCCAGATCGGAATCAGCTCTCATCAACGCCCACCGAGATCCTGTCTGTCGCACCGTAATCCTGAAGAATGTTTTCATAACGGCGAGTGGTCTTGTTCAGGGTCCAACGCAGATCACCGTGATTGGTGTGAGGCGACCTGACAGGCACTGACAGGGCTATAAGTAGATCTGAGTGTGTGTGTGTGTGTGTGTGTGTGAATAGGAACATTCAATTTTGCACACCACCACTGTCATCCCAGCCGACTCACAAAGGGCCATTAACCTGACAAGGTGGAGTCCAGAAGTATTTGGCCCCCGCGCACTATTTTCAACGGAAGCATCTGGATGGGGCCAATTTGATCTCAACCTGAGTGGAACCAAGACAAACCCACGCACGGGGCCCTCAGGACCAGAGGAAAAAAAAAAAAAGAAAGAAAGAAAAAAGCTTGCTGGCTGACCACTTGCGTATGATGGAAAAGGGAAATAATAGGTGGGTATGGGTGAAAAGACGGCTTCTCAAGTACAGGATGTTGTTGTAGCAGGTAGCCAGTCATCCAATTTCCTGCTTCCCAAAGAAAACAAGAGCTCGAGCGCAGGAGTCCCCAGACTTACAATGGTGGGCCTATGCTCAGAGTCCGGCCAACCAAACAAAGCCTTCAGAGGTTACTGCCCTTTTCTGCTGGTCTGCAGGGACCGGAGTTGGCGGGAAGGTGGGAAGGACGGTTGTTCCACACACACACACATGCACACACACACACAGGGTCGGGGTCAAGTGTTACTGTACGTCTGACCCCTCCGGGCCCCTGCTGCAGCTGCTGGGGGTGGAATAACTCCAAGTGGATCCCGTGCCCGTCTCCCTCCTCACTCAGCCTCTATTAGGGTCTATTATTGTATTAGTGGTAATAGTAGTCAAAATAAACCATGTCCAATTGTAATGATAGTATTAATATCAGCAGTGTAAACTAATGAAGCTGGAATGTTGTTCTTTCACCATAGAGGTCCCTGTTAAAGGCACAAGGGTGGTCAAATTTATGGATTAGATTTAATTGGTGGTGTTGTGATTGTGGGATGTTCGACCAAGCCAAAACACCCAAGAAGAAGAAAATGTAGGTTTCCCTTTCACTTCTCTTCTCCTGCCAATAGCTTTGAACACCTCGCTCTATTTTCTTATTGATTTAGGATAAACTCACTGCAGAAGCACGAGAGAGAGAGCGAGCAACACTTTTCTAAGAATATCACTCTCGCATTGCTGAATCCGAGCTGACAGAAACGTAAGGCAGCGGCAGCCACCAAAAATAAGGATGGATTCGGTCCCGGCAGCATCTCCTGCGCCGTGATTATAAAAGCAGATTCAGCTGCAGGAAACATTCTTGAAATAACTCCTCGTCTTTGAATACAAGCGTCTCTGTGGGCGAAGAGCAATAAGAAAACATTCGTCAGAGTTTTTCGAAGCAGTCGGTGACTTCACCCTCAGCGCTCGATATTCCTAAAACAGGCTCCAGCCGACGGAAGGAATCGCCACTTAAAGCGCCGGAGAATTCAGCCAAGTGCTCGATTTAAGCGAGCGGCTCTTGAGTCGAGCGCTAAAAATGTTCGTGGACCGACGCGGTCGCATGAGCAGCTGTGCTAGTTTCCATTTTTAAAAACGTTTTCCAGTCGCTCATCTGGACGGGAGGGTATTAATGAAACGTGCAGCGTGTCTCCAGTCGACCTCAAAGCACTCAACAGTATTGCAGTTGACACCACGGTCTATAAGCAGGTAGTTCAAGGAGTCAGCCGTGGTTCATGTGGCTATATATAAAATCCAACGTCGTCCAAATGCATCATTAGCAAAAGAGGTTAAGTGACTTTTGAAACATGGAACATTGTATTTTTAACATGAGTTTGCAGCTTCATGAGCTGTCACTTTGCACGTGCATCATAATATTCTTAAACAGCTTTAAATGCAATTTTTGTCTACAATGTTTAAAGGCTATAAAAGCTCACAGTCAAAAAATATACTTTTAGTTTGAAAGCAGCTACAAAAAAAGCAAGTTTTCCTGTAATTTGTCACTTTTCTTTTTCCATCTGAGACGAGTTTGTTTTGTTTTTTTCTCCCTCATCATGATATCAACTCAGAATAATGTTGCATTGTGAGAATGTGAGTTAGCAGAGCGAACACCTGAGTCCTGTGTTTTAGCTTATGTTTTCATTTCGTTAGCCTAATAGCATCGTTGCCTATGTCATATTTGGGCATATATACAGGCAATGGGTGATACAGCAGTGGTAGGAGAGTCAAGTTAGGCAGATATCACAATTTAGCCAAAAAATGACTTAGGCAATTATGCTATTAGCTAACGATATCTTATGCTATTAGCTAACGATATCTAGGTGAAAAGTTAATATATTTGCATGACTGATCAGATGGATTCGAGTTACGTGTCATGGTTTGGTGCTCTGCTTCTTTCAGTTGTATTAGGAGGCGTGGCTGGTTTCCCCTCCCCCCTCCTGGTTACCTGGCAGATGAGGCACACCTGTTCACAATCACACCAATCAACTCTCCCATATAAGGCTGGTCCGGACTCCACTCCAGCACCAGATTATTCCGTCACACACGGTAGTGTCTCACCACGGATCTTCTCTTGTGTAACGCAACCTTACGCTACTTCCAGTAACATGAGCTCTTGCCTGAACGTGTTTTTGATTTTTCTCTTTGTTATTTCTACCTGCATGCTTCGTCTTCAGATCCAGGTCCTGCCACTTGTTTACTGGCCTCTCTGCCAGCGTCTCCAGTCTCTCTTCCTGTCACCAGTTACCAGAACTGGAACCAGTCCTGTTTTTCTTTTTGTGTTTTTTTCTACTTTTCGTCATTAAATTATTTTTCTAAAATGTCAACCTATCTCAGACTCTGCCTCAATTGGTCCAGACCTTTGATTTACCGTCACATTACGAAGACGGAGTGATGCAAAATTCAGCCCAATTATTGAAAGTTATGTGCTCTTTTATTCCTTTTATTAATGAAATATTCTTATTACCAAAGTGTGAGTGCATCAGGTTTTTCACACTCAGAATCCTATTAGATCTTAGAATCATTAAATGAAATTCTCTTTTCTTTGTTAAGTGTTTGTTGCATCTTGTTGCATTTTCATGGTTTCTTGAAGAAGAGAAGTCCATTTTTCAGGCTTTTTAGCCTCAAAATTCCAACATGTATTAAAGTGTATTTTCTTTATCATAAGAAAATTGGAAAGACAAAGCGAACACGCTGCTGGTATCATCATGTCTAAAGTCCATGTCGTGCTCCTTCACCTGCTCTCCCGCCCTGCACTTATTTTGAAAACCCAGCGCTGTGCTTTCGGCTCCAGCAGCTCTTGGCGGGAAAGACCTTGATGGATCGCCGGAGGTGTGAAGGTCAGCACTACAAGAGGCGACCGTAGAAATTAAAGCATGTCCTCCTCCTACTGGGCCCTGTGCTCGGCCGCGGGAGCTCCATCTGCACGTTGTTATTGTGCGCTGAGACGTCGGGCCGTCGCTCACATCAAAGACTCTGCACAATGTGACGGGCTGATACGGACGGACGCCGCTGTGAACGCGTGAGATAGTGAGAGTTAAGATAACATCATAACAGGGGAATATTGCAGGGGTGTGTGTGTGTGAAGGAGGAAGGGGAGGGTTGGCTCTGACTTTGTGTTTAGGTGCTTCACTAATTTTTAAAATGAAATAAAATAATTACATTCATGCCTTATTGTTTCGGACGGTCTCATCCGACGTGACCTCGGGAATGCTCAACAGAAACGTCTTTAGCCTCGTTCTCATCTTTTCAAACCTGACAGTAACGGTCTGTCATGGAGGCGTCTGTCTCACTTGCCGATGGCTGCAAAAGAGCAGAGCGCGCTGGGCTTTGTCAAATGAAACGGACCCGGGAGAAAGTTAATGTAACAAGACTGTTCTCCGTCTTCCTGCCCTCGTCTCTGTGATCCTTCATCCAGTTACCTGCAAACAGGCTGGAAGCAGTGGACACACATCCTCTCTTTCTTCTCATCCTTATTGTTATTTTAGGCCACCTGCAAATCTATTTCTCCATTTTAGCCTCCTCTGGTTTGTGTGTGTGTTTTTCAGCCTCTGGTTTGTGTGTGTGTGTGTGTTTTTCAGCCTCTGGTGTGTGTGTGTGTGTGTGTGTGTGTGTGTGTGTTTTTCAGCCTCTGCTTTGCGTGTGTGTGTGTGTGTGTTTCAGCCTCTGGTTTGTGTGTGTGTGTGTGTGTTTTTCAGACACACACACACACACACATGCAGGACAGAAACCACCGAACAGCAAGAAAAGGGAGGAGGAAATATGCGATCTCTTCCGCACATCCTCCCCAGACGGCCGTTGTGTTGAAGGAGGCGTACGAGGAGTCCGCATGTGTGTGTCATGTCCGACCGAACATGCCTGCATGTGTGTGAGCTTGCGTGTCCGTCTGTGTACCTGTGTGTAGTCTTTGCTGGACACTGGTGCAATCCGCCTCTGCTCATCCTCCTCCTCCCCCCCCGAAGCCTCTCGTCTCCGGTGATTAGCGACTCCTGCAGGAGTTATAAATCTTCCATTTCCATTGCACAATCAGTCAGGACGGGCCAACGTCGAGGAGCTGCACAACATTAAATTATCTGAGACTTCCTACAGAGGCTCCTTTGGATGTTGCATTTGAAGCGAAGTGGATACCAGAACCTGAGGCCGCGGGGCTCTGGTGGATGGCTCCCTCTGGTTGGTACCTGTTGTGGAGCCAGGAAATCCAGCAGCAGTTTGACTCTGCAAACCATCACACAGAGGAGCACTCAATCACAGTGTTTGCTGAGCGGAGTGAACACAGAAGGCCTTGTTCACCAGAAAGCACACCGCGAGTTCGCACAGCATGAAGGCTGGAGAGCGAGGCTTCACTGTCTCACTCAAAGACATCAAGAAAAATAGATGGGGAACAACAAGCATACATTGGAAAGTCCACATTAGTCTTTGTGACGCTGCAGGACGTCTTTGGTTTTTTTAGTCAGAAAAACAGAAACAGTTTGTTAGTTTGTTGTTCTGATCTTCAGCTTCTTTAGTTCATTCAGCTGAGTCGAAGTCACATGATTTCTCTGACCTCTGATCCTGCCCCTAACTTCTGTTCAGACTGAATATGAAGTGACTTTTAGAGGCGAACAGAGTCAATGCAAAGGTGGGCGCTCACAGACACGTTTGCCTCGAGTGGTGTGAATCATGTCGGATGATTTTTTTTTAACTTGAGTTAAAACTTTGCTTGTATCTTGAGGCTGTGTGACTCCACTTCATCAACCACAGAGACAAGAAAAAAAAAAAACACGGTCATATTCTGCAGCATCTGTACTGTCGGGATATTTGTTTGGGACGTGGATGAATAAAGAAAAGTGGATGCAGCTTTCCAAGATGTCACCACAGGCATTTGCATTAAAGTTGCATGAATGTATGTCAAAAATATTTTCCGATATATAATTGTTTTGTTTTGTTTTACATCTGTTTGTAAAGATTTGTTGTGTCACGTGATCATGCAATACCAAGAGTGACCACTATGCCAAAAACCGCCTCTCAGTCCGGAGCTGCTCCTGGTGGATTTGATTCAGGGTAAATCACATTAGTGCAGGTTAAATTAACTCAACAATGTTAGACTGGTTAGAGCACAGTCTTATTCACACAACCACAAGAGGGCGCTTGTCAAGGTTGTTTCAAGATTTGAGCAAACGCTGTCAATAGAACAACATAATAGCAGCAGTGCTTTTTCACAAGCTTCACTGAACCTGAACTGTGATATTTTGTAAAGGTTAGGTTTTCAAACCTTCACATTGTGACATAGAAGGATCATAAACTTAATCTCTAATTTAGTGTTATTTATGTCAGAGTGTTACAACAAAGCCTCACCTGAAAGTGTTCAACAGTAAAACACGTCTACAGAAAAACATATCAATCAGAAACATCAACAGCTTCTCACTCTCTCTGCCCAACAGTCGACCTTGTCCTCACAGTAAGTCAATCCCACATGTAGAAGCTCGAACCCTCTGGTGCGACCGGCGAGTCTCTCCATCACTCACAAATCAGCCATTGTGACCAGGTCTCGCTTCAGGTCCCCTGTCCAAACAGCCGAGCGCCGGGGAGATGCTCCTGGAGGCGACGGCATCGGGCAGCGGGGGAACCATCCATCAACGCCAGGGCTGCACCGGGATCAGGCCGCTGTCATAAAGGTGTCATGGCCGCCAGACGCACGGGACAACAAAGACACACACGAGTTTGGCTTCTGGGGTTTGGTTTCGCAAAAGCATCTGAAGACTGAGGCCACTGGAAAATGCAAACGCAGGACTAAGGTGAGTGGTTGTTGATAATGGAAAATCTAAGACTGCACTCATAGAACTCAAAAGGTCTTTGCGACACAAAAGTTTAAGAACAAGTTTTCTCTCTTCATAATTTGTAAAGATGAAAATAAGAACGTAAAAGCTGCACTAGTCAATATTTTTAAGTTAATAATGTCTCAGTATGTGATGTGAAAGGTCACCTGACTCTTTTGGTCCTCTCAGCTCTACAGAGCTTTTTAGCATTTTGGCTCCTTGTTTTGGTTTTCTGGCCTGTAATTGGTCCAGAGTTGTGCTCATTGATGACTGTTTCTGTGGTTGGAGAAACAACCATGTGTGTGACAAACTTTAATATAAGTTCTAAAGAGTATCAACTTTACAAATTAAACTTTCCTTCGTTGGAAAAGTTTCTATGATTCTGTGTAACAGTTTGAAGTGGACTCTCTAGTGTTAATGCACATATTCATGCATGAAGACGAACAGTAAGAGACTGTGGGGTTTTTATATTGTTATTGTAATGATGGGATTTATCTGCGTTGTTCATGCATTATGTCAGAAGCAGGACGTAATATCCAAAGAGCCTCTTGTGTTTGCACGAAAGCATAGACGTTTAACACTCACAGACTGATCAATAAAGAGCAGGGTTGCCGACCATCAGCCGCACATTTACTGCCCCCAGTAAATTCCAGGGATTTGGGTTTCCACACAAAGCTTCAGGCGCAGGGTGGCAGAGTTCTTCGAGTACAGGTGTTGTCATAAAAAAAGATGACCAGGGTCCAACAGTGAGGAGCTTGTATGAGGTAATGCCGTCAAACAGAGGGGGAAGGCGACAGCAGCGAGTCGCAGTTTGTGTTTGAACAAGGTGTTATTTTAAAGCGTTTGAGCTCAAATATAAAAGGCTTCTGAGTTTCAATGTCTAGTAAACACACTTCAGTCATGGGAACAGTTTGGAAGAAGGCACCAGTTTCACACATGCTCTGTAATGTATAAACTGTATTCACATTATATCCTGTTTCTTAATAAATCACAGTGTGAAATTTGTAAAATGTAAATAAATGTTAAAGCTAAACTCGGCCTGAAGTCGCAGAAAACATCTGTTGGCATCAGTTACGTCGGTGACCACATGTTAATGCTAAATTCATTTTCAAAAATTTTCCCAGCCATCTGGTCCTGAGGCAGCGAGAGAGAAAAAAAATCTGCACAAATATTTGCAAATAGTATTTCATCCAGGTCTGCAGATGATTTCAGTGAATGCAGATGGAGCCACACAGTGAGACCAGCTCCGCTTGAAAATATACAGACTCCCCGGTTCTGTCCTCTCTGTGCTTTAATGATCTGTGGGGGTAGCGTGAGCCAAGAGTGTGACTGCGTTCACCTGTGCCAGCACACTTAGCCTGGCCCGCGTCCAAACCAGCTTTGAGCAGAACCAGAAGTGGGCTCGGCCGTCGTGAACCAGGATTCTTTAAATCTCCTCATCCATCCAATCCACCACCGGCCGGCCGTCTATCCCGCTACCATCCCTCCACCCACACTCCGACTCCCAAAGGCTCCTGCAGTCTGGGCTGGGGGAGCCTGTAGCGTGACAGTGTGTTTGCCTACCTTGTATGTATGGATATCTGTGTGTGGGTGTGTGTGCCTGCATCGCGTCTCTGCAGGTATATGCGTGTGTGTGTGTGTGAAGCCTGACGTTTGTTATTCTCTCTACAGTCACACTTTCTTTCATCAGGGCCCGTCCTGCAGCCCACAGACTCTCAGTATACAGTTTCATAGTCTAGGGCCTCTGTCTGCCGGAGCACGTGGGTGGATGATTTCTAACACATGGGAACCTTGGGAGCCCACGCAGTCCTGGAACAATAGAGGACCTGTCAGTATCAGGGCGCTGGAAGAGGACGAGACGGCAGGCGGTGATGATGTCAGAATCATTCACACCCTCCCACGCTTCATCCGCCCTTCTTGGCTCCGAGCCGCCGGGACGCATGCACACATACAGAAGCATCCAAAAAAAAGCTGGTGGCATGATAGTGCATAGAGATCTGCCTTCCTCTGCTGCTGTACAAGTGCATGAGCCTGCAAAGATACAGAGTAAGATCAGTGAACCAGCTAATGTCCCAGCTAACGGAAAAGTCCGGCGATGTTGGTCGGTCAGTCTTGGTCACTTTGGTTCAGAATGACCAGAACTATTTGATGGATGGGAACAAATTTTGGTGCACACATTCATGCTTTCAGGAAACTTTTCAACATCTGCAAAACTAAAGACATTTAGTTCGTCATTGTGTTTAGTGCTAATTTGCAAATCAAAACTTTGCTTCGACGAACTCCCATGAAAACGTTTTCAGACCTGATCGTGTTTGTTAACGTGAGTTGTATTAAAAAAATGTACATTGTACTACTTTAGACTTTGACCTTGTATTGGGTTCTCCTGGTTTCTGTCTAGAACCTGGTGGACTAGTTGTGGTTGATCATCCAGACAATTTTATTTGGAGGTAAAACAAAAAGTGAGTGCAGCAAAAATGTGAATAATCCTCAACGCACCTACAGTACGCTCGGTCAAAGTTGAACCAGGAAGTCCGTCTGTAAACTGTGGTGGATGTTTTCAACGGATAGTTTGAGTAAAAATGTAAAGTTTTTTACTTTGTGTTCCAAACAAGTAAAACTGTGTCATTGTTTCTGTTTTTTGCCTCATCAAGCCTACTTTTATTGATGACAGATTTCATTAACATGATTTGCAAAACTATAAAATAAGACTCACATTTTATGCCAGAATTTCCTTCTAAATCCAGTTATCAGCTTCTTCCGCGTCTGCCAGAATGATTTGTGTTTATGTCTGAACACAGGCTCATGTGTATGTGAGTCCATTCATGTGTGTGTGGGTATGTGTGCGCTGCTTTATACACAAAATCCCACTCAAAGCCCTGAGGATTAGTCCTCTCAGAGCAGCCGTTCTCCAGCTGCAGACCTCTTGTTCGCCTGGTGGATAGCGATCTGACTTCCTGTGACACCTCCACCTCCCTGAAAGTGAGAACCAGCGCTCATGTGGGCAGCGGATAGTTTGCATGTTAGCGAGTTGAATGAGCTCCACCAAGCTGCCGAATGCCCCCAGGATGATATCGGTTTTATCTTGAGCATCAGTCGTCAGCTCTTTCTGGGCTGTAGCCACATGTGCATCTGCAGAACATGAGAAGGTTTTTGTTGGACAAAGCTCGAGACCCAGTTACTGTATACCCCTCTGCCTCTTTCTCCACTTCTTGATCAGGAACCAAAGGACAAACATTGGCTTAATTTCTCTGAATTGTCTGGATTCAGAAGCAACAGCAGAATCCACCGCCGCCGCTCGCCTGCCAGCGTCGGAAAAATAACAGTGTCGGAAAAATAAGAGGCAACACAATATGGTCGAACGCCGGGGAGGGAAGGTGGGTAGCCGGGTAATGAGGGGAGCTGCTGACTGTTTGGAGGTTTAGAGTCGGGGAGAGGGAAAACAGGGCTGTTCCCAGCGGTCGTCTGGAGTCCTGCGAGGCCACAGCACACGCCAAGCACCGAGAGTGAGGAAAGCAATCCATCAGTGGAGGTCCAGAGGAGGAAGGGAAGGTGGGGGGGGTGCAACACTGGGCTAAAGCATAACAATATGTGAGTGTGTGTGGCCATTGTTAGCCGTTCAGGGTCATTGTGTGTCGCTGGTAGCCTCCACACCCTCTGGTTTCAGTGGGAGTCAGTACCTTCAGATACTCCCAAGAGGCGGGTAGCAGACAGGACCTGTGGGAAGCAGAGAAACCTCAGCACAACAACAACATGCCAAGCAATGGGAATGCCCTATTTAAAGTGAAAGGAAAAACAATGCAGTGGTTCTTATTCCAGACCTTTTTTTTTTTAAGGTGGAAACAGCTCTGAAGATGATTTACAATCTGAAGCCTCATGCTGATGCCAAGCGTTTTCTTTCTTTGTCTTTTAGATGTGCGTGCTGCTTCTGACGCCACTGAAAACCAAACCATGATCCGCCATCTTGAAAAGTGTGTAAATACTGTCATTAATTTGTTTTCTTCATCTGCTCATGCTCTCTGATGAGTTTTTAATGTATATATGTACATTTTGGAGTTCCTCAAGGCAGCATCTTCGGCTCCCTCCTGTTTCCCTAATACAATTTATACATACATTTTCATACAGCTAATATCTATTAATTGATGTATTGATTGCTATTTTTTAATCCAACGGTTTTACATCCATTCCTACCCCCACAAAAGTCTTTATTTACTTTAATTGTTTTTATATATTGCATATTCTTATTGTAAAGCCGCCATAAACGTTTTGTTTGATTTCTTTGTATGGAAAATACTGTATGAACAAATATGATTGGGATCATTACTGTGATCATTAGAACTGGATCACTTCAGTGAAGCTGCAGAAGGTGAGTTGAATCGCACCAACTGTCTCCGACACATCATGTGATTCTTGTCTTGGTAAACTGACAGGTTGTTATGTCAGCCTGCAGGCTATCTGCCTCTAACCTAAACAACCCTGAGATTACCCCCGTGTTTGTTTGACTGTTTACTCTGGGCGAGGTTAGCCCCCTCCCCACCCACAGCAACACGAGCCATTGCTGCAGACCATCTGTGGACACGGGTCAGTGTTGACCTACCGCTCTCCAAACACCAGTCAGCGCCTCCGGAGGGAATCAGTCGGAGCAGCGGCAACATAAATATGGTCAATACGGAAATATGGTGCCTGATTCTAATGTTTCCACATCAGCACCATCGAGACTTCAACTAAGCTACGTCTGACAATGAGACGTCTTATTATCAGGAAATAACAATTCAAATCAAATTAATTTATTCAAAAATGTGGTTACTCATAAAAACCTCTAAAGCTCTTTTCTTGCATGAACAGTAACAATATTCACTGTAAGCAATGTTTTAGATGGTTTCAGATTGTCATTGTTTTGTTGAGGATTTAAACTATGTGCATCAAATCATAAAAAGATTTTACCAGAAAGCAACCTGTCATTTTTTAGGCTGTTTTAAAGTTACATTTTCCTACATTCTGTAAATACTTCAAAAATGATCCCCCTCTTAACTCGACTAAGTATCAAACACATCATCACAGTGAACGATCTCAAAGGGACAATAAGCCGGTGTTCAGACTGAAAACAGACCTGAATTTGAAAAAGAAAAAATGCAAAGGGCTGCATTGGTGGGGGACGTTTTTTTTTTTCAAATGTACTAGTGAGACGATGAAACATGATCCAGGAAGTCCAGTTTGAGTAATAGATCCAGTGTTCTGGCTCATCAGAGGCCAAAACACTGCGCAGCACTTTATAAAAGTCTGACACAGGATTATCACAGCAGCAATCATTTATGTTCGGTCACAATGATGGTCTGGTAAACTGGCTTTCATGTTGCAAAAGTCAGGCCTTCAGTGAAGTCCACCCATTGAAGTGAATGGGGGGGCAGGGGCTGTGCTGTCTGAGCAAAGTCCTGTGAGATTCTGGCCCAGACGAACACGTTGCTTCTGTTGTCATGTAAAGACAGACCTACACTTGTTTTTTTTTTACACTACACAGTCGGAGCTTTGAAGAAAATCTGCTGGGGATGTAAAAGAAGAAATGTATCTGAGGAAGTCTCCAGGAAAGTATGTCCATTTTGTAGTTACGGCTTTGAATTAATCTCTTCAGGTCTCAACACTTCCTACTGTCAGACTGCCCGATTATTATGGCCATTTAACACCACATCAAAAAGACGGGCAAACAAACCAAATACACGCCAGAGTCTCGGCACCAGCTGGTGTGAAACCAGCGGCCTGTATCCTATTCCCTAATCCCGTCCCACGGCGGACAGGAACTCTCACAGAGACCGTCCAAACCCCTGGCCTTTCGGCAAAACACCTGGTGGCGCCGATGGCCAGAAGTGCCACCTCCCTGCTATTCATCATCATCACCAGCTTTCATAAGCCCATAGTTAGTCTTCATCACTCCGTCCTCCTCCGTCATCCAGTTTCCATCGCCCGACTCGCCGCAGGTCTGCACACACAAACACTCAGGAAAGCTACACCGGGGTTCGCCTGCGTCTGAAGGGGGGAAGTCTCAGCATCCACAAGTGTCGGCCGCCTTGGCTGTAAACCAATTCCTGCCAGGCTATCGCCTTTCAGCCCTGCAGTGTCTGAGTTATTACAGAGCGGCTGTTCGCGGCGGCCGAGCCCAGCGTGCTCCGGTCTGCTCCGACCCGGCGCTGAGCTCAGTCGGCCGCCTCGCCCCCTCGGCCCCCCCCCACTCGCCTGCGACCAAACGCAGCGCCGAGTGCTTCCGCCGCAGGTGTCTGAAACATTCCTCTCCTCCTGTCAATCCCTCTCCTCTTTGACGAGAGCTTTAATTCCCCGTCCTCTCGCTGCCTCCCTCCCTCCCTCCCACGCTCCCTCTCTCTTTCTGGGTTAGTCGGCTCATTCAGTCCAGATTGTTCTCATTTAGTTCAGGACTCACTATCTCGCTCAGACCCATGGAGCTCACATGCTGTCCATCTCTGTCACACACACACACACACACACACACACACAAACACACACACACTTTTCTTCGTCAATCCCTGGCTTGGTTTTACAAGTCTGAGCAGCTGGTTTGGCTGCTGAAGCTCTGGGGATTTGAGAGTTAAAGAGATAAAGCTTGAGGAAGGTGACAGAGGGAAAGTTCAAGGCACATTACAGAGGTTGGCTTTGGTGTGTGTGTGTGTGTGTGTGTGTGTTGTTGGTCGGAGGTTTGAAGGAAAGTGAGACTTGTTCCCACCTTCTCTGCCCCGAGTGACCCTCTCCTCATTTCACACCCAGGCCCTGTTTACACCTGGCGTTAACAGGCGTCCTGGGTGATCACATGTGGACGGCTCTGAGTACGTCAGTTCACACGTCACAACACGTCTTCACCACGCGTGATCGGATCGCACTTCTCCGCCCGAGATGCAAATGAACACAAGCATCATTTCAGTTTGCAAAGACAAAATGTGAAACCACTTCATTCATTCATTCAGTTTGTTTACTGTTTACTGCTGGTTACGACTGTCCTTTATTGTGCCACTTTATTCAGTTAATATTTGGTTTGGTTTTTTTATACAACAGGTCACATATTTATTGACACTATGGTCCTTTATGCACTATGGTCACACTATATTTTTGCACTGTTCCTTTTGTCTTTGTTTGCTTCACAGCTCGACGTGTCTTTAATTGCCCCCCAGGGACGAATAAAGTTTTTTTTAATTGAATTGAATTGTAGTGTTCAACCGACCATCATCAACAGTAGCTAACACACTGGGACACAATGTTTATTAGAAGAATAACTAAATGTTTAACATTTGCTGCATTTACAAGAAGAAATAATTAGGAATTTTTCAGAGACAGAATCAGAAAGTTTATAAAGTTTCTTATCATTCAACACCTCACAAAATTGTGTGACTTTTTTAAGGTTGACTGCAAAGGCGACAAAGAAGGAAGAATCTGCAGAAGCTTTAAGTTATAATTTTTCTCATCAACTCTCAAGTTTTTTAAGGGAGTTTCAAACAATTGAAAGCAACAGTTTGTTCACAAACATCTGCAGCTTTTTTTGGCACGTAAGAGAGTAATTTACATTATAATACACAGTCTGGAATCAGACCGTGTGTTGGTGTCTGGCACATCAGCGAAGTCGGCTGTGCTTCACTGTGACCCAGGACACATTCACGTACACACTGCTCGAAGCATGTGATGGCAGACGCAGCCTTTCCTGCGCTGGACTAAGGTTTCCTACCTAAACATGAGGGATTCACGAGAAATTATTCTTCCATGTAATCGAGCACAAAATGACCTCACTGATGACATCCTCAGTGTTTTCTGTTCACACCGGATCAGAGCTGTGATCAGTTACTGACACATGTCGAACTGCCGCTGTTTCAGTGTGATAATGTTTTATTGTGAAGCATGAAGGACAGTTAGGAGGGTGGAGGTGGAGGTGGAGGGGGTGGGGGTGTGTGTCCCAACTCAGACAACTAATGTTCTCGTCTTTTATTTTCCAATCTTCAACAGGTGTTTTATTCGCCCAACCTCAAAGACACTGAGCAGATGTTGGAGACAGAAATCATTTTTGAAAACTTTGTGATCAGTGTTCGGACGTGGTCTCGGCTCCACAGCAGAGGTTCTTTCATTCACACCTGTGGTTCGCAGGACAGACAGCTCAATAAAAATCATTTTTTATGTGTGTGCACTTTTAATGCCAGCCTCTTTTCTGCCTTCTCCACGCCAGCTGTGGCACCGCCGACGGCCATAAAGTCACTTAAGCACTGTGTAATTTCCCTCCGACACAATCCGCAGAAAGTGAGAAAGCGAGAAGCCGTCCAACACGGTAGCACCACCTCTCCCTCAGCTGTCCCGCCGAGTGGGAGGCCATGTTGTTTGTGTTGTGTAACTACCGCCGGCGAACCCGAGCACCAGCGGTAATAAAGCCCAGAAATCACAGCCCGCAGTCGAATATTTACCTTCGACTAATCTGAGCGTGGTTTATATCATCTGAGCCGTGTGAGTGGATGGAGGCCGACAGGGGGGGGGGGGGGGGTCGCTGCACCCAGACACCTTGTCTTGACCCTTTGCGAAAACCAGTAGACACTTTTGAGGAAACCTGATCGGCAGCGAAAACAAAATTAAGTCAGGTCTTTATTTAAGGCAGGAGCACAGATCTGTGATATCCAGAGAGGAGACAAGAGGGGGAGGAGAGGGGGAGGGGGTGGGAGGGTGGAGTGCCCCCCCCCCTCCTCCTCCTCCATCCTCCATCCTTCTCTCTTCTGAGTTGTTTTCTGAATGCCTGCCAGGAAAGTTTAATGGCTGTGGAATTTGGACAGGAAAAAAGCGGCGCTGGAAGTTTCAGAGGAAGTGGGGATTTGTGCCTCACGAAGGCAGCACCTCTGTTTGTGTTCTCCCGGCCCGAGAGAGAGAGACAGACAGAGAGAATGAAAGACAGAGGAAGAGCGTCAGAGAGCTTTTCCAATGAACACCGCTGGCCTCGAGGGGGGGGGGCAACGCTCAGACGGGCCGTGATCATTTAACCTCACACATACATGACCGTGCATAGAACAATGCAGGGACGCACACACCCACACACACACACAAATATTTCCACAAACCGAGATGCCGAACACATGCACACACACGCTGCAACCGCAAACATGCACATCACACACGGCCACATACACACTTCAGCTCCTCCGACCGCGGCCCAGCTGTTTCTCACTGCCGCCTCAGACAGTAGGAGACAGATGCTGCAGCCGCACGTCCTTCAGCTTCAGCGTATTTAGGTTTACAAATGAACGGCAGCGAGAGTTCCACATGAGGTTTGAAGATGTGATTCAGAGCAGTATTTTGGGTTTTATGTGGCCCAGGTTTGAGCAGATATCTGCCTCAATACAACAGAGGCACATGGTGGATTTGTGATGTATGTCTGTGTTGGTTTATTTTAAAATCATGGAGTTTTTTTGTGCAGAATATCAATCAACTTCTTGCAAATAAAAAAATCGTCAAATTACATTAAAAACTTCTCCTCGGGATGATGCACAAAATTTGCTGGGGACTTTTTTTCTATCAAAGAAATCCATTTGAAATCCATTCACATTGTGGATTTGGGTGAGCTCCCTGGCAGCATGATGATAGTCATTTTCTTTTTGAAGACTATATAAAGCATAAATACACTCAGATATTTTCCCGTCTCTGTCTCGGTGCCCACCAGGTTTACGAACTCTAATCCTGGCCTCTGCCTTCCCACAGCTTCTCAGACCCCAGACTCTCACCCATGTCACCACTTAATGGCTGCACATCTGCCTGGCTCCCCATCCTTCAGCCCACACCTCCTCCAGCCCAGCCCAGAGACAGATGGGTAGACATGGGGACAGACAGGCCAGGCGCCCCCAGCCAGCCAGGCAACCAGTCAGTCAGTCAGTCAGTGGAAAGAAGGCCCTGAAGCTGGAGGCCACTGGATCCATTACACACGTGTACGTTAAAAAAAAAACACTAATGGCTTCCTTGAGCCTGCGCTGGCATCAGCTACCAGGGGAATCCTCAACACTCACATGGATGCTCAGACGCACACACAAACACACGCTCACACATGTGCGTCCAGTCTACGTGAAGCGGCGTAAGAATTGATGGGGACACATCCAGCTCTCATCACTCGGAGACGGTTTCAAAAAGCCACCGGGAGGTTCACAGAAACATTGGAGCGGGAGGATAAGCTGCAGCACATGTCAGTCATGGACGTGTTTTAATGGCTGTGATGAAAGGCAGCGTGTTTGCATCCAATAAAAGATCTGTGTATGAAGGAGCTCTCCACCGATTTTACTCATGAAGCTCAGGTTATTCATCATGGAGGGAACCTGAGAACGCAGATGTGAAATGTTCTCTGTGTCTCTTGATGAAGTCTGAGAAAACAGCCCCAGTGATCAGGGTGGTAAAGGGAGGTATGTTGCATTGTGGGAAATGTAAGCTTCAGCATTTTTGAGAATTGACCTCTACTTGGATGAAAAGTCTTGATATCATGATTTTGAATGTTTCCCTGAAAAGTTTCTTTAAACTTTCTTTAAATCTCTGGACTGAACTTTACAGGAAAATAATAATTCCAGTATTATTTTCACACTATTTTCCACATCTGAGGCTTCCTTTTAGATGAAACCAGGTGTGATCAGGTTTGGTGGATTGAAAGGTTGTCTCTGATTGGTCGGGGGTCATCATGTGATTCTGCCCAGGTGTCTCTGGTGACAGTGATTGTTTGAAATGGCTTCAGATCAGCTCAGAGTTGAAGATGTTCAGGCGTCATTGTTATAGCTGG
>JBBMOC010000031.1:423104-430214 GCA_037975185.1 Centropyge bicolor | reverse complement strand
TGGTGGGGGGGATAGGTGGAAGGCCAGGAGGGGCGTGGACAGGGGGGACGAGGAGAGGAGACGGTGGACTCACACCAGGGGATACACCATAACACTTGCTCTTTGGTTCCACATCTGCACGGCTGCACGGCCTTGTAAATCCACATTCCTCGTCTGGCCGGATGCAAACGCAGCGACTGATGCAAGTGCATGAACCCAAGGACACGTCTTCACACACTGTTGCATTGTTGTTGCATTTGAAAGGTGATGCCGAGCGTCACGTGCAGGTTCACGAGACTGGATCGACACATCGCCCTCTGAGATTCTCTGTGAGCGAGAGGTCGCTCCAAATGTTCCAATCACAGACAAGAAAACTAAACTTTATTGACAAGAAGTAGACTAACAGGAAGCCGAAGATCTCAGAGTATTTTGAGTTGAATTTTTAGGGCATTGCAGGAGCCGATACAAAAGTCTTAATGACAGCTCTAATATTTTAAACTAGTGCCAATATGATACCTGACCTTTGGTTCCAATACCTAAATAGTACTTTTAATACAAAGAAGTGTTCTTTGTATTGTGAACTGTTCCTGAGTCCATGTATTAATCTCCTTTACACAGTCATGTGTTCACAAAGTGTTGAACCTCTCTCCTCGCTCATGAACGACTGAGTTCATACCCAATCATGATCCTATCACCTGTTACCAATGAACCTGTTTACCTGTGGAAGGATCCAAACAGGTGGTTTTGGATCAGTCTGTTGTTGCTCCTGTCCCGACTTGTTCGAAACATGTTGCTGCCATCAAATTGAGAATCAGCAGATATTTCCAAAAATCAATGAAGATGATGATCAATCGTTGTATCTTAAACCTTCAGTATTACCTTCAACAGTTGCATTCTGGGATTGTTTGTGAGTCTTTCCATTTTGTTCAGTGCATCAACTTTAAACTTACAACTGGAACATGTGAATAATGTTTGGTGATGTTGTTGCTTTATCAATAGGAAGTGGTTTCCTCTGAACCCGAGCAGACGTTCGCTCCAGCACTTGACAGTTTCCAATACTTTCAGCACATATATGGTGTCGTATTTATGTTTAGTCTGCTCCGTTGCATTACTGTTATGATCTATAGCAGACAAAGTCTTTAGTCTGTTTTATTTATTAATGGGAGATTCTGGGCTCCAGAACTTTAACCACAAATATTGAGCCTATTTGATATGAAGTCGACGTTCGTTCTCCGCGGCGTTTCCTGTTCACTCGACTCCGCTGGCTCGAGTCCCGGCAGATCTTTCCTTGTCTCTATCCCTCTCGTGCTTCTCACTTTCTCATTAGAAGAGCAGAATGCGTGAGAGATTTGGATTCCGACTCAGAATGAGACGCAGAGAAACAGTGCTTGTGTCAGTCCGTCATGGTGACGAGGCACCGGGTCACGGCGCTCTGTTATTCGACCCCCCCAGACTCCGAGGAGGCTGGTGAAACCTGCTCCGGCTGGGGTCCGCTCCAAGAAGCCCCCCGGTATTACCCGCCTCTCCTCGGCCCGCGGGCTTCTTCCTGACAACCTGTGTGAGTCGGAGCAACATTTCACTCATCTCCTCCGTGATATTTCATCAGCAAAACGAAAAGTCGGAGAACGAAGGAAAGAGACAGAGCAATCAGTTTAAAAGACCTGACAAATGCAATAAGCCAAAGGTTTATTTCAGCGCTCCCTCCAAATGGGTTTTAAGATATTGTATTACTCTGTTTATGTAAGACTATTTCTTAATTATAGTGTGTGTGCGTGCACGTGTGTGTGTGTGTGTCTGCGCCCCGTGTGCACGTGTCCTTGTGTTGTACACTAATTGGTCTTGATAGGCTCGGAAAAGTGACATCATTACCAGATTGTCTGGATTTCCCCCAGAGGTCAAACAAGTGGGCAGGATTGAAACGGAGCCGCGCGGCGCGGTGAGGGGAACAGATCCACGGGGGCTCAGATCTCTGCTCTGCCTCCATCACAGCTCCATCTGTGGTGAGCGTAACCGAGGGCGACACGGCGGAGGACTGGGGGCAACTTTTGTGCGTTTCAGTTGTTTTAATCTTCCTCAGAGCAGCGTGGCGTTTTTCATCCTTTCGAGCAATATCTTACATCTGAAAGGCAGAAATAGAGAAAGACAACTAGACGCTACGCAACCTCAGCTTCTGCTCCATCTCTCGCTCTGAGCTGAATGTGAATGATATAAGAGGATATTAGGTGTCATATGAATGAATAGAAGCAGCTATAAAAGAGCTGTATCACATAAAGCTGCAGCAGTTTTAGCATGATGTTAAAGGACGGTGATTATTTAGGATTTATTCAAAGCAAAATGAGAATAAGAATAAAGACGTTACTGTATAAATTTATTCTGCAGCAGGTTATCAGACATAAGACGAGGTCGACGTCCAGCTCTCAGATCTTCAACCAGCTTCCTCTGTGTTGGTTTGCAGCTCGTCCACAGACTCTTTTTATTCGCCTCCTATCTGGAACAAACCCCCAGCTCACTTTTAAATCAGCGCTGAAGACTTTACTGTTTGCTGCTCAACAAATTAAATTTAGGACCTTTCATTCATATGAAACAGCTTTTCTTCTGTTTTATTTTACTTTTCAAACCTATTTCTCTTGTCTTTTTGTGTTGTTTCTTTTCTGTCTTGTCTTAATGTCTTTTTATTTCATACATAAACAACTGAATTACTTTGTTGTTGACAGGTGTTATATAATATAAACTTGTCTTACCTGGACAGGATTGGAGGTTTTTCATCTGACCTGTCATTCAAAGGCCTCATTAATATGACGACACCAGAGACAGGTGATGAACACTAATTCAAAATCATGTCTTAATTATTTATACACACTGAAAATCACTGAGCCAGAAGTCCAGAAACGGTTTTGATCCCGTGTTAAACATTAAAATTTGAACTAACACTGACTCTTAATACTAGTGCATCCTTTGCAGTTTTGAGACAGTTTTGAAGTGAAATATCAGCTTTGGCCAAAAAAAGCATATTTCACTTTTTGTAAATAATCCGGCAGTAACATAAACTAGCAGCACAAAAATAACACAACAGAAACCAGTGAACTCCAAATTACATCTGTGCTTATTAACTCATGCTGGGTCAGTTTTAACAATCATTATTGGCAACACAAAGACTCTCTGTTTTAACTCATCGCCATTATGACTAATCATAATTTTGTCACTAGAATATTTCACTTGACTCTCTCAGTTTGTTTTAACCAAGGCTGTAAAATATTCGATATTTTGCTGTGAAACTAAACTGTAATTGTTGAAATGGTTTAATAAGATCAGGCCTCATACTGTTCTTCCCTGTTGTCTCTGTGCTACTTGAGCACTGACTTGAAAAATGTAACAGTAGGTCACTGACGCCACCTAGTGCTCACATACGATATTGTATTCTTCACATACCTTAAACTGGATATGGAGGCCAAATGGATGAGAACAATCTGTGGTTTGATTTAAATCTCTCTGGTCTAAATGTATTAACTTTATTTAGCCATTGAGTCATTTTCCATGTGGTTTTCATGTGTTTAGGCTTCTTCACTGGTCACATGACCAAAGTGCCCAGAGACGAACCTTTAAGATCATTTCAGCTGCTGCTTTTTCCTTTGATTATACTTTCAACTTCTCCTCCATGATATTTCTTTGTTTGTTCAGCAGATATAATTAATGTTTGTTTGATTTTACGAACCGATTATGCGGCTGATTAGAGAAGGTTGTAAAATGTCCTGCAGTAAAACTAACGAAGAGACAGTGAATTCATTTTTGTCATCTGTTGTGCAGAAAATAAAAACGATTTTGCCGGATCATAATTTAACTCTGTGAAAGGGGCCACTGTGCAGAATGAGTACTTTTATTTTGGAAACTTTAAGCAGATTTTGCATTTACACTCACACATTGTTTGTTTGTCATTCACTTGTAAGTTTCAGTGCCTTCAGCCTGAATTGCTGTTTTTCAGCCGCTTGTTTCTGCTGCACAGTCACAGAAGTGCAAATAAAAGCACATGCCAGCAAACAGCAGCTCACAAACAGGCACCTTTGTGACTGTGACTCACATGATTGACAGCTTACATCCCCACCTACGAAAGCAAGTCCAGGGCTTTCAACAAACACACGTCTTGTGTCCGGCATCAAATTCACTTGCATTTTTATGCTTTTTTCCCCTTGTTTCTCTGCACAAAACTTCATTTATAAAGACAAACATTGCATCAACATCCATCCACAAGCCAGCAGAGGTATTGTGCTGCACCAGGAGTGGCCTCATGGTGGCGCCTGTGGCTACGACATGAGCAGCCTTTCAGTGATTTTCAGCTTTTCAACCCCCCCTTTCCTTTAAAGAGACTCATTACTGGAAACAGCAAACAATAAAGACAATAAGCCACCACAGAGGTGCTGGGTCCATTCTCTGCCTCTTCATTCATGAACCTGACAGACACGTCACACCGTTGCCACCATCCGCCCTCCAAAATATTTACTCTAATCAAACACGGCAGCAGTTTTATCTCAGTTGCTCGGGGACGTCACCATAAACCTTATCGTCCTCTCTTAGATCACCACCTCGGCCATCTGCTCTCACTTAGGTCCAGCAGGGCCGGCCACAGGTAGAGACGTGGTCCCACAGAGGATGTGAAGAGCCTCAGTGTTGCTTCAGCCCCCATGTTTTCCGCTCCCCCCTCCCCGCCCTCCTCCTCTGTCACACCGTCCTGTGTCTGTGTGTAAAACAGAAACTAAAAGTTCCAGCAGATAAACAAAAAGGCTACAAAGGTTCACATGATGGATTTAATGAATGAACCTCTTCATAAGTAATGAGAATCCATTCAACAAGATCAGACAAGTGAAGCTTCATGTGTTTTTAGTCTAAAGGAATAGTTCCAGTTTTTCTAAATATGCTTCCTCACTTTCTTGCCAAGAGTTAAATCAGATCAATATCACTCTCATGTCTGTCCAGTAAACATGAAGCTGCAGCCAGAAGAGCTGAGTTTGAAAGACATCTTTTTGTTTTACTCTTCAGGTTTGTACAGCAAAAACAAACCAGCTCAAACATGTAATTTAAAGCTGCTAAACATCTGAGCAGGTTTGATCTTCTCATATAAACCTTGTCCAGAATACATTTTCTAAGATGCCAGACTTTTTCTTTAAAGTCACATTTGCTGAACATCAACCACAAGTGACAATTTCAAAATATTAGAACGTGCTGAAATGTTAAAACACCATTTATTGCTTATCAATCAATTTGTAAGAAAATGAATGTGCTATTTCTTCTTTTCAATTTGTCATTTTATACACAGCTGTTCAATCAGTGTTGATGGTAAATGTGGTCATTAAAATCAATAAATTCTTCAGTGCTCTATCGACCGAGAAAGTTTCCTGCTACAAAAAAACAACACCGCCATTTCATGTTTACAGTCACATGGTTGGTGTCAAGGAAGAATGACTGTTTCAGCTTTCAGGAGAACTCAGATTTCTCAGTCAATATAGAAAAGAGCTGAGGAATTTACTGCTTCAATGGACGACATTTACCATCAACACTGACTGGGCACCAACATGAAACGTGGGGAAATTTGCCTTTAAAACTTTGTCTGAACAGAACAGTACTGAACCGTTCAATAATAATTTATAATATAAGAACCACATAAGTAAAATAAGCACATTATAATATAACGTTAAATAAGGTCTCTGTAGTTTAGTTGTTGCATAAAACGCTTTCTGAATCAAATCAATCAATCATTCTATCTTTATCACCCAATCAATTCCCATGTGAAACCAGACTCCAAACCAGATCAATGGGCCCGACTGTCAAAACAGGTCCTCTGAACATCTTAAATAACAAGTGCATGAATGACCTATTTAGAATCGCTCGTGATTATGCAACGCTATGTGTAACACAATAGCACGGGGAGCATTTTTTTCAGTGAACCGGACCCACCCGGATCAGATGTGCTCTGTCATAATATGGCGTTCGTAGCTGCAGGGACGTAGCCGGGTTTCTTTCACAGGAGAGGAACTTAACAGTCAGAGTAATTATAAAACTGTCTGACGCACGGTTTTAGTTGTTGAGCCGTTTAATGTGGGAACAAGCTTCTGTGTGTTTGACTGACACATGAGCATCACTCCCGTTTTGACACCAGAGACTGAGAGATTCCAGCAGAGCGGTGCTGGATTGATTTAAAAATTTGGACCAGATGATGGTGCATGATGAAAATGAAGAGAGTCACCATTTTGCAGCTCATCCTCTGGGCACCATGAACACAATTTCATGTCAATCCATCCATAGATGTTAAGAAATTTCAGCTCAGTACAGCTGTCATGATGACAAAATTTTGACAAAAAATTGAAATTTAACTTTTGACTTTTGAGACCAGACCACATGATATTTTTGTGTTGTTTTTTTTTACTCTAAAACCGTCCGATAAGAGCTACAATAAATTTGAGATTGAGGATGATCATCGGCTGTTGCTTTATCTCAACCACATCTCCCATGAGAAAGTAACACCGGCGACACATGATCCAGCTGCTGTCGGCACTAAAACGCTCCTGTATAATAAGTCTATGACAGGAATGTGTGGGAAACTGCCAAGAAAGAAACTGGTTTGAAAATAAATTCTGATTCACCAGCTAATGAGATATTACATCTCCTCAGGTATACTGAGACTAAAGGTTCAGTTGGTCAATATATTCTGTTCTTCTCTGTTCTGCAGCTATGTGTGAGATGCCTTTACAATCCGTCCCCAGTGTTGCCAGTAAGGTGATTACTGAGTATCATTTCCTCTTGCCGTGGAAACCCATTTTCTGGGTCAGTGGACCCCACCAAAGGACTGATTGAGTCTTAAAAGGGGCTCCTTCAAGCATACGTTTGCCCTCCTTGTATCCGAGACAATGGGCCCGACCGCGGCGAAGCAAAGCAACGACGCCCTCGCAGGGTTACTGGGAAATGCAGCGACATCAGAGGAGCGGGGGCTTAAGTCAACAACACGTCCCTCTAAGACAACCTCAGTGTGATTTACAGTCTGAATGTGACCGTGTGTGGTTTGAATCCTGCACTGGTTCGTGTTTAAAAAGTGAAAGATTGTCAATTCAAGTCTGTGCTAGTTTTACATTATTTAATTATTAA
>JBBMOC010000031.1:380604-418104 GCA_037975185.1 Centropyge bicolor | reverse complement strand
CCACTTGTTCAGGCCTCCGAACAGGCTCGTGCGTTGTTTTGGTGGAAAGATCTGGAGGCATTGTTTACACGACAGAGTTTACAAGGATTGAGGGTCATTATAAGCAGGAATCCAACAGAATTAGACAGGCTCCCTTGTGAAAACACAACAATGCCGGATTGCAAAAGCATGAAACCCCAGCTGAAAATGTGGCGCAGAGCTCGGAAAAGCTAAAATAACTTGCTATTAATCTGCTCCTCAGCTCCACACTGAGCGACCCTTTATGTTGGATCCTTCTTTACGGCCAGTATGACAAACACTCCTGCCATGTTCATACCCGGCCTTTGATTCAACAGAGGCACTTTTGATGAAGCGGGGGCCGTGCCCTGAGGACAGCCCCGCTGGTTTTCCCCTTGTATGGACAGATAAACCAGCTGCATCACTATAAATGACATAACATGGGAGTTTTTTTGTGCTCCCCCCCACCCCCCCTCCCCCAAATTAGCATGGAAATGAAGTGGAAAATGGGATATAAATGGAAATGTGGGTGAAGAGGGGGCCGGTGGCAACAATAGGAGGGTTTACACAAAGCCGGCGCTATGTGGCCGGCGAACGAGCGAGCGAGACAGAGAGAGACATCAACAAGGCTCCTCTGTGTCTCCTTCAAGCCGTCCTGCTTTTAGAACAAAACAATGTCTCCCACAACACGCTCCGGCCTCCGCCACGGGCCTCGGGTTTATAGTGTGAGTAAACACCGACGTGAATACAGGCGTGTTTGCATGTGTCTGCAACATCTTCATCTGAAAAATCATCGTTTAATTAAAAAATAAATGATCTCACAGGCTTTGTTATATTGTTTAAAAACTAAGAGCGGCTGATTTTCTTTATTCATATTATTCTAATCAAATCACATGAGAAGCAAAGATTGTCGATGTGATCTCATACATCTCCTTCCTTTTTGTTGTAGAGCTTCACCGTCGTCCACAAACACATCAGAGTCAAACTGTTGCTCTGGCTGACGAGTTCCTTCATCACAACGAACACGACCTCTGCAGTTTATTTTGGCTCAATCCCACATGAATTCTTACACATGAACCAAGTGTGTATTAATCCACTGAAAATGTAAATCTTCAGTAGATGGGCTTAAGAGCCACAGTCACGGCAGCGAAGTCAGAGAGGCCTCGTTGGTTTTGGTCTTTTAATGGAATTTGTTGACAATAACACAAATTATGGAAAAATCCTTTCATACAGTTTAACTGCAAATGAAATTATTCTAATTGTGTTGGCCAATCATGTGCCCACAACAAAGGACTTTGACTCTGCTTTTTAGTTGCTTTCAATGTACTTATACAAAGTTCCCCCCCCCACCAAAAAAATTCCAGGAAGATTGAAATAAACAAACGGCTAAAAACATGGACAACAAAGACAACAACTGTATTTTAAATGTTATTAAATTTGATGTTGTGTGTTGTATTTCAGAAGAAACATAGACAATCAGACAATGAGTGATGCCAAAAATATAAAGTAAAACATTTAAATAAAATTAAATCAAATAACATTCTAAGCATGAAAGAAGCTAATAAATGTCGCTTTAACTTTTTGCTTATTATGATATATTTTCTGCTGTTTGTGACGGTTAGACTGTGTGTGTGTGTGTGTGTGTGTGTGTGTGTGTGTGTGTGTGTGTGTGTGTGTTGCAGACTTTAGAGTCAGCTTTGTGTTTTCTCTGGCAGCTCAGCTGGGCCGGTGCAGCTGCATGGCAGCTACTTCTCTTCAGGGCTGCCAGTCAAAAACACCCCTATAAATGCTATTGTGCTCACCTGATTGATCTCTCGCGGGCCCGGAGCGGGCCAGACGGGCCGACGTTGGAGGGGAACGGCGAGGAACAAACAAGCGAGCCAGTGTCTGCGGCAGAGGAGGTTGGGCCGCAGGTGGCGAGGAGGCACGCTCGGGTTGGCGCACTAGCCCTCGTCAGATGCCAACAGTGACATTTCCTGACTATGGCTATACACAAGCAGGCATCCCAGCAACGGTGCGGCGTCCTGGGGGAATGAAGAACAGGCCCTGGGCGGGTTTTACAGCACACACAGCAGGCGGGGGAGGGGGTACATACGTGCACACATGCATTAAACATGACACACTTTCTCATAAACGCGCTAATAAAGATCTCTTTCTGTCTCATCCTCCTCTGAGGCCGGGCTGTGGCCGAGCGCCGGCAGGGCTCATCTGAGGTGAGCGGAGCCCGTCTGGGGTGCTGGCTCCACGCCGCTGCCAGGAATTCCACAGGGGTGGTGCTCGGGTGGGAAACGGCTCGCCTCGCCTCTGCGGTCTGAAGCCCGGCAGGCAGCGACAATCCCCTGCACCGGCCTGGGGAGCGCATCGCCAGGAGGTGTAAATCAAAATCCTGGAACGTCTCCCCGCTAACAACCAATCATGTCAACAGAAGTGAGCCACAAATCAACTTTTAGCTTTCTGGCAGACACAGTGTCGAGGCGCTCGCTCATCATCAAGGCGCTGATGCGTGTCTGTTCAGGGCAGCGCTCCAAAGGCAACATGATATAAAGGACCTTAACGCCCCAAACAATGGGGTCTTTCCAGGAAGGTTGCAAGTTCAAATAATCCAGCTCGACCTTTTAAGGAAGTGCTCTTTACGTTTTTTAAAAATCGCACCACAAACACGGCCGGCTCTGTTTGGTCTGGAGTTATTTTCAGGTGTGTATTGTTTGCTGCGGAAACGTTCTCCTGGATGTGCGACAGGGCCTGTGATTTTCGTGCAAGCAGGACGCGAGCTCGTTCCTGCGGGGGGTCCAGATTTGGCAACGTGGCACGGTGAGGATGTGTCAGGAAACCGACGTGCACTTGTTATTATTTTTGGTCACTCTGGAAGAGAAACTGGAAAAGGTTCGTCTCTGGGCGCAGACACGCAAGCCAGTTACAAGGGCATGTGAAAGAGCGGCCCGGCCTGCGTCACACACAATGACTGTTTGCATTAGGAATCATTTTTCAGTTGGCATTGCGAGCCAGCGAGGCTGCTCTTCCTCGGAAGCCCGTTTCACACTCCAAACAAAGCCGGGCTCCGGCCTGAGAGTAAGTCCTGTTTGTTTTAATGCTCCCGTGATGGCCAGCGTTCACGATGAGAACTAACGTCCTCTGTCATTCAGGACTGATTCCTGTACTGAGACATGAAGAAAGTTTGAAAGTAAAAGATGTGTTAGTGGCAGAAACACTAGGGATGAGCCGGACACTCGTTTCAGACGAGTATCCGTTACGGATAAAGCATGTTTGACGAATACGATTTTGATACGAGTAAAATCCATCAATATCTGTGCTCGCTGAAGGAAAATCCACATTGTGGAACTGACTGTCTTCGCGCTCTGTGATTGGCCAGTCACACACAGCGCCCGCCCCTCCCTACACAGACATGTCTCTGCCATAGACTGTATGGTCTCTGCACGTCTCTCCCAACATACGCGCGGTGCATTTGACAAGACAGAGCTGAACACATACACACATATATCTGAACATACAAAGTAGCCTATATTAATATTTTTATTGTATGTGGCTGCATGCAGTATCTGACACTTTCTCTCTGCAGTTCATGAAAATAATATTATAAATATTATTGAGATATACTGTATATAGGCTTTGAATACAGTAGATTAGCGACTTCTGATCAATCCATATCAATTTCAGACTTAAAATAATGTACCGTTTTAAGTCCCACCCATTTCTGCACTCACTTCCGGTTTAGGCCCCGCCCACTCCGAATACGGCTACAGATACAGATAATGTAGATGGTTAAACAGATACAGATACAGATAGTGGTGTACTCGCTCATCCCTAAGAAACACACACAAAACACTTTCAATATACACAACCTGAGCCTGGTGTTTCCTTCAGGAGCTGGTGGAGACCAAAAACAGAGCTAAAGGAGGATGAATACTGGACTTTGATTCATCAGGTGACAGGAAAAACAAATGAACGCTGCCTTCGCTTTTTGTCTGTGGCCCAAAATATCTAAGGATTTAATGCAAAGATAAAATGTATTGTTCAAATTCAACCACTTGTGCATAAAGTAAATACACCAGAAAGAGTGAACAAAGACAATTAAACAAAATGGTGGGGAGGAATTTATAAGCTGGCTCACATGGACTGAACTCATATGGTTTGGTTTGGGTTTTGGCATCGACTGGCGAAGCAGAGCTGTTATGGGAATCCATCACATTTCCAGTAGGTGTGTGGCTGCTGCACGCACACACACGCTCGGCGGCGGAGCAGGTGAAGCCACACTCAACACACACTTTAACGCTGGAGCCTGCAAAATGTTGTGGTAAAAGATTTACACCGTTCATTGTCACGAAGAGAAGATCAGAGTTTAAAATGACATGTATTTGCTTGTGAAGACACAAGAACATGCAAAACTGAAACAATCTATATTTTAGATTAAACATCATGAATCTATATTAAAAATTTAGAAATAAAATCTGTTAATTTTTGACATTGGAAAAGACTGACCAATAACTTTTAAGTCATTTTAAAGTCTTTTAAAACGCTGCTGTAAAATGGCAATTTGAACATCTGGATGAAGATCATGTGATATGATCAAAAGCTCCAGAACAACTAAACAGACCTCCAGGTGAGCTTTGTTTTCTTCCCATGTTACTTCCTGTGCATGCAACAGAAATTTCACATTAAAGTTACTAAATGTCAGAATTGTTTCGGTGTATTTTAAGACAGATAATGTTGTGTTAAGAGTTGAGCGATCGGACTCGTGCTTCCAGTAAATCCTCATGTGTCCTTGTTTTATCGAAGATCTTCATGTGTTTATCAGGCACCATCGCTCTTATCAGGAGCGAGGGAGGAGTGGGAGGGACGGAGAGAGAGAGAGAGAGGACGGCGGAGAGGTGTCGTCGACGAGCCTTCCAAACAACCACCATCCCCCCCCCCACCCCCCCGACGCCTCGACCTCTGGCTCCTGCTGCTTCCTTCTCTCCACGTCTCTCCCTCTCTCTCTTCATTCTTTCCATCCCATTGGTTCTTAAATGCTCCTGCTCGTCTCTTCGCTCTTTCTGAATATTCCTCTCCCTTTCGACACGTCTCGCTCCTGCCCCTCAATAACCAGAACGGCTGAAGCTATAATAACATTTCAGCCATCCATCAAGCTCGGCCAGCTTTGATCAATAAGCACTTTGAGTCCACTCCCAGCGCCGCACTGAACTTAAAATGTCTCCCCTCTGTCTCTGTCAGTACTTATCTCTCTGCTGACAAAGCTATATTAGACTCAGGGGTGGATGACTATTACAGTGGATTTCACAATGCATTTCAGCTCTGTGTTGTGTGTGTGTGTGTGTGTGTGTGTGCTGTAAATGAAACAGAGGTGATCTATGGCAGCTGCCGACGTTCTGTCCAATTTTAATTCATCCTGAAGGATCTGAAGAAGCTGTAAATCCTGAGCAGGCTGTAACAACATGACTGTATCAGCGCCATATTAAATGTAGGTGTATTTAACACAGCTCCTTCTGCCACCTTCTATTTTTTTTTTTTCAATTTAAAGATGTCAACCGAATTAAAAACACATGTGCTTCCCAGACACGTGCCGCATCTCCAAAACTTTTTTCTTTGTCTGTCTGAAATCGCATGTGACAGTTTTCTCCTCAGATGTGAAAGAATTTTACTCGTCAGGCCGAGCAGAGGGGTTTTCCACCACTTTGATTTCATTCACTCGAATTCATAAATATTTTTCACATGTGAAAAGTCCATTGGAATGGAAAATGGGGAATTTAAAAAAAAAAAAAAAAAAAAAAAAAAAAAAGCTCACATGCTTCCATGTCACGCATCACGTGTGACTTCTTTTGTGCAAGGGCAGGAATTTGCCAACTCTGTGGCAACGACACGATAATGTTGAGTCATGCTTTAATATCTGGGACAAATGAGGCTGTGGAAATGAAATAAAGGGGAATCTGACTCTGTAGCGTTTTTCATCCAGTCCATGAAAGAAGGAGGCTGCAGCATAGCCAACCCCGACCTTCTCGAGAAGAGTTTCTATTTATCTGACTGTTGCATTTAAAAGATTCTTAGAGGTCTGATGAAGTAAAAGTACAAGAAACAAGCATCTGTGGCTTTGCTCGCATGCTTAAAATAACATGGTGATATTTAGTGGGAAAATATTCGCCATGTTCACTTTAAAGTCTCATGTGTTATTGTTGATAGTTATTCTTCTAATCAATAAATGAACACAAGCACAACAGTAGATTTGATGCTTAATGCCATGTTTTTTTTAACATATATCATCATAAACCAACATATGAAAAGACAAAGGATTGCAAAGTCCTCATGAATCATCCTCTGGTGACCATGAAGTTTTGTGCCATGCCATCTATTGAAAGTTCAGATTTTATAGGATAAGATAAAACTGCTGGTGACACTAAAGGAAAAGTCAGAGAATCACCAAAGTCATCAGCATCCATCCTCTGAGGACCATGAACATCTGCACAAAATGTAATGGAAATACATCCAATAGTGGTCGAGATATTTGAGTCGGAACAGACCGACATCACCGTCCCTTGAGCCACGCTGCTGGTGTGGCTAAAAAAAAGCTGTTTTCACTTACAAAATGGGAAATTCCACGTCCGAAGTTCACGTGCTTTGAAGTCACATGTGAGCTGTTGTGGGCAACAACAGAATAATGTTTAGTTTTGCTCTAATGTTTGGGATGAAATGAGGTTATGGTGATGAAAAACAGAGGAGCGTAGCCATCAGCACCAAGCCGTTCAGTTTATCTTCTGGTTCGGACTGGATCTGGGTCCGGTGGCTCCCAGTCACCGGTTTGGCCTGCGACCCCAGATCGAGTCTTTCCTCCTTGTGAAGTATTTTTAGACGTCTTTCATAAAAAGGAAAGGAAGAAAATAAAAAAATGTAACCTTGTGTTTTTTTTCATCCACTTCCCTCGAATCCTCCTGTGCCCTCTTTAGATGTGTTGTCTTAGTCTATATTGTTTCAGAAGAGTTTATAAAGTGGCTCAAATTTGATACAACAACTAGTAAACAACCACAACGTTTGCTTTCATAATCTCATCCAGCCTGTTTTGCTGTGGTGAAGCCGCCTGTACCGAGCAGGGCTGATGTAATATTTATAGCCTGTTTTGTAGCTATATCTAAATGTACATCTAAATATCATTAAGCAGGAAATAACATGTAGAGCATCACCTGTTATTGAGATTGAATCACAGAGGAGGAAGGAGTGTGTGCTCTTAAACTGTTTATTGTTACATCTCTGAATCTGAAACTCAAATCCCATCAGAACGTCGCTTCCTGTCTCCTGTTTTCGTCCTAAAAAAAAAAAAAAAAAAAAAGCAGCCTTTGTGGTTTTTGCTTTGGCAGTTTAGCTCCAACGAGCAGAAAGCGTTTCAGTTCGTCTTGTGTACAATAGCTTCGTGGGCAACTTAGAGTGCTGCGGTTTTTTTCCTGTAGACTTAAAAACCACAAGAATGCAAGAATGCATATCCCTGCGTCACGTCTGATGCTCGTGTTAATGCACAGGACTCCTGCAGAGACACTTTTTCCTGCCTTCTTTTTCGAGTGAAGCAGAGACATGAAGTGAAGTAAACAAGCTGAAGTTCTTTGAGTTTGTCTGGGCACAAAAAGAAAAACATGTCAGGACTTTTCGTGCCAGGGCAGGTTTTTATGAATGGAAGTTTTTTCTCCCCCCTCTAACTTTCCCTCTCTCTCTTTTTTGTGAATGAAAAACAACTGGAAAATCCAGTATAAAAAAGCCCGCAGCTGATTGGCTGCTGCGGCAGAAGCTCCGCCCGCGGTTGCTAGGATCCGGACTACCGTGCTTGTGATTGGCTCGCGGAGGGAGCCGAGACTTCATTCATAAGTCAGTGAATTCATGCGGACAAAGGCAAGAAATTGGAGCCCTTGAAAGAGGAAATCCACCAATCGTGAAGCTCATCTGTTCCGAGCAAGAAAAGCGAGTCGCCCTAAATCATGTCTGCAACAGAAATGACAAACATAAACTCACTTTAAATGCGTGCAATTATATATTGAAGTTGGGGCGGAAAAGAAACCTTCAAAATAAGACACTTTTATTGCATGTTTTTAAAACACAAACAAAAGTGCACTTTTCTGCAAAATGCATGAAAAAAAAGTTCCTTAACGTGTAAAAGCAGCTTCACCTGAAACTCACACACATGCACAATAGAGATTTGTAAAGAGGGACTGCTGGGTAAATCACTCGCCATCACTTCCCCTCGGCTCTTTTTTTTTTTTTTTTTTTTTTTTTTGTGAATGGAGCTCATTATGCATGCAGCCTCCATTCACAGGCAGCAGCAGCAGCAGCTCCCTCCTTCTCCCTGCAGGCTGCGTGGATCCAGCTCCACTCAGCCCAAATGACCACAAACGGTTAACGCATGGATTATAAGATGGATGGATATCTGGACCAGCAAGTGCCTTACACCTTAGCAAATGTACGTATGGATCAAATTTTCTCCCCCTGTCACTTCAATGCTGTTTTTTTTAAATGTTGTTGTTGTTGTGGGTTGCCAGGTTTGATCGTCGAGGTTTTTTTTTTTTTTTTTGCGCCGAAGCAGCTGCGACTGAAAAAGAAAAAAACAGCTTAAGCTTTAAATCTCAAACAAACCACAAACTAAAAGCACATCAGTTGTTGCATTAAGTCGTGATTGTCATGTTTTTTTTTCACTGTGGGATATGTTGCGTGGAAAGTGCGTAAATGTGCCAAATGGCCACTTTCTCCAGACGCGTTTGTTTGTCCCTGATCCAGCAGAGAAATGTGTTGTTTTGTGAGGAGCTTCAAACTGCAGCAGACTCTCATTTGTACCTCATTATTATCCTTATTAATAAGGTTATTGTTGTTGTTCGTTTGCTTTAATGTGCCCAAGTGTTGGCTTCACTTTTCCACATTGAACATCAGCTCCTCTGTCCCTGATGTGTTGGACATGTTGGAGTCATGTTGAAGTCTGTTTCTCACTTCTCTTCTGTAACATCTGTGGGGTTTTTTTTGTTGTTGTTTTTTGCAGAAGTCACATGGAAATGGGCCCCTAAATAGACTGTTGATGGCAGCGAAAAGGAAATACATGGACACAGAATTACCCCCTCAGGAATCTGAAGGTAAAGTCTCTTTGCATGATGCATGTTTACATGAGAGTCAGGCTGCAGAGAAATATCATGACTGGTGTTCGAAAGCTGCGGTCTAACTTATCATTATGCACTCTTTCTCTCTCTTTTTTTTTTTATCAGACCTCTTCCAGGATTTAAGCCAACTCCAGGAGACATGGCTCACAGAAGGTGAGGTTTGCCTGCAGGCTGCTTTTCCTCTTATGATTTTCCTCATTAATGACAGTCTGAATCATGTGATGAGCACAAAAACCTGAAAACAACCAATGCATTCTCTTCTTTATTATAAGCTTCTTTTTTTTTTTTTTTTTGTTCACCACAAATTGCGAGGCTCGTGGAGGCTCTTTGTGTGCAGGTTTTCTGTCAGTCAAACAGCTCTGCAACAAAGTCTTAGTCATGCGCTTTTATTTGAAACGCTTTCATAAAACTGTGGCTTCTCTGACCTCCTGTGTTTGGCCGAATCTCCCTCGAGAGCCCAAACTTTCTGATGCAACACACATGCTCATAACCCATACAACAGCAAAAAAAAAAAAAAAAGAGAGAAGGCAGAGAGAACACAGACGGGACATTATTAGCTTTGAGCATGTCCTATTTTGGCCATGTTGGCATGTAGCGTTCGTGCCAGCCGGCGGGCCAATGCAAACAAACAGGCTGTTTGGCTTGTGTCACTCAAAGGCACGTAGCAATGAAGTGAGGCCCAGTCAGAGGCGATTGTCAGCCGCTGGACTTCATAAGTGCAACGATGATGTGAGGCCTAATAGAGTAATTATACTGTGTGTCAGGGGGGAGGGAGACGACACCAGCCTGAGTCATTGTGCTGGTTTTCTGGTGTCGGCCTCGGAGCTCGACGGTGGCGGGACGAGGCTCAGAGCTGCGAGTAGAAACGAGGAGTGAATCAGGAGGTGTGAATTCTGTTGTGTCGCTCGCTTTGATGTGCTTTGATGTGGAGGTTTAAAGGGAAATGCCACTCATTTTTAACGTAAACCACATCGACCTGATAAATCAAAGTTGCACAGAGAGAAAAGTTTGGCTTGTTGTTCCTCAGCTGGGATGTTTGTGCTCACCTGGAATCTGACTTTAGTACATGAGTGATTATGTACAAGTGATAATGGTTCAGTGGTTCAGCTCAGTTCAAGTGTGATGTGGAAAGTTGAAGCCTCCAGTGGACAAATGCTGAGGATGGACTGTAAGTGAAGGAGGAGACATCTTGTGTCTCGTAGTCAGACTTTTGAGATGACAAACACTTGCATATTCATAGATTTCAGTTTCTACAGTTTCATTTAGCAGAGGCTTTTCTCCAAAGTGACGCACATCTGGTGGAAGAGCTGAAGTTTCTTTGAAGAGAAAGAAGAAGTAGATTTATTCTGAGGAATTTTTAACCAACTCATTGAGCTTTTTGGTGGAAAAACATATAAGACACAAACATTTTATGCTGAGTCAGAGATGTCTTGAAACGTCTTTAAGTTATGGCAGAAATGTTTAATATTCTATGTAAATTCTCATGAAGGGAGTTCATGTGTGGGTGGTGCTGTGTCATTACTGGTGAATCAGATTTCCATCAGAAATTTTACTTATGTCACATTCAAACAGAACAGGGAGTCCCAGTATTGACTTTGTCATACGCGGACTTCTGGACTGAGGAAGTGAGACATTCAGAGACACGGTGGAAGCAGCTGAGTCTGAAGTCTGACGACCAGACATTGAAATGGAGACGGGTTTTCAACAAAGCTGCGTCCACGTTGCCTTTCTCACCTTTTCTCATGCAGCGTCGAAAACCAGCAAGTTCACTTCACACCAGCCTCTCAGACAAAGACAAGAGCCAATAAAACTCTTTTGACAATGGGTGTCGATTCAAAGTTGGAGCCTATTTGTATTCACGGATTTCACTGTGAAACTGTGAAGGCCTTAAAGGTTCACTTCACCCAGAAACTCTTTCTCACTTTACCTCCTGTGGTATTGAGTCTCTTAGATAATTTAGCCTTTATTTACCAAGCCTAAGATTTATGTCACCACCTCCCTACGATAGAGATGAACAGGATTTAGTTTGTGGTGATCAAAGCTTTAAAGTAAATCCTCTAAAAAAGGATGAATTGGATCTACTTTCCATCAAAGAACTCATCTTATAGTCTTATTTAAAGTAGCTCAAGACACTTTCTGAATAACAAACAATAAAAATTTATTGTCATGTTTATAGGTAAAAACACCAATAACTATGTTGAAGTGGTGGAAAACAGATATTTCAAAACCTTTGGGAATAAAAAGCAATCTGCATGGCAAATAGAAAAAATATTTTTGCGTAATTTTGGTGAACTGACGCTTTAAAAAGACATTATTTTAAGTCCTGAGTTTACAAATTGGGTGGTAGCTTATTGTTGAGTCACAGAGAGCGAACAAAAAAAAAAAAAAAAAAAAGCAGCACAGAAAGATGGAAGTGTAACTTTATCAAAGTGTTATTTAACCCTAAGTACTGGCTTGTTTTCAGCTTCCCCGGCTTAGACCTCTCCTTTCCTGTTGCATTAATTAAAGACCTTATCATGACTGATTGCAGTTGTGAGGGATTCACCAAGATTGTAAAAGCTGGGTAGCTGGAGGGATTTTTTTTTTTTTCTGCCAAAGGAGAGCGGAAGCAAAAGAGAGAGAGAGAGACAGAAAGGGTGAAGTACTGAATGGCAAGAGTTCAGGAACTTGTCACATCTTGTCTCATTTTGGCCTTTAGGTTTATATGACTGAGGCGGCTTGGCTCCTCCCAGGATCTCCCACTGAGAGAGGAAAAAAAAAAAAGTCATTCAAGGTGCCTGGAAGCATCGTGGAGAACATGCGTCTGTGCTCATATAAACACACTTTCCTTCTTGTGCTGACTTGCATCTCAAAGCCCCTGACGAGGTGTTCCTGGAAACAAATGGTGCACACTCGCACAGGAAAGTGCACAGACGCGAGCGGATAGTGGCGATAACGTCTGATGCTCCTCGTTTCTTCACGAGGTCCGTCCGGCGTGTTCCGCTTTGGACATGTTGAAACGAGTGGACGTGATTGATTGTCGGGTCTGCAAAACTGAATATTGGCTGCTGCTCTGTCTCATCCCCTCCCCCCCTCCAGGGCAAGAGACTGAACATTTAAAAGGGGGGTAATATTATTATGGTATAGTAAGCCACAGGATGCGAGGATGAAAAAAAGAAAATTATCTGAACATGCTCCAAAACGCCGTCATCCGGTTTCCTCTGCACAGGAAGGAGGAGTGTGACGACAAGAAAGTGCATTTGAATTTCTTATTTCCTCTTTTTGTCCTCTGTCTCTGTTTGCTCTCGTGGGTTTTTTTGGCCACTGTCTGGAAGCTGAAAATGGTGGATATAGTGAGAGAGAGAGGAGGTCGGACGCTGGGTCAGATTTACGGCCGCATCCTATTGGTCGTGCTGCATCCTGCAAAAACAGAGCAGAAGAAGAAAGTTTGATTCAATAGAAGCTAGAGATTAAATTAAACAAGGTCTCTTTGTCTATTCTGAGTGAGCTCAACGTGGTGCCACTTTGTTTTGCAGCCCATTACGCCCCTGATTGAGTTCATGATATTTAATGATACCCATCAACTTTTCCCTACCGGATAGCTTGTGCCATGACGTAAGTGTGAGTCCTGAGCAATGGAAACTCTTTAAAACACCCAGAAACTTGTGGAGCTGGAGCGGGGCCAGGTTAAGTCCTGGTCCTGCTCGACGTCCAGGGTTAGGTTGTTAATTCAAGAACAGAAATCCACGGGTGAATCTGACCTCCTCACCCCTCGCAGGGTGTTGGCAGCCGAGTGATTTCGGGCTTTTCTAACCTGTTTGTGTGACTCAATGTCCAAAGCTCCAAAAGGACAATTGTGAATGGGTTTGGATCCCTATTAAAAAAAAAAAAAAAAAACGAGCTGTACAATAGTGTCTGTCTAGCTCGGCTGCACCTGGGCTTGGCACCGCTCGCTGCGCTTTTTCTGTCACATCCTAGATGAGTTTCATTATGAGAGAGCGTCCAATCAGGGCGACTGAAATCAAACACCGCTGTGGGTCGTTATGTATCAGATCAAGATATCACACATACAATATCAGTGTCGACTATTTTTACAAATCATTGCAAGCCGTCTGCGTATGGTCTCTCAGCATTTGTATGATATAGGTGTGTGTGTGTGTGTGTGTGTGTGTGTGTGTGTGTGTGTGTGTGTGTGTGTGTGTGTGTGTGTGTGCGTGTGTGTGTGTGGAGTTGCACTAATTCAACCCTCGTTGTCGCCATTTTACAAATCTAATAAGTCTTTTCAACCTGAACTTTTGAGTCTGCTTGTCGTGGTTCTCGACTCCTGGTCCACGCGGCAGATGAAGTCCAGACTGCTTTCAGATTGTTAGACAAGAGTCCCCAACACTTTGGGACAGAGAGATGTCGAATGTGAGTGGCTGGTTCCTAACACCGTTTGACAGATGTCCTCACTTGTTTAGCCAGAACAGCCTGTTTAGTCTGTCTGGATTTCTACAATGGAAATAGACAGAAACTGGTTAACGGCTAGGTAGAGCAAACTTGACCTTTGGTGCGCAGATGTCTGACGAGTTTGAGTCGTCCACATTGGAATTACACGTCTGGGACTGGGTGTATTAATTGAGGTGGAGGTAATTGCTTTACCCTGTCTGCTTAGTGAGAAGCAACTGTCTTTGTCTGGATGCACAGACCAGTGTGATGAAAAGTGCTGTTGTGAAATGAAACCGTCATTGAGTTGTGCAATATTGAAAAAAGGACATTTTGAAATTGGATTAAAAAAGCTTTAAATAAACTCTGAAAGACTTTCATTTTTGGTTATTTACACAGCGAGTCTGATGTGAAATCTGTCTGTCAAAAGTCGACACTACCAAGAAATGTTCAAAGCCATATGAAACCCGGGTTGCCAGGTCTGTGTGCCGGCACGCTGCATCTTCATGAAGTGAAGGTCGGCCGGTTCTGACCACGATGTCAGGGAAGAGAAAAGGACAGAACGAGGAGGGAAATGAGAGAGAGAGAAAGGTCAGATTTGGTCTGAAATATAATAATAAAGTTAAAATTATGGTTGCTCTTTTTCTTTCTTCTTCTAATTTCAGCTCAGGTTCCTGACAGCGACGAGCAATTTGTTCCTGATTTCCACTCTGAGAACTGTGAGTAACCCACTTTCATTTTCTGTGTCCTCTCAATGTGAACGAATGTCCTGTCTGTGTGTCCACGTCACCGGGAAATATACGTGCTGCAAAAATCAGATTTTCTGATCAGATCTTTTTATTGCTTATTCAATCTTGTCCTGAGTGGTGCAGCATGTGGAGCCGTGCATGGACAGGCTCACACATCTTCAGCCTGACCGTGTGGCTCCGGCTAAAGTATGCGTGTCATGAGAAAGTGAGGATGAAACCAGCGGTCAGATTTGGGCTGTGAAACCGCCGGAGGCTTAGGTGGGGATACTGTAACCCGCTGATGTTACAGTAATCTCTTTGGCAGACAAAGCTATGCAGAAACAGAAGGCCTAATGAGGCGGCCATCATGAAGAGAATTTGGATGCCGGCATTGTGTGCTGCCGTCATCCATTTGCATGCCTTTGAAAAGCTGAATGGGTTCGGGCCACAGGAAACCAGTAAAAAATAATTCAGGGCCCAGGTACAAAGATGGCCCTTTGTGCACGTCGGAAGGTGTAAAATGGAAAAGCAAATTCCTGGGCTGCACAACTGAGCGGCTATTTGAATGACTTTCCCTCTCTTGTTGTGTGTCTTAACAATGGCGGTTCAGGATCTGGGTGGGAGGACGTGTCGCTCTACAAACAGTTTTTCCTCCCCCATTCATGGCGCTGCAGGCGTCCCCGTCTGTAGCAATGACACTGAAATGCTTGTAAAGAGAACTTGGAATAGGAGAATAATCTCATCCCCGGAGTAAAGCTGACAGCTCTCAGTCAAAGGTGCTTCCTCCCATCGCGGCCCATGTGCCTTTTGTGTGTAAACATCATGTGATTTAAGTCACAACCGCTCGGCCTCTCGGTGACACATGCCCTGTGCGGCATTGTCGCTCGGCGTCGGCCAACAATGGCGAAGAGGAAGTGCAGATGAACCCCGGGGCAGGCAGAGGCCGTGTCTACTTAACCCCCTGACCTGTCAGCCAATCAGCTGTCAGGCCTCTGCTAAGGGTTGACCAGGGTGTGATTTGCAGGGTCAGGGGGGCTTGGCTTTGACGGGCAGCTCACTTGAACACAGCAGAGACACTCCGGCGTTGTCAGACGGTTTCCCCGCTGCTCAGAGCTCAGTTAGAGCGTCTCTATTCAGCTTCTGAAAAACCCAAGCTGACAAGCGACTATAAATACATTCATCTTGGTGTTTGTTCTACATCCTGAATGCGGTCTATTAAAAGGAAACAAAGGGTTTTCCCATAATGATCTGAAGGCATTCGCAGCGCACTTTTCAAAACAGGTGACTCACCTGTTTTGGAAACTCTAGCACATAAAAAAAAGAGCTAATCCCAGGTGACCGGAGTATAATTGAGGCTTGCATTGAAAAACGGCGCCCTGGTAAAATTAAACATTGTTGTTTACTGAGTCAGGTTGTTACCTGCTCGGGCGTGGCGTCGCCAGAGAGGGGGGGGGTTGCGGAAACAGAGCCAGTGTAACGGCGAGAGAGGCGACGCTGAAACACTGTTGGAATGGTAGATTAGAGAAGAGGATGGTGGGGGGGTCGGGGGGGCAGGGAGGATTGTGCAATACCTGCACATCTGGTAAATCTATCTCATCTGGTTCATTCTCCCTCAGCTCGCAGCTAACAAGCGTGCTCTGTCTGCAGGCTGCCACTGAGGGAAGGTTATACAAACAGGCAACTTTTATGTACTTGCTGACCTGCCTGTGTGTGTGTTTAAAGGTAATTGAGCCATTGGTGATAACATAGTTTTTCCATTGGGCTAATGTGATCAGCCCTCAAAGAAGGAAGTGATTTTAATCAGAGGAGGATTGATGTTTGCTTTTCGGGGCTGACAGCACCTTCGGGCTTTATCCTCGTCTGACGCTAGGCCGTCGGACTGGCTCCTTTGTCTGTTCGCCGCCTGCGGGGAAGAAACACATGGAGGTGTCAGTCAAATTTATAGTGCGCAGACTTGATCAAAATAGTTTGAACACGTCGCTGCGCTCTGTGTCAGAAACACTACGAGGCCTGGGCTGGAGCGGGCGAGCGAGGCGTCGCCTGAGCCCGGAGCTCGTTCTTCTTTGTCCAAGTATGTTGTTTACACTTGGAGCAGCTCGAGAGATGTGACCCATTCATAAATTTTCTTCCCTGCGTGCGTAAAAGGAAGTGTGCCTCTCCCTCCCCCCTCTCTCTCTCTCGCTCTCTCTCAGTCCTGCGCTGCTCTCTCCTTCGGTCTTCATTCATAAAAAAGCCCTACAGTACTACAGATCCCCCCCCTCTCTGACGCCCCCCTCCTCTCAGAGTGGATACTCCAAACCCCTCCCTCCCTTCCTGTGTCTGTACAAACTAAGTCAAATTTAAAAATCTGGACACCCCCCCTCCTCCCCTTTCCCTTTTCTCTCTCTCTCTCTCTCTCTCTCTCTCTCTCTCTCTCTCTCTACCTCTCTCGCTCTCTCTCCACACACACATTGAGTGTTCCAAGATGTGAACTAATCCAGCGATTTCAGAGCTGTGTGGGACGATTGTTTAGTTTTGTGCCTTGCAGTAATTATATAGGAAGTTGTGGCTATAGAATGCCGTTACAGTGCTTTTCAGAGGGCGACGTTTAGCAAAGGAGAGAAAGCAAGAACAGAGAGGAGAGGAAGTGAGGACGAAAGAGAAAAGTACGAACGCGAGCTTTGTCAAAATCTGCATCCTCCTTTTGCTTTTTATTTGATCGATCATTTAATTAAACCACATCTCATTCTATATGTTACATATGTGTTTTTTCATGCTTTGTGTGCAACAACTCTTATTGTGTTTTACTATGCAGTGAGGCTGCACAAGTAACGTCCACATGAATCATGTGGTCTATAAAATGGACGATCATGTGTTTTTTAAAGTCCAAGTTGGCGTCTTTAAACCCAAAGATACTCAGTTCACTGTCACATGAGACAAAGAAAATCAGCAAATCCTCACACATCAGAAGGTAGAACTGGGTCACATTCAGGTTTCATGTTGCTAGTCAAAAGAACTTTCAGATCAGTTTAAGAGAAAAGACAAAAAGTGTATAGTTTCCAGCAGTGTGTCTCTCTGGCTCTGCATGTTCTGCTTTGTCATGAATTCACAGCCTTGCTCTTGTTCGGCCTGTTTTTCTGCATCAGAACTGGCCCAATCAGGCCTGATTTTGGAAGCGTGGGGCGATGGGCGAGCGGACCCCTCCCTCTCCGGCTCCCTCTCTCCCCAGAAGAGAAACATGCAGCTCTGTGTTCTCCACTTTCCAAAATACAGCTGCTACGCAACAAAGTGCGCAAAAACATCCAGGTGCCTGCCAGATATGCACGGACGCCGCTCGCTCGCCCTCTCGCTCGCTCCGGGGAGGCCGGGCTCGTGTTTTGTTGAGGTGATTTGTTTTGCCTATGAGTAAAATGGTTGATTTCTCCAACGTGAGCAGATGATTTCTTTTGACAGCCTCTCATCCACTTACCCGTGCGCACACGTAAACACACTGGGGCTGGCGAACACACACACACACACACACACACACACAAACTTCAGCCCTGCAGTTTTATGAATGGGTCGGTTGTGAAAGAGTGGCTGAGGCAGCACATTGAGCGAAGGGGAGTGAACCTCCATTCATGACACTGGGGGACGTTACTCCACTAACAACACCTATGAGAGGTACCAGCCTATTTTTGCAACTCCTGATTGATCTATTGAAGCTTCCTTCTTTTATTTGCACTTCCTGTCTCTGTTTCAGCTGCAGTCTCGTCTCTGGTTGCCTCAAATTTCAGAGTTTCATTTGAATTTTTCTTCCAGGTTGGGATCCTAAAAAAAAAAAAAGTTGCTGCAAGTTTACAGCATTATGTAGTCACCTTTAGTCAATCAAATGCAATGAGAAAGGGTTTGTAAAGGCCGAGCATGTAGAGTAATAGGCGTTTAACAGCTTCCAGTGGGGAAGTAAAAAGCTGCACTCCTGCGTGTTGATTCAGAGCAGCCCTGTCAAAGCCGGGGGGCCGCGGGGATTTGAGCCCGAGCCCGAGTGTCAGCAGCATAGCTTTGTGAATGGACGGCAGTGTGTGTTTTATTACAGGAGAGCAAGGGGAGGTGTGTGTGTGTGGAAGGGAAAGAGTGTGTGTGTGGTGTGATGCTCATATGCGTGCCTGTGCATTTCTGTGTCCGTGTTGGTGTGTTTACTCCAGCTGGAATGATTTCTCGTTTTTGGAAAAGCGAGCAAAGAGCGGAACAGATGCTGGGAGAGAGAGAGAGAGAGAGAGACGGGGCGAGGCCGTAAGAATAACAGTAGTTGAACTGGAGGCAGTCGTTAATAAGAAGATGGTGGGAGCGTGTCGGCCATGCGTACATGGCAGCTTCCAGTTTGAACATGTTGCCTGTTGATGGACAGTTAGTCCAGACTGGAGTCATCGAAGTTCATTGGTGACATCTGCACATGTAGTTTGGTAAAAACATGTTGAAATTAAAAAAGTCCGGTTTAGTCAAACTTATACGGAAGAGAAAATGGAGTAAGATATACATTTCTACTATCCATCATGGTGGTTTAGATGACCTGGTTAAAATGTAAAAAAAGTGACGTTGCCCAAAACTTCACTGCCCCAAACACTTTTCCGATGTTGGGATTCAATTTTTGTAACTTTCTGAAACAAACCAGTTCGACAGCTCCCCCTTCAGGCAGCAACTGGCGAAGCGTTCAGAGGTGTTCACATAGGCAGGATTTGCACTTTTATTCATGTTTTATGTAACTTATTTCACTTTTCATACGACAACATCATGAATGTCTTTGAACAAAGTCTGTCCAAAAGTGTGCGTCATCATCCCCAACGAACAACTGAACAACTATGAACACTTATGCCTTCAGATTTTGTCGGATTTCACTTGCAAACTACTCAGTTTTAACTCCGGCCGTAAACCTTTCTGATCGTCTGACTCGCTCCTGTTTCTTGCCCCTGTTGAGTTTGTTGTCAGATCTTAGAAATTTCTTGAAAAAATCAAAACTATGAAAATAAAACCAGAGTTGTAACGAAGCGAAACCATCTTTCCGATCTCACCCGCCTGACGGTCCAACGCACGCACGAGGTGGCTGCAGAGGGCGGACCTCCACTAACCTGCTGACACAGAGCAGTAGGTGTGCAGAGCGAGCTGAGAGCCAGCGTAGGACCGGATCGATCCTGGCCGACCCGGCGGAGGAGGAGGAGGAGGAGGAGATGGAGGGGGCTGATAGATGACTTGATAAAGATAAAGCACAGATAAATCAGCACGGAGGCAGATAGGGGAAGGAAAAGGGGTAAGAGGGGGTCAAACCAAGCATTACGGTCGAGATCCTGATCGAGAAGCCGAGAGAGGGCGAAGGAGGAGGGGGGGGTCTGCGAGACGAGCAGGAAGAACTGTGGATGTGGCATGTTCGTTGATAATTTCCAGCAAGGTGTCCCGACCCTTCTGTGGCTTATCTCCCCCCTGATAAGGCCGACTGGAAGCGGCGGCTGGAAGCACACGTACAGGCATGTGAAGGCCGAACAAACAAATGAAGCGCTGCACACACACACACACACACACACACACACCCTCCCTCACGTCCATGATACCCTGGTGGGCAGTGGGAGCTCATTATATCATTTCAGTAACAGTGTGGGGGTGGATCGATCGCTGCATTAAACATTAAGAGGGGACAGCTATATTGGGGGCTGAGGGATTGAGAGTGAGGAGTCAATATTGTGCCAGATTAATTACATCCAGCCCTCGCCTGTGACGGCCTGTCCCTCTCGCTGCACGTGTCCCGGGACAGGGATGTATTGTATCGGCTCCACTAAACAGCAACGGAGCAGCGAGATTTACGACTGGTCAATGGCCGTTTATAAAAAGCCAACGCGGCACAATTGAAAGTGAAGTGGACAATAGGGAAAACGTGAGCTGTCAGAACATTTAGCCATTAATATTGAGATCCCTTGATGCACCGAGGAAACATGAAGTTTATCGTATTCAGGGTCTTTCTATACAATGTCAAAGGCAGGGTTGAATCAAGCAACCGGACTTGGCTGCACTTGATGCTTGAAGATATTTGGCCTCTGATCCGAGACCAGTTCGGAACTTCAACCTTGGACAACTGTGACCTGGATGACCAAGAATCTTCAGACAATCTTTTGGACTTGGAAATTTTTTGTTTCTCCTTGCTCTGGCTGAATGTCTTCTGGAAAGCACAAAGCAATTATTTACAGCACTTTAACAAGAGAGAATAAGGATTGTTTGTCCTTAGATGATATTCGACCGGTGTTGACTAACATCGAGTTCATCGACAAGGCTGGCTGGTTGTTCAGACTTTCCCATCGCTTCAGACAGTCGCTACCTTCTATTTCCAGTTGGGAAACGGGAAGTGAAAGTTTGATGTTTGCAAAAACCTCAATGTGCTGCTGTCTTTCTCATGATGGGTGTCATTCACATCTACATCCTGTTGGCCAACTCGACATGATGCATCAAAAAAAAACCAAACGTTTTAACGGCCAACAACCCACCAAAAAAAAGGAAAAAAAAGAAAGAAAAATCCAATTTGTGCGAAGGGCCACGGGGCTGTCCCGGCCAATCATCCGCCTCTCTGATACCATTGTACTTTCCATCAATCTCGTTAGGCTTGTTTGGCAGGTATCTGACAACCATCCTTTAAATATTCAAGGAGCCTGAAGCATTATCAGATGAGAGAGGACGACCTGTAAATCAGATAGAGCCGACACTAATGGATCCAACACTCCTGGGCTCCCTGAGCAGACAGACCCTGAAGCCACTCTTGGGCCTGTCGGCTCTCAGAGATGAGGATGAGCTTGTCGGTGCTGCTTTTCTCTCTCTCTCTCTCTCTCTCTCTCTCTCTCTCTCTCTCTCTCTCTCTCTTTCTGTGTATCTTCCTGATTGTGCAGTGACCTGAGAGACACACATGTCCAGCACATGTTTCCATGCACCAGTGGAATGACTGGATACAATCTGCAGTCGAAACGGTCTGGATCATATTGTGCCGCCTCGCTTCCCTTCCCTCTCTCTCTCTCACTCTCTCTCACTCTCTGTTTCTCTTACTCTCTCTCTCTCTCTTGGTCTGAATTTTTCCACTGAACTATAACCTACAAAGCCCAAACACAGTAAATATGTGTCTGGTCCAAATAGTAAAGACCACAATGTGACTTTTTTTTACATTTGTTTTACCACATGAAACATACCATAGGAATCCATAATGGTGTTTTGTTTTTAGCTAACACACAAATACGTGTAATTCTTAAATGAGCCAGTGTAAAAATACTCAGAAGTAAAAATACCTGCATTCAAAAAAAGTAAAACCACAAAATTGTCATAATATACTTAAAGTGTCTCTTTATGTTGATTAATGTGTATATTATATTATTGGTTTGTAATTGTTTATGTGTAAATGTGACTAATGTAATGTTGAGGAAAATGGTTCATAATATTAGTTAATTCTATTCTTCATTAATATTCTGACTCTGCAAAGTAGCTCGAAGCTAAAGCTGTCAAAATAAATGCAGTGGAGTTAAAGTATAAAGTAGCTCAAACAAAGTGTAAGTGCCTCAAATTTGTAGTGAAGTGCAGTACTTGAGTAGATGGACAATGTTGTGATCTCGCCTTCGACGTAATGATGAATGTTAAAAATAGTGTTTATTACTTTGGCTGCTTGAAAAAAGCTAAACAAGTTAGAACAAACTTATGAGCTCAGACTCAGTCAAAACTAAATGTAGATTAAATGTCTCACTAAGTCGTTTCTATTTTCAAAAAAACACCAGATTTGATGAAGCAAAGTTTTGATAGTTCAGTTTTGTATCCTGTGTGAAGAAGTCAGTTTCATGAAGGAGGATGTTTTGTGTTGTGAAACCACTTCAGAGCATACAATGAAGGAGTTACTATCTGCTGTGAGTCGGTCTCTTGTCAGCTTTGTATTTTCATCTAAATGTTTAGTGCCTTTAAAAAACTCTCTGAGAAACCAAAACACACTGCTGCATGCCGAAGTTTAAAATTACCTTTAAAGTATAGGTTGCTGTATTTCCAACTTATAATGCGTGTGTTGACAGTCAAATACTTTAAAATTACACTCTTGCTTTTCCCTATTACGCCTCCCTCTCACCACAGCCGAGCCGTGCGTTCGGCTCAGCAGCTAATGTCGTTTGCAACCCGTGTGAATCGATAGCTTCCTTTTTAACCTTTAAAACCATTGCGGCATAATTGGTATCCTTGTTTTTATTGACCCATCGCCACATATGGGGCGAGAGCCAGGTGAAGCCCGTCACGTGTTTCCAGCTGCGCCGAGGCCTCGTGCTCGGCCACATGTACACATCATGTGAGATAAGAACCAGATCTCCAGATCTCCCCGAGACCGTTCCTCCAAGACTTGAATCGCACTCGTATGATCGGACCCATTAAGTGTGTATTTATGTTACGCTCACATGCTCCTGGGTTTAGCGGGATCCAGTCACCCCGCCTGACACGGCGGCTCATGTCCGATGAGTTATTGCGAGCGAGGCCGTCATGGCTGCAGACTTTCAGAGGCTTAAAACTTGGCCAAGTCGCACATAAACATCCAATGTAAGACTCTCCAGATCCGCGGCTGTCTTCAGATTGGATTTCCCTACACTGGGGCCTTTAATGGTAGGAAATACTTTGTCTAAAATAAGGTGGTTCACGGCGAGGTCTCGTCAAACAGCTCATTCACAAAGTTTTGCAGGTTTCGTCTCTGGGTTCTTACAAAATGGTTAATTTCTTCTCTCTAATCTTTGTCTTATTTGTGTGTGAACCAAATCTTTTTTGCACGAGCCGCTGTCGGATCTGTCGGCGCTGTTTGTGTTTTTTAGGAATCCCATAGGAATCCCACAGTGCTTCCCGACACACCACCTCGGTGTGGCTCCGCCGAGGGGCCCATTGTGTAGAAAAGAGCATGTGTGAGTGTGTGTTGGGGGGTGGTGCCATCTCCACTCCTGCGATTTGTTTGTGGTGGGTGTCTGTTGAATGGGACCCCCCCCCCCATGTAATGATCCCTCTACTTCCTAAAGCACTCAACCATGACCATCACCTTTCACCCTGCACCCTCCCCCTCCAAAGAGCCGGCATTTACATATGTAAAAGTCCGTCTCCACCCTGCTTCAGCCGAGGGTCACCTCAGAATGAGGAGTGACAGGAAAGAATAGCGTGAAATAAGGAAGGAGGAGATAGACAAGGTCTGAGGAAGGAAGAACCCTTTGACCTTATCCGTATAGGAGGTGCTGGGAATCCGGAGGAGAAAGTGTTCAGGCGTCCACATAAATACTCACGTATATACTTTACTCCTGCTCTGTCTCAAGATGGCCGGCTCGAACAGGCAACAGCGACTGTGTACCGTATCTGTCTTTTCACTTCTAAACACCTTTCAGGTTCTTCACGCTTAAGTTCACGAACCGACCCCTCCTCCCCCCTCCGGCGCAGCAACGAAACAATGAAATATGAGGATCTCTGCGAAAAGGGGTGATGTAACATTTCACAAAGCAGTCGGAGCAGGTCATGTTGCCCCAAATAAAAGCAGGAAGAGACGGGAACCTGAAGAACATAACTCTCCCTGGATCCGTTTACACGACTGCCACCGCCTTATAAACTGTAGCAGCAAATGTGACATCATTTAGACAGAGAGATTTACTGCCATGTGCCAGAGAGTTTGTAATAGTTGGTGGAGACCAGAGTTTGTTTTAATTCAAGGTCTGTTCTTGGAACTCGATGTTAGATTAGGTCCCAAATTGTGTTTTCAGCCACGCGAGCGGCCGGAGACGGCGACGACGCTCCATCGCTTTTTGTCCAGACTGAAATATTTCAACTATCAGATAAATTGCCTTAAAATTTGGTTCAGATATTCATGGTCCCAGAGGAAGAATCCTGCTGACTTTGGTGAACTTGTTATACAGGGACACTAACAGGTCAACCTTTTAACTCATCTATTGAATGAATGGTGTACAATTTTGCACAGATATTCACGGTCCCCAGATGATATATCTTTATGATTTTGGTGACTTTTCCTTTAGCGCCATCATGATTTGTGTTTTTGAGTAAAATATCTCAATAACCATGAGATTGTTTTGAAATTCGGTGGAGGTATTCATGGTCTCCAGAGGATGAATCCTAATGTCATAGGTGAGCCCCTGACTTTTATACAGTGGCATTAACATCTATTGAATGATTAGCACACAACTTTGCATTGATATTCCTGGTTCCCAGATGATATATCTAAATGATGCTGGTGATCCTTTGACTTTTCCTTTAGCGCCACCATGAGGTTGACATTTGTGTTTTTTGAGCAAAATGTCTCAACAGCTGTTGGATGGGTCACGATGAAATTTGCACAGAAATAAAGTCATGCCCCCCTCAGGTTGAACTGGAATGATTTTGGTGATTCCTCTGACTTTTCTCTGGCGCCACCATCAGGTTATATTATGTAATTTTCCATACCCCTGCAGTGGCATTCCCACCACATATTTTTGTTTTGATGCTGAAACATGATGATAAGATTTTGAACATGCTACACGATGAAGTTCACAGAGCTGCAGCCAGGTCTCCTTCAAATGTGTTTATTAATCAGAATTATGAGGCTCGCAGGATCAAAGTGTGTGGAGTTTTTCAATTTTCTCCTTGGCTCCTTGATCCTTAGCTTTAGAAGCTGGTGCGTCCTTAATCGGAACATCAACCATCTCTGTCTAATTGGAAACGCATGCGACGCAACAGACAGCAATTACAATCACAGGCAAACACACAGACACAAAAAGCTCTCTGATGCTCATTTACCAGATTAATTAATATTCCAGAAAGGTCACGCACAGATGGCTCACACACACACACACACACACACACACACACACACACAGAGAGAGCTCTCCGTCTCCAGCTGACGCCGTTCCCAGGCCGGACTGTTTGAAATGGAACATCCTCATAAACCGAGAGCCACATCAAGGCCAATATTCCTGCCAATCGCATTAGTGGCTCTACTTGGCTGCGCTGCCAGTGGACTTGTGTTCGCTCTCTGAGGATTGTTTGCAGTTCATGACCATGGCAGAGAAAGGGGGGAATGTCAATAGACAAACACGCTCGTATTATTAGAGCGGCGGTCATGTGCCACCCCCCCGCGCCCCCGGCAGACGAGCCGTCGCAGACTTGGAGGAGGCTGGAATCCCATCGCGTCTGTCTGGGAAATCTGGGTAAATGCTCTCTAATCCCGCTGATCCTCAGCTAAAGCCAACACTTCCTCACCTGCCCGCCTGCCATGGGAGAGTGAGTGCAGAACAAAAATAGGAAGGTTGTGATGATGAGCAGCGCCGTTCGATTGTTCTCACAGGCTCGGTTCATCATTTCAAACCTGTTCCTGCTCTCAGTCAAACAGGTCCGAGCCCAATAAACATGTGAGCAGCAACAGGAAGCGATTTCAGCTTCTTCAGAAAAAGGAGCCTCGTGTTTGAATTCTTTATCGACCCGACGTCGTCACTGCTTATTTCATTTCATTTCATTCTGAATGCCAATGGGACAAAAGTGTTTGAAAAGAAGATTCGATTCATTGTTGATCCTGAAAATCGTCGGGAAATTTCCCAAAGCAGCATCAAAAGTTAGCTCACTTCAACCATCTCAAAATTCAATTTCCACTTTTATGACCCAGAAAAAAACAAAAAAAGATTGTCATAATTCTGTTTTTGTGGATCGACTAATGAAGAACTAAATTAACTTCTTTTAAATCTCTCTTTTGTTAAATTCCAAGAACAGAACTTCTTCAATTTGGAGAGACAGCAGCACTTTTTGTTCACTTTATTCTTCCTCCTTCATTTTTTTTTTCACTTTCTGTCTCTTGCCTTGGTGAAGCCGCCGTCTCTGGACTCATTCATCCAGCCAGACATTTTTTTTTCTCCTCCTTTTCTTGTGAATGGACGACAGTATGTAATTACCTGGGCTGTGCTTTCAGTGTGGCCTGCTCCGTCAGCTCCACACCCACTGAGCGCACACACACACACACACATACACACACACACACACACACACACACACACACACACACACTTTCAAGCATGCACACATAGGTACAGACTGTCTGAGATTGCACACACACACTCCTGCACACACACACTCCTGCACACACATAAATACAGGCCTCCCCAGCTGGAAGTGCACAGCTGCTGCTGTTTACCCTGTCGGGACCAGAAAAACATCCTGTACAGTTCTCCGGGTGAAAACCTCCTCTCACATAATAAACACAGGCCCTCGGCACAGTTTGAAGCTCCACTTTGGGTGGTTTCTGTGGCCGTCGAGGCAAAGGTCCCCTCCAGCAGTCCTGCTTGACGGACAGTTGGAGATCGAGCCGCTGGGGGAAACATGAAATGACAAAAAAAAGAAAAAATGTTGCTAAATCTTTCAGGCTTTTGGGGGAATATGTGGCAGGTTATCACCCTCTGTCCTCTGCAAAAAGAGAAGCTCTCGAGCGACGGCCAACATCTGGATACCAATAGGAAAGAATGCCGAGATGCAGAGTCGGTGTATACGCTGTTCTAATAGAGGTGTGACATTTGCTTTCATCAGGCCACAGACATCTCTCTGGCCCGTAGCCTTGTTTAGCTTCGAGCTTGACTTTGACAGAGGAAGTTTTGGCTGCTGTTGCGTCTGGAAGAGTGAAGAAAAGTGGGCGAGGACACATGAGGCTTCCAAGCGACTGCTGGAATGCAGTCGTGTGTGAGCGTGTGTGTGTTTTTTTGCATGCGTGCCCGTCCTCCACAGTGTGTGTGTGTGTGTGTGTGTACATGTGTGTTTCTACGTGTCTGTCTGCTGCCCTGTGTTTTGCAGCTGACAGTCGCTTAAGCATTTTGGCTGGCACGTAAAAGAGATTCCTGTGCAGACACAAGTATTTGCTTTTGCCTTTGAGCTTAACAACAGTAGTATCGGGGCAGGGCCCAGTGAGAAAACAGTATACAAACCCTGCTGTGTGTGTGTGTGTATGTGTGTGTGCCAAGCCTCATCTCTGTTTTCCGTTCACTGTCTCTTGTAGCGGTGGCGTTTCACAGCCCTCCAGTTACCATCAAGAAGGAACCGCAGAGCCCGGGCTCCGACCCCAGCCAGTCCTGTAGCCACAAGCAGAGCTTCAGCTACCCCAGTGGAGAGCAGTGCCTTTATGCCAGGTACCTCCAGGTTCTGCTGACAGACGGAATGAAGTACATGTTCTGTGTCCAGTTCATTTCACAACACAGAGCTCTGTTCAGCTTATTGAAGTGGCGGCAGAAATCTCACAGATCTTTATCTCAGAACAAACAAAGCCAAAACCAGACAGCACTAAAAGTTGTCATTGAATCAGTGTATTAATGTCAACAGTAAAACATGATTATTCTTTCATGGAGAGTCATTGTATCAGAGAATCATTGCATTATTATTCATCTTTTCCCTCAGTTTTGGTTTTGAGATAAGAGCTCATCATTTCCTCTTCTGAACTCTTGTTTGTACCAGGCCTCCTTTCAAGTCTCTTATTTGCTTTAATTTAATTAGGGCACTGATTTATTGTCTCACTGCATATTTACTACTTCCTTTGTTCTGATAATTATTTTACCATTTTCATGAACATTTCTTTGTCATGCATTCAGATAAAACACTGACCACCAACCCTTGTGTTTTCCAGTGCCTATGAGCAGAAAAGGGCTGCAGGAGGAGCCAAGAGCTCCTGCCCAGGGACCCCCATGTCTCCCATGCAGCAGCATTACTCCCCAAAGCCCGCCACGGCCGGACGGCCCGACGCCGGTTACATGAACCCCGCTGCCGCCTCGCAGCCACTGCCCAGCAACAGCTACCCCATCAACACCAGGTGACAGCACACACAGGACCGGGCAGCAGCTGGGACTGACAACACATGCAATCACTGTTAAAGAAAACATGGTATCCAGAGCAGCAAGTGGTTTTAGATAGGTGAAGAGACATGGTGCTTATATTGTTCATTATTTTTCACATAATTAAACAAATCATTAAATCATACAAGCTGTTAAAAGCTTTTTATTCTAGTTAAATTGTTGATACTTTTTTAGTCTTTCTCTTATTTATCTTGCTGCTGTAAATTTCCCGGTTGTGGGACTAATTAAGGAATATCTTATCTTAAAACGGTTGTAAAATTCAGCAAACTCAATTCATTTATTGCAATTCTACAAACAAGGATGTTAAAACTAAATTCATAATTTTCTTATTACTTTCCCATAAAGTTGCATCACAGCCTTGATACAAGCTGAAGAGTTTTTACATTTAATAAAAAACTGATGTAGAATTATTTGAGTCACAGTAAAAATTATAGTAGTAATTTTATAAGAATTTGAGTATAAGACTTTGAAAGTGAATCTGTCAACATGAGTCAGTTTATTATTTTAGATTTGCACATTATATTGATTCATATATCTAAGAGCCTGAAGTGAGCGTCTGTTTCTCATTTCTCAGTTCCAGGTATCAGGGACCTTCAGGAGACCCCATGTGCCCCCAGTTCCCACCACCAGGTCAGGCCTTCCAGCGCATGCCATCTGCCCCAGCGGGACATGGCGGCGGTGGAGGTGGAGGTGGAGGTGGAGGAGGCGGGGGTGGAGGACCAGGGGGCGGAGGCGGTGGCAGCGGGAGCGGCGGCGGTGGAGGTTATCATCGGCAGCACTCTGACCCCTGCATGCCCTACCTGCAGCAGAGCTTTAAGCAAGAATACCTGGACCCGCTGTACGAGCGGGCGGCTCACATGGGAGGGTCCGGGCACGGGAGCGGACCAGGACACGGACACGGGCACGGACCTCACCCCCACCCCCACCCCCACCCCCACCCACATCCACATCCACACTCACACCCGCATCCACACAGGTTCCCACCAGCCCACCTGATGGTGAAGCAGGAGCCCACAGACTACATCTACGAACCTGGTGAGTGAGATGAACAAATCATCATGTAGCAGAAGATGTTTTGACTTTTTATTCTTCAGATGAATCAATTAATTATTGAGTCAATCACAACTTCTCAGGCCCATGGGGACATTTCTTTATAAGTCATTTATGAACAATGATCTAAATCAGAGACAAGGAAGACATTTTTATATTTGATGGACTAGAAACAGCAAATGTTTTTTGTTTGTTAAATTCAATATACAATCAATTGACTAATAAAAATTACTAACTATTAATTTTTCTTTAGATTAAAAAACTGATTTATTGACTCATTGTTTCAGCACTTTGGGTTATATTCAGTCAACTTACAAGGTTACTGAAGGTCCTCTGCTACAAAAAAGTAAACCTTTATTTGTATGTTTTGGACTCATTTGTGTAAATGAAATCAAATTTCAGCAAATACAGTCTGAACCCTTGAGACTAGAATCTGATGGTTCTAATTTATAAGGTTTATTTGACATCTCAGTCTGCCTCAGAATGTCCCTTTGCCCCTCGTTGTGCATCGCTAACTCAAGAACAAAATGTCCAAAAGGCAAACAAACTTCTTCTATCTCGACTCCTACCCGGCCTCCAAAACTCCTCCTTTCAACTCTCTGACACTTTGCAAAGAAAGAAAAAAAAAACAGTATTTTTTTTCTGCTGCAGCTTCACTCCTCCTCCTCCCTCCCTCCCTCCCTCCCTCCCTCCCTCGGCTGCTCTCTGTGAGAGAGAGGCAGAGGAATTTCATTGAGAAAATGGAGGGCACTGGAAAGACTAGAGTCCCTGGTGGAGTGCTCCAGGGTTTCAGGTTGCACCAGCGGCTTCCTTTTTCTGCAGGCAGATGAACTCATAATGGAAAAATGAGCGTGGCCGCAGTAACCCGAACCTCTCACTGGCTGGGCTTTGGGAGAGGGTGAGGGGAGGGAGTGGTGGGAGTAGGGGGGGGTGACAGGGGGGTACGGGGTGGGGTAGCCAGCTCAGGCACTTTAACAACAAGCTCCACCACTGGAGAGTTCAGAAAGCAGCTCTCTGAATTTAAAACAAGGAGAGAGAAACCCAACACTGCACATACGTCGTGTCCTCATTCACCTGCATTAAAGCTGCTATAGGACTTGAAGAGACTCCCACAGGTCCCACGCTCACATTAGAGGATGGTTACAAAGCCTGCCTCCAAGCGCTGAAACCACCATCTTTATGCATAATAAAAACCAAGGAAAAGCGACCTAATTCTTTTCACGCTGTGTTTTCATACTCACACCTTTGATAGAGGGAGCGAACAGCGCCGGCGTTAATCACACAACCTTGAGAAAGAAAGTGCAAAAGGATGTTTTTCTGTGGATAACCGCTGGGAGGAGGAGAAAGTTAACCTTGGTGGGGTTTCCTCCGACGTCTCGCTGATACCAGTTTGACCAAGTGCAGGCGCAAAAGATCAGAGTTTATCGGCCTTTTGTGGACAGTCATACGAGGCGAGATGATAAACGACAGGAGCCACAAATCTGGAAAAGCTGCTGTCAAATGAACCTGGAGACAAATTTCTATCCTCCCTTAATAATAAGCAACAGTTCTCCTCGATGCGAGCAGACGGCAAAAATAAAAACATTAATTTGTTGAAAGGGATTAGTCATGGGATTCCAGGTAGTCATTAAAAAGTCCAATTAAAAACATCAGTATAAGTGGGAAACCTTAATCCGACAACATTTAAAAGAAGTAATGTATATTTAATTAGCAAACACAGTACAAACATCGGAAGTTAATTGGATAATTTGTGTTAAAGCGCTTTTGAATGAATGCGCCGCTCAAACCAAACACAGGCTTTAATATGGTTTATAAAGGCGACGCTGGCGCACCAGCTGCAGCGATTGTTGTTTATTTGCTGCTGACTTGTAAAGTCGTTCATTTATGGACATTTAATGGAAAGAAAACTTTCCCCAAACTGTAACGTGAAGAAGGTAATGGAGCAAACAAAAGATGTGTACTGAAGTAAATAGCGTGTAAAGATAACAACACCTGTGTTTTCTTTCAATGCGAACAATGAAATGCCACAAGTCTACAGTCTGGTTTGAAAAGCAGGCTTGAGAACCAGACTCCTAGTTTCACATACAAATTGGCATTCGAGCGCTTAATCACTGCTATTGTGTCGCCTGAAAGACACAAAATGGTCATGCCACTCAGTGCACAATTAACCCCGGCGCTCTCACACCCAATCTACCCATCGCTCCCCTGTGGGAGCCTGCCATTGCTGGCAGACATATTATTTACAGTATGATCGAGTGCCGCTGCCCCAGAATGGAGGGTTTGATTTTCCCCATTGGCATCTTATCGCAGTCACAGCGCTGCAGCTGCATTCCCCAGGAGTGAGTCATGGCCAGAGGCAACGAGCTGCACCTTTCGGTTTTTGTGCTCTCGCTCGTCTCGTTCATACAGTTGACAGACGGTATAAAAACAGACCAACACAAATATAATAGTCGGTGACACACCTGTTTTTTACAGCCAAAGAAAGATATATAGAAAACACACAAAGGTGAGCGGAGCAGTCACCGGATATGAAGCACAAAACTGTTAACACTCCTCAGATTGCTGAACTCATTATAGCATAAATGAGCTTTTACAAGTGTTTGGACTTGCAGAGAATTTTGCTCCAGGGTTTACGAGGTGGATTATAAAATGCGCTTGGCTGAATGCGTCTGTTGGAGTCAGTCGATGATGTGCCCAGATAAAGTGCAGACACTGTATACTGTACCACTTTTCTGGTCTGGCGAAGGTGCTTGCTCACGGCCTAAAAATACCACCAGAGACAAGAGAAGTGATATGACAAATGCGGCGTTTGTCCTTGCAATGCTCGGGCAAAATATCCCGTATAATACACAGACTTTCTCAAGCTGGTTTTGGCTTTGTAAGCAGTATCTTTTTATTCACTGAAACATAAGGTCAGATTTAGACTAAATGATTATTCTGACCCTTTGTGAGAACTTTCCATTTTATCACTTTAATGGAAACGGATGGACATTTGTGTTTATCACTGTTCAAATAAATCAAATTCTGACCTCCAGCTGTTTGTGTTTCTGTTACAGATGTGCCTGGATGTACCTCCATGTACCACCACAATGAGGGCTACCCAAACCCCCAGCACAGCAATGAAGGTAAGAACTTCCTGTTCAACTTTTATTGTGAACCTTCATTTTTAGAAGGCATCGCAGTGATGTCAGCATTGCATCCATCCAATCTCCTCCCGTATCTACACTGAGCCTTCGCTGGTTAGAGCTCTGTGGTCATTGGCTAACCAGCATAGAGTGACCATGTTTCCATTGGCCGAGCAGCGGTGTGTCCGTGTTTCCATTGGCAGAGACTCTCGCCTCACCCCTGCCTCAAGAATCCCTGAATAAACACAACTCCTGGAAAAAGCACACAGCAAAAAGTGAAAACAATCCTTCCCTTCACTCATTGTTTGTTACACCAGTTCAGGTCATTTAAATTCTTATTCCCCAAATTATGTTCAATATACAAGAGCTTTAAAATGACTCCTGTTAAAGTAAGTTCTGCAACTGGGAGCAAATGTTTCCAAAATGAAATCCTCTCCCTGTTACTGAAGTGATCCAGTCTACTTTTACAACAGTACACACTTTGCTTAACATTAGTAAAGGAATCGATCTTTGCATTTTGATTTGTTTTCAAAGCTTGGCCCAGATCCCAAATAAAGAACCGAGTTGTGCTGAGATCAAGGCTCTAACACAAGTCTCCCTTTGTCTCCCAGGCTATCTGTTCGAGAACGACTCCCGCGTGGTTCCGGAGAAGTTCGAAGGTGAGTTTGTTGTACCCACAATCCCTCTGTCGACACAGGTTTCAATTGCACACCACTTGCCGAGGTGTTCGCTGGGTGGCGGCGGGTATAGGAGAGAAACCCTAGCCTCAAAGGCGCCCACTCCAATCTCTACCTGACCTGTTGTCTTGTATCAACGTCAGGATCCTTGTGTAAGAGCTACATGGATCTTCGTGTACTCCAAAGCTTAGTTAGTGGGTTTGGTTTCTCACGATGTCAGACTCCTCTGTCACGGTGAGAACGGAGACGGGCAGTTTCCCATGGTGTTGGTGGTGTTGGTGATTGACGCTAAAGGAGATTGAGTGGAGAGCCCGAGGGTGTCGGCGCTGGTTGAATCAGTGAAGTGTGCAAGTTCTCTGAGAGACAATAGCAGTAACTTAGCTGAGCTTCTCGTGTTCCCTCACTTGTGTACAACATATCCAGTAACCGGTAAACAACCAAGAGACAAACACGAATCAGTGTCCGTTTCCCAACACATTGCTTCACTCTGTATCAGTAATCATTTTTTATTTCTATCACAAGTTGTGTCTTGTTCTCTAGCTTCAATTTTTTTCTCTCAGTTCTCTAAAATCTCTTTAAAAATGTTCCCATTTCTGTCTCGGCTAAAACACACTGCTTCCCTTTTAGTGGTCAATTTGATAAGATGTTGTTAATGAGCTTTTGATTCAGTTTACGTCAGTGTGCAAACATGAACCATCAAGATTAGATGTACTGGCCTCGCTAGAATTCAGATACTTCCCAGCTGTTGTGAGTCAAAATTTCCTCGTCTGAACATGTAATACAAGAACCATTTTACAGCGTAATTTAATGATTGAATCTTAATGGTCTGATGCAAAATAATGTGCCAAAAATGCATCAAATATTAAATGATCTTGGGGTTAATCCCAGTGCGACTGAAACTACAAAGATGTTTGCACATAAGCTTTTCAGATTTGGTAACTTCAATCCATGTTGTAATCCAAAGAAAGAAATTTGTGATCATGGTCCGGTCTCTTTCGTCCTCGTTGCAGGTGAGGTGAAGCAGGAGGGGGGTGGCGTGTTTCGCGAGGGCACACCTTACCAGCGCCGTGGCTCCTTGCAGCTCTGGCAGTTCCTGGTGGCCCTGCTGGACGACCCGGGCAATGCCCACTTCATCGCGTGGACCGGCCGCGGCATGGAGTTCAAACTCATTGAACCCGAAGAGGTACGTCCGAACTCAGAAAAAGTGTATTTTGCTTTCTTGTTGAGACACAGGAAACACTGTGTTCACACTGCACGAGTAGTCGCCTTCCAGAATTTCATTTGCTAATTACAGAACACAGCCATTGTCATTTCATTTGGATGAATAGGTGCAGTGTTCTTTCTGTTTGAAGCACATCCTTCACTGTATCATGATCAATGAGCAACAATGTAGAGGATGTGATATCATCTCTAGCTCTTTGGGACTTTTTGATGCATGAATTTGGTCTTTACCGGAACAAGTGTGAGTGGCTCAAACAAGCAAATAGTGTCACTATAACACCTTTCTTTAAGATGTTTTAATGAAAGCTACTGAGTCCAAAATGTTTTCTGAGACAAAAAAAATGTCTTGAGAGAAGGTGGTGCTTTTTTGACTTGAATTCAATACAGTCTTGAAGTAGTGTTTTTGTCACAAGCATCATGTGAACCCAAACAAAAAAGGAAGGTTTGTCGTAAAAATGATTTCTTTGCTTAGTATTGTCGAATTTTATCTCGTGTCCAAAGCCTCTTTCTATTAAAACGATAGAAATATTATCTCCTTGCATGTTTGAATTAAAGAGATTTTTAAAATGCATCAGCACTATTTTTAGCTGGTATTACTGTACGGCCACATCCACCGATAGTGGAGAAGTGTTGATAGGGATCATGACGTTAATATGAATCTGATAACGGCAGCACAGGAGTTATTCTCGGAATGAATTTATGTTAGCGGGGTTTTAAGGCGCTACCTAGATTACAGTGATCAGAAGTGAGATTTGGCCACTTTCCTCGTAGGTCTATTCTCTGATCCATCTTCCATTAGTCCCCCCCATTCATTATTCAACACGTGAAACGCTGGATTGATAAATGAAGGACGAGCGCTATCACAGAATCATCCAACACCCACGTTCCCTCTCTCACCTCCTCACATTTCTTGAGTCGAGACGTTTCTGCGATGTTTAAGTCTGCAGTTTGATTGGCCGTATCAGACGGCGTCCATTTAGGTGGGTCCTAATACGGAGAGGTCCACGCTGTGTTTTCCATTATCTTTTTACTGTACATTAAAAATGAATGGGGCAAGATTTTTACAAGAGCAATTAGGGCTGAGAGCACACTCAGAGATCAAACAGGCTTGATGGCCACTGTGGGATACAACCTGTCTCTTCCTGAGTCATGAATCTCAGCGTCTCCTCCCCCCCCGAGTTTTACAGCTTCTTCCACCATCTCAGATGTTTGTCAACTCAAAGATCGCTCACTGTTGCTAAATGGATTTGATTTACGTCCCCTTGCCTGTGTTGTGAGAAACTAATTTTCTATCATTTCGTCGTAACGTTCGTCAGCTGAGGGTTCAGTTCTTGGTTGCGAGTGTGTTTCCTCTGACAAGCAGCCACGACTCCTATTTCACTGCGAACACTGTGGGACTCTGGTTGCATTCAAGTGGTAATGGGTTACATAAAAAGGAAGTGAATCCACATGTGGGGACTCGCCCTGCTCTTGGCATGTTGACGCTGTTGTGTTAAAGAGCTCAGAGGGCTTTGGCTTGCCACCGAGGACCCCTAGTGGCCACAGTGTGGGAATACATACAACTGCCTATAATTATTATTTTGGGAATATTAACTTCAGGGGGGAAAAAATGCTGACACAAACAAATCTCTTCCGTTGACGCGACATTTGGGGAATTCTATATTTTAAGATGTTCAAAAGGATGCAAACCTGTCACCTTTAAATGAACCTCAGCAAAGCTCAACTAAGCCAGAGGTGTAACCACAGACATTTCCTTCTCCTCCTCCTCCTCCTCCTCAGGTTGCCAGGCTGTGGGGCATGCAGAAGAACCGTCCAGCTATGAACTACGACAAGCTCAGTCGCTCTCTGCGCTATTACTATGAGAAGGGAATCATGCAAAAGGTACAAAAAACACCCTTTTTTATATTGTATCTTTATCTGGAAATCTGAATCTTCTATGTTTTCATGATACTGAACACACGTTGTAATTAATGGCTTTAAATCATTTACTAATTCTTTATACATCAATTATAAGACATTCAGAAGACCGGCTTTTGGGTTGCCAGGTTGTAAACCATCCCTTTGGCTGTTGTTTATCGTCCTCCATCATGAAAAGATATATGAAATATGAATTATTTCTGACTAGCTGCAACAGACAATTATCAGCAGGGAGGCACAGGGTTTTCATGGGTGGGCACGAATAACAGTGATTTATACCTGATGGATATTTCAAATGTATTATTTTTTAAAGCATCGCTAACAAATTAAATGCTGATTAATCCCACTAAACTGGATCACGGAATCCACTGAACAGATAAGACTTAGGTGAAGATCTTTGTTACGTACCTATAGACTAAAATAGGAAAATGAAGTCTGCACACCTGGGGAAAAAAAGAGCTGAGTGTGTTTTTCCCATATACATTCCTATGTGACTCAAGCCTCTCCGTCTTCATCTCCAGGTGGCAGGGGAGCGCTATGTTTACAAGTTCGTCTGCGAGCCTGAAGCCCTCATCTCGCTGGCCTTCCCCGACAATCAGCGGCCCAGCCTGAAGGCGGAATTCGAGCGCTACGTCAACGAGGAGGACACCGTGCCTCTGTCCCACCTGGATGAGGGAGTGTCCTACACCACAGAACAAGCCCCCCAAAACATGGGCCCCCAGCCCTACTCCAAAGGCTACATGTACTAAAGCCAGCCCCCCCCCGCCCTCTTTTCTCCTTCAGAAATCTTCCTGTTGTACCAACCCATCATCATACACACCCTGACACCCCATGCACCTCTTGCACATGCCCACCCCATCCACTTGTATATAAGGCTATGGTGTTTTTGTTTTAAATTAATCTCATTAGGGATTTTTTTTTTGTTTTTAAGAGCTGCATTCCTCTCACATCTGAGGCCTATTCAATCCATAAACCTGACTGTGGTTGAAGAGATTGCTTAATAAATACCCATAATAATACCAAAACTGAAGTCCTGACTGTTCTTTCCTGTGTTTGCGTCACGAGTCGCATGTTGGGCTTTAACTTTAATCAGGTGGTTCAACAGTTTTATTATTTATTTATTACTTGCTTTCTTACTGAGCTTTACACGAAATATTGATATCTCTCTCACAGTAAATATGAATCTACTGCCAGCAGTTTCTTAGCGTAGCATAAAGACTGGCAACCGCTAAACTGGCTGTTTTTAACTAGTTTTTGTATGACGTAAAAGAACAAGATGCAACATGTTAGTGAGCTTTACAGTGGGTAGTAGGTGGATTTGGACAGAGCCAGGCTGGCTACTTCATCACTTCCAGTCTTTATGCTACGCTAAGCTAATCAGCAACTTCATATTTATTGAC
>JBBMOC010000031.1:311965-360920 GCA_037975185.1 Centropyge bicolor | reverse complement strand
GATTCTCCAAGCGTTGGGCTCCTCGTATCGGTTGTAGAGAGGTTCCAGTTTCTGCTGCCTCTTCTGATGGCTGAGGCGGGTGGGGTCGCCAACTCTGAAGAACGCTGGTGCAAACTCCACCAGCCAGCGAGGGTCGATGGTGGTCACCTCCCGCATGTACTCCTTGGTGGTCAGTACCAGCTCGTGGTACACCAGCCTGCAAGTAGGAGAACAGTCCAGTAACAATTAGGGCTGATTTCATTAACAAGACATCACAAATACAGCTGAAACAATTAGTCAATTAATTATTCCATTGCCTGAAAATTAACTGGCAACTGAAAATCTTTGGGTTTGGAGAAACTACTGTATAATGAGCTTTAAATATGAAACAATGAATTTTAAAGAAAATAATCGGTAAATGAAGTAAAAATGAAAATGTTAGTCAGTTGCAGCTCTAGAAACAAATTATTTTCCAGATTTATTGATAAATTGTTTTCACAATAATAGGGTAAAACTGTCCCATTTCACCCACTTGATGAATGGCTTGAGTTGATAAATCTTCTGTCAATCAACTTACATACCAATAATTTTTAGTGATGAAAAAGAAATCCATTAAATTCAAACACTCATCCTACATGAAGCACAACAGCTCTCAGTAATGTGGGACACAGACTGAAGACTCACCATTCTGGCTGCCGGTTGAACAGAGTGCTGGAGGGGTGGAGGTACACCACCTGCTGGTCAGTCAGGGTACGGTAGCCGTCATGGGGATGCTTCCTGGCAGCGTTCCTGAAGAAACCGCTGCAAATGGCTTTCTGGACCCGCATTGTAGCTTTTCCACAAGACACCACGTCCAACTTGTGTCTGAGGAATATTGAGTGTTACTTAATATTTGTATATTACAATATGGTTCATCTGTGTTTAAATTGAGGCTTTTTCACAAGACATCATTTAAAGATTATGTTTGATTGAGGTTGAAAACTATATGACTGTTTTTTCCAAGTCTGGCATTCATTTAAATCCACGTCTGCATATTTTTATATATCAGTTACATGATTATGCTTCCAGTAATTTCTTCACTCCACACAATATGAGGCCAAATGTGGTGTATGACAAATTATTATTTAGTGGAAAACAGTTCCATTACCATTTTTCCATTCTAAACAAATACAGCAAACACTGAAATACACAGCCATAAATCAAACAAATGGTTAAAACAGAGCTGAAATTCATACCTGTCCATGATGCTGAGCATCTGCTTGCGTATGTCCTGAGCTCTCTTTAAGGAGCGGGCTTGGATGAAGTTCTCGAAACACCAGGGGTTGGAGAACTTGTTATTCTTCCAGGAATTATAGACCGCCAGCAGTGTGAGGTGGTCGCCCTCAAGCTGGAAGAACTTTGTTTTTTTCTGGTCAGCAAGGGCCTGTTTGTCCTGAAAATGAAAGGAGGGAATCTTTGTTTGGACGAAGAATTGAGTCTGATGCCACTTTAATTACGTGAAACAGCCTGTAAAAGGAATCCTGATTGAAGACTCAAGTCTAATCTGGTCAGTGCAATTGTGTTTCAGCCACATACCTTTGGTCTGTAAAATATGTTCTGCACAGACAGCATGGAGACGATGGTGAGCATCTCTTCGCTGCAGGCCAGATGGACGGACATGATCAACATCTTACACAGCATCGGCTCCAGAGGGAACTCAGCCATCTGAACCACAGAGACAGGAGTCAGGTCACTTTAAGGTGTGACTCACTTGGTCATTCAAACGCTTCTGACAGGTTATACACACAGCTGCATCATCATATATAATAATGCCACTTGAAGGTTATAAAGCAACAATGTGAGTAGATCTTCCTGTTCTCCTCACCCTTCTCCCCAGCCGTGTGAGTAGGCCCTCATCGTCCAGAGCTCCCAGAGTGTAGAGCTGCTCCATGGCTGTGATCAGAGTCTCCATGGGAGGAGCGTCCATGAAGTCAAAGGACAGGAGGTCGTTGATGCCCATCGCCTGGTGGAAAAGAAGATAAAATGCTGATTAGTTATCGTCTTGATACGGCTGATGAAGCTCAGATCAGAGCTGATTTCTAAGTTTTTGAGCTGAGCAATGACCTTCTTTCTTTGCTCCTTGGTGCCAAATACATTGATTCCTGGAGGTGTTGGAGAAGTTGCATTACCTTCAGAGACAGCACAGTGCTGGCCAGGTTGGTTCTCTGGATCTCCGGGACATTGGACACAAGCATCTCGTCCCTGTAGGCTCTCTCAGTGTAGAGCCTGTAACATTTCCCCGGGCCTGTTCTGCCGGCTCGGCCTGCCCTCTGCTTGGCCTGGGCCTGAAAACAGATCAGGGATCGTTTAAAGGATTATGTAGTAAAGAGATGTTCACCTACCAAATCATTGCCATGGATGATTTTTTCAATTTTCAGCTTGGAGAAAAATCACAGCGTTTTCCAAGTTGGACAAATCTAAAATGTTTCCAGATAATCTAGAAGACTGTGTTAAAATGGATGACCTGTGATATGGGAGTCACCACAAGTTGGTCGATGCCCGTCTTGGAATTATACACAATCTGTTTGACAAAACCAGGATCCACCACGTAGTAGATTCCATCAATAGTCAGAGACGTCTCAGCAATGTTTGTGGCAATGATGACCTGAAAAATCCCAGAGAAGTATTAGAAGTCTTATTCTGGAACTTGAATAAGATCAGGAGGACAAGAAATGGCTTTACTCTCTAAAAATGACAAACCACTCACAGCTTAATGTTATCCAGTGCCTTTAATTACCTTCCTGCTGCCTGGGGGTGCCGGGTCAAAGATCCTGGTCTGCATCTCACTGGGCAGAGCAGAATACACTGGCAGGATAATCAGTTCAGGAACATCAGGCCCCAGTGACTTCATTCTGTCATACAGGATCTCACAAGCCGTGTCGATCTCTTCCTGTCCAGTCAGGAACACCAGGATGTCACCTGGACCAAGGACACGAGGTTTTTCAATGACTAGCTGACTTGGTGTTTTATATACTAAAAAACACTACAGGTACAAAATACAAAAGCGACAATGACTTTAAATCAAGATGGTTGAAGTAGAGACAATGTTACCTGGAGGTTCGGTTAGATGGATCTGCATGACTGTGATGAGACTGGCATCCAGGTAGTCTGTCTCAGGCTCTTTGGTGTAGAGAATCTCCACTGGGAAGGTTCTTCCTGGGATGGTGAAGATGGGAGCTTCAAAGAAATACTGGGAGAATTTGACAGCATCCAGCGTAGCAGAGGACACGATCAGCTTCATGTCTCTGCGTTTCTGTATCGTCTAAAAGAGACACAGGAAGTTATTTGATGTGAAACAGCATTTTAGGTTTAGACATACTGGATGGTTTGTAGAATATAAAATACCTTCTTGAGAAGACCAAAGAGCACATCGGTGTGGATCGTCCTCTCATGGGCCTCATCGAGCATGATGAGGGAATACTGGCTCATGTCTGGGTCCAACAGACACTCCCTCTGCAGCATACCATGGGTCATGTACTTGATCACTGTTTCTGTACTGGTGCAGTCCTCAAAACGGATGGTGTAACCCACCTAAATTTGAAAAAAAAAAAAAAAAAACAGGGACGCTGACAACTTTTAAAACTAATTTGAAAAGGATAAATGCTGCAGGAGAAAGAAAATGTTTTCACTGTCCAGATTAACATCACTCACCTCTTGGCCGAGACGGCAACCGTACTCCTCAGAGACTCTCTTGGCCACTGACATGGCAGCCACACGGCGCGGCTGCGTACAGCCGATCTTCCCTCGGGAGGTGTAACCCGCCTCCGCCAGGTACTGGGTGATCTGTGTGGTCTTACCGGACCCAGTTTCTCCAACCACTATCAAGATCTGATTATCGTGGACAGCCTGTCGAGAGAGAGAATGAATTGGCGTTAAACACAGTTAAGACATCTGTTAAAAGTCAGTTTGTCTTCCTTCAGTTTTCCAATCATTTCCCCAGTAACGTGCTGAAAGTCGCCGCAGCTCATACCTGAACGAGCGGCTCCTTAAGTTTGAAAATAGGCAAACTCTCTCTCTGCTGCAGGATGGACAGTTCGGTCTTCTTCCCATACGACACCTGGTTCCCTCCTAAGGCATATCTTTTCCACTCTGGAAGGTCGACAGGCATGGCGCCGATGCCCCGCATGTTGGCAGCGATCTGCCTTCCTTCATCTGCACAGGGGAGGAACAGGGAGACGGGACTGGTGTAAAGTTCCGGCAAGATCCACCACAACCTCCTAGAATCTACCATTTTATTTAATCAAGATGAACTGCAATGATAAACTGCTCGACGGGCTCTTGTTGTATTAAACTATGAGTCAGAGGTAGCAGCCAGGGCTGGAAGGAACCTCCGCTAGCCCCTCAGGCTGCGGAAGTCACAGCGCATTATGACTCTGTGTGTCAGTGTAAGCTCATAGGGAAGCTAGATAATCATCTCCAGTCACGCTGTGGTAACAATGTAAGTGTAATAGGTCTGGCACAAGACAGATGGTTCAATTCTATTTTCTAAATTTTAAATCTGTCGCAACATAGATTGACTTTGTCTTTTAATACATTTCCAAATGGAAGTCATATTTGTGGCCAAAGTTTACTCCACTGATGCCTGAAAAGTACAGCCAGAAATCTCTGTCAGGGTTGCACCTAATTTCTAAAGTGCTCATTGGATGATAACAAATGTGTCGTCCAAGTTCTTACAATCAGGCATGGGGTCGATCCAGTGCTTGTGGAGACCGGTGGGGATGCAGTCCATCTCTGCAGCACGAGCCGCCTGCTTCAGCTCCCTCCTCTCCTTAGCCAGAGCACTCTGCATCATGGCTGCCTGGGAGAGGGAGCCATCTGGATTCTAACAGACAGGATGAAAAGAGTTGTTAGTAAGCGAACAAAGAAACAAATACTGAGACTGCTTCAGTATTTGCAGGCAGTGTAAGCAGCGTTTAGAGAAGGGTGCAGATGATAAAGTTCAAACAGCTTTAAAAGCTAATATTAGGTGTTACAGCCAGGATTTTATTTGCCTGAGTATTTAATTAATACTGGAGATTTCTATGACACAATTAAGGTAAAACTTGGTATTAGTTGGTGTTAAATGTAAAACCTTGAACACATACAAAAAAAAGTCCAACTGTAAAACTCATTATTTAGTCAGTTATGCCTGTTGGTGACGTAACTGTTCAAACTGTAGCATCTGTTAACTGTCTTTGTCTAAAGAAGGTGACATCGACATGCTGCTGTGGCTATTTTTTTTCCTACACAGTAGATAATTCAGGTCAGCATGACAGAGTCTGACAATGACCACACGACCCACTGGCAGTCTGCTAAATGTGAACCCTCTGGAGTCTGAATACACACCTTTACTATTTTGACTGGGCTCATATTCATAGTCCATTTGGTCTGTCCTCTCAGGAACGGTGGTTCGTCTTCAACCAGATCAATCTCAATTTCATCATCTGTGGAGGGAAGAGTTAGAGAGGAGACATTATCATGGAGCACAACTTTGATTCATTAAAAACATAGGAATAATGTGCAGAGTTTCACCTTCATCGTCATCTATTTTGGGAAGGATTCCCGTCTCCTCATCAAATTCTGGGAACTCCTCTTTTGGAAGTACATTGGCTGCAATCATCTGAACGGGAGAGAAACACAACACTAACTGGATGGTTTAAAAAACAGCCAGGGAACATCTCACCCCTGCAGAAGAATCTGTTCTACATCTGTGTGTGAGTGTGTCTGATAAAAACCTGTTTAATCTCCCATTTCTCAAGGTCAGTGATCTTGGCCAGCCGTTTGCGTTCTGTTGGGTCTTCCCCCATTTCCAGGATGCTGGCTTCAGCAGGGCGGTCAGGGTTCCTCATGGCTTCGTCTCCGACTGCAGTGTCCAGGTTTCGTCTCCGGTTGGGGTTCAGGTCCTCCCCTGTCTCCTGGTTGACATCCTGGCAACATGGAAACATTTGAAAAATCAATTATTCTATTGGATTTAAACATTAGTATAACATATATTAAATAAACCCAGATGTAATATATTCTAGGTTTCACTTCATCAGAAAAGAATCATACTATAACACCACACAGGCATGAAACACAAGTTAATTTACATTTGATTTCATGTTGCATCTCTGAATATTTTCAGGATTGCTTATCTTTACACATCATCTGCCCACATCTTACTGTCTCTACACGGTAAACAGATTTTCTTCTTCCATTGTTATACATGGCTCACCTTCATGCTGAGGCTGGCTTTGGTTCCAGTGACCGACAGCACTTTGACCTTCACCTTTTGGCCTTTGGTGACCACGTCAGCCACGTTGGCTATACGGCCTTCTTTGCGCAACTCTGAGATGTGCACCAGGCCCTCCCAGCGTTTTCTGCAGACGGTGACAGTTACACGCTGAAGGTTAGGATCAGGGTTCAAACACCCAAAAAACATCATAGCCAGACACTGGTAAAAGCACATTCGAGCATAATATTAATGGTTATTGGTGGATGTTTCAGTGTTGTTGACTATTTTGCCAGGGAAAAAATGAAATAAAATAATAATCTCTGGATTAGTCTGATTTTATTAAACACTAAAACAAATAGGGTAGACATATGTGCAAAAGGGAGAAACATCAGAATCCCCCAAAAAACTAAATATTAAAACTCTAAATAAAAAAATCATATTTCACTGTACATGGTTGCAAAAACTAACCTGAGGCCCTCCAGCTGCACAAAACAGCCAAACTGCATAATACTGCTGATTTTTCCGTTGTAGATGTCGCCCACAACAGGCTCGTCTGCCGGAGGCCGATCCACAAGTCTCTCCCGGCAGCGCTCAGAGTCTCTGTTGTCCTTGTTGTTGTTGTCATTGTCTCTTTGTGGGCTCGGTGGACGGTCACTCCAGCGAGACGCCCGTTTCCTTCTGCGCTTGGGGTTTGTTTCTCCGTCACGCTCTTTTGATCTGGAGCGAGAGCGACTTCGCTTACGTCCACTTTCTGTGTCTCGACCTCTGTCACTGTGCAAAGGCTTGGCTGACCTGAGGAGCACATGAGAAAAAGAGTCAAGTCAAGCTTTTACTCCAAATGCTGCAAATGTGTAGCAGTTAAAGAGAGGGAACAAAGTGAGAGCCACTCTTTTCCAGATAGCAGGTTTCCACTTTGGTGATAAAACTCTTCTTAATTACCCGTCAGCAGAGTTTGTTTCACAGAAGTTTGGCATCATCATCTCCAGCTCCTTCATGGCTGCAGCTGCAACCTGCTCATCATCTGTGTGTCGAGGTGGAATCTGATGGAGAGGTTAACAATTAGTGACAGCTCCATACAACTCCATCAGTATTGTATTGTAATGTATTTTGCCAACTAACAAAACGTTGTATTGTACTTTAGAGGTATACCAGAAGATACAAAGGTTCAATGAAAATGAGAGAGGACAGAGAGAAGAGTGTCATCAAATGAGCCTTACAATCCACACAGGAGCATCTGGTTTACATAAAGCAGGATATTTCTCTTTCAGTTTGTCCTTCTCACTCTTTGGTTTGACCTCAGCCTGATGTTCTGTCACAAACAACACAGGAGAGGTTATTAGAAAGTAAACATACAGCTAAGAAATATGAGGTATCACTACATAAAATATATGAAAGCTATACTGTCTGTACCTTTACTTGTGGATGGTAAAGGTCGCATAGTCTGAATAAGTCTAAGTAAATTTCCAACAAGGGTATCCTGAAAACAGAAATATGGGTTTAGAGAGAAAACATAAAGCAACAAACATGAACATGATGTTCGTTCAGTTGGACACTTACTGTAAAATCTGCTCCATTTTCACACAGAACTGCTTTGAATTGCTCAAACGTTGGGTGTTTTTCCGCCAAACTGATGATAAATTCAGCTGCAAAACAGAAACCAGCGTTTAGCTCCTCATGCTGATTTAGACACAGTTAACCTCATCACGCCTAGTTGTTATTAAGTAATAGCAAGGTAACATGTTAGCATGTTAGCTAGCTGTGCAGATCGGATAAAACAAAGTTGCCATGTAACGCTACGTTACCCAGATCTTTTTCGCTTATTCCCAGATGATTCTCCAACTCTGTGCAAACCTTCGACACTAAAGACAAATATTCAAGACGTTTTATTTCGTCTAAAGAAGCCATTTTTACGGTTTGTTTTGAGCTGAGCAGGAAGTGGTTCTTCTTCTCTTTTAGTAATTATGAGCTCCGACGACGTGTTTCAGTGCTGCTGCCCCCAAGCGGCCAAAAGGAAGATGACAGTTTTTACAGTTGACACATTTAAACTTAACTGGTTGAGCGTAATTAAAAACAAACCAGATGTAGTCAAGCAGTTAAAACAGGGCTATTTACTGTACACTGACACTCTCCCTTCGCAACATAACTGATGGTCAGCTGTCATTAAATCCAAAAATCTAACACATATTGTGCCTTCTTTACACTTATTTACTATAACATAATTTCATGTATTATTGTTTTGATGTCTTTAGTATTAATCCATCATGTACAAAATACAGTACTATATATCCAGAGTAGACCACAATTTAACATATATTACGTTAAGTCTGGATTAAAGAGTGTTACGAGTGTTCCTAGGTCTTTGTTTGGATTCATTGTTTTTATGAGACTCTGTAACCAACAGCTATACAAGCAGCATCTTCCCTCTCATACAGGATTAAAAAAATCTGTATTTCATGAAGTTGACGACAAATCCAACAGGCTTAAAAAATGTAGCATTTAATGAGGACACATTTTCATTGTTCCACTGGCAGGTACAGCAAAGCAACAGTGTCAGATAAACATACAAGTGAGAGAAAGTTGTCTCAGTTATAGTACAAAATCTATCAAACATATTCGCTTGTTCCATTCTTACAGTCTGACAAAGTATTGATGAGTGAAACATAAAAAGGTCCCATTACGATTCTATCAGGTCCTTATTTATGCAAAACCTTATGTTGAAACAATTTACAGACAAAATAAATAGTCCACTGTTTTGCTGAATCTCCTCACAGAAGATTATCTTTAAAACTGCTGTCTCAAAGGACAGATGCTGAAATTCTCTTTGCTGTATTAGTGCTATGAAAATTAAACGGCTCCAAGATTTTTAAAATAATGACACTAAATTTTCCAGGTTTATTCAAAAACTGCTCGGGGGAAATGTCCGACGTGTACAAATTTAAAAGGAGGAGTGAATCCACAGCTTGAAGTCGAGCAGCGATGATAAAAACATCAACACATTTTTGTTTCTCATTTGTGACGTCACGTGCATCAACGGCGTCTGAAGGCACGAGAGATTCTCCAGGCGTTGGGCTCCTCGTAGCGGTTGTACAGAGGCTCGAGGCGCTGCTGTTTCTTTTGCTTGCTGAGGCGCGTGGGGTCGGACACTTTGAAGAAGGCGGGTGAAAACTCCACCAGCCAGCGCGGGTCGATGGTGGTCACCTCTCTCATGTACTCCTTGGTGGTGAGCACCAACTCGTGGTAAACAACCCTGAGGAGAAGAGACACAGGATGGATTTACTACATGTAGAAATTAGTTGTCAGAAAAAGGACATTTGCTTTTTGGCAGCTGAAAGGAAGCGAGGCGCTGTCGTACCACTCAGGCTGACGGTTGAACAGAGCACTGGAGGGGTGGATGTACACCACCTGCTGGTCTATGAGGGTGCGGTAGCCCTCCTGAGGATCCTTTTTGGCTGCATTCCTGAAGAAGCCACTGCAGATGGCTTTCTGGACTCGCACTGTGGCTTTACCACAAGACACCACATCCAGCTTATGTCTGAAGAGAAGAGAGCATGTCGGGTGAAACCACAAAGACATTCATGTTATTTCAGATTCAGCTTCTTGTGGTTCTGCCAAACCTACCTGTCCATGATACCCAGCATCTGCTTGCGGATGTCCTGGGCTCGGCGCAGGGAGCGAGCCTGGATGAAGTTCTCATAACACCAGGGGTTGGAGAACTTGTTGTTCTTCCAGGAGTTGTAGACAGCCAGCAGGGTCAGGTGATCACCCTCAGGTTGGTGGAACTTGGCCTTTTTCTGGTCAGCCAGCGCCTGTTTGTCCTTTAAGAAGAAACAAGCAAAAGAAAAAAATGAATAATTACAGCACCATATAATCTCTGCTCTGGGAATATTAAGATTCAATTTGTGACCAAACTGTCAGGAGATGATGAATAAATGTAAGTAGAATTTTATACAAGCAAAGAAAGGGAAATTTACTGAAGTTCAATTATATTAGAAACCTGTCCAGAACAAAAATTATCCAGTGATATCAAACCAAGTTTAGTGGGAACATACTTTGGGCCTGTAGAAGACGTTCTGCACAGACAGCATTGACACGATGGTGAGCATCTCTTCGCTGCAGCCCAGATGGACGGACATGATCAACATCTTACACAACATGGGCTCCAGAGGGAACTCGGCCATCTAGAAGACAGAGGTGGAAACAAGAAAAGACAATAATAATTGGAGTGCTGCTGATAAAGATGACAAGAGTGAAGTGAAGAGAACAGAAAGCACTCCTCACCCTTCTCCCCAGCCGTGTGAGTAGGCCCTCATCGTCCAGAGCTCCCAGAGTGTAGAGCTGCTCCATGGCTGTGATCAGAGTCTCCATGGGAGGAGCGTCCATGAAGTCAAAGGACAGGAGGTCATTGATGCCCATCGCCTGGTGGAGGAGAGATAAATATGAGAAGAAAGAAGTTTTAATTAAAACCTAATCTTCCAGGCTGAGACTGCTTAGCTACGACTTTTTACACCCAAATGCTACTGCACTGCAACCCTGTATACACGAGATATGAATTCTCTCTGATGAATTAATTAACCCTTAAAGTCCCATAAAGCAAGCAAAGTTGGCTTAATCTTAAAAACATGATTACTTTGACAAAGAATGAGTGTGAGAAAAGTTAAGTAAAATGTTGCTGCTCACTCTAAACAGCAGAAGATGATGTTATATATGTGATGAAAAGTAAAGCTAACGTGTTGCTGCAGAGTGACAGTTCACCTTCAGAGACAGCACAGTGCTGGCCAAGTTGGTCCTCTGGATCTCAGGCACGTTGGTGGTCAGCATCTCGTCCCTGTAGGCTCTCTCAGTGTAGAGCCTGTAACATTTCCCCGGGCCTGTTCTGCCGGCTCGGCCTGCCCTCTGCTTGGCCTGGGCCTGAAATTGAAAACACATTTAAAATCAATTCAGTAAGGCAGTCAATTGTTTCAATTACATATTCAGTTATATCAGGAACCATCTGACATTCTTCTTCTGTGATATCATAAGAAGATGAGCCATTTATTACCACTGAACACTGGTAACGGAACATGTAAATAAAAAAATCCATAATTAATGTGATGCTCATCGTCAGGAGTCACTCAAATATTTCCAGCGAGGTGATTATGTAATGATTGGGACAGGCCTACCTGTGAGATGGGAGTCACCACCAGCTGGTCAATGCCAGTCTTAGAGTTGTACACTTTTTGCTTGACAAAGCCAGGGTCCACCACGTAATAGATGCCATCGATGGTCAGAGACGTCTCTGCAATGTTTGTCGCAATGACCACCTAAAGGAAGAAATACAGATTAATCCAATTTTTTTTCCAAACACATAGTACATAAAATCAGATGGACATAAAAATTCATGTACATAAAAATTCCCATATGCTTGAAAGATTACTGTTAAATGCAGTCACCTTTCTGCTGCCTGGGGGTGCCGGGTCAAAGATCCTGGTCTGCATCTCACTGGGCAGAGCAGAATAAACTGGCAGGATAATCAGTTCAGGAACATCAGGCCCCAGTGACTTCATTCTCTCATACAGGATCTCACAAGCCGTGTCGATCTCTTCCTGTCCAGTCAGAAACACCAGGATGTCACCTGGACAGAGAGAAGGGACAGATGGGTTTTGAGATGGACTCATGTTTGAGTCTACTGGTGAAATTAACACCTGCACGTTTTCAAGATTTTAGAATCCTACCTGGAGGCTCGGTCAGATGGATCTGCATCACAGTGATGAGACTGGCATCCAGGTAGTCTGTCTCAGGCTCTTTGGTGTAGAGAACCTCCACTGGATAAGTTCTTCCTGGGATGGTGAAGATGGGAGCTTCATAGAAATACTGAGAGAACTTCACGGCGTCAAGTGTAGCAGATGTTACAATGAGCTTCATGTCTGTGCGTTTCTGTACAGTCTGAGAGAGAAAAAAACACACTCAGCATCTCTTTTTCTCACCCATCACTAGTAACCCGACGCTTTCCCCCCCCAAAAGTTTGAAAACATAAACCTCTGCTTGTCTTGTTTACCTTCTTGAGCAAACCGAAGAGAACATCAGTGTGGATCGTCCTCTCGTGAGCTTCATCCAACATGATAATGGCGTACTGGCCGAGCTCAGAGTCGATCAGGCACTCTCTCAGCAGCATACCGTCTGTCATGTACTTGATCACAGTCTCAGGGCTGGTGCAGTCCTCAAAACGGATGGTGTAACCCACCTGGAACATAAAACATTTATATTAGCGCTTCTGAGGTCGAACTTATCGATGACAAAATATCACCGTTGTGATGTCATCATCAAATGGAAATACAGTAACAGATGATCACTCACCTCTTGTCCCAGACAGCAACCGTACTCCTCAGAGACTCTCTTGGCCACTGACATGGCAGCCACACGACGCGGCTGCGTACAGCCGATCTTCCCCCTGGTGGTGTAACCTGCCTCCGCCAGGTACTGAGTGATCTGTGTGGTCTTACCCGATCCTGTCTCTCCAATCACAATCAGGATCTGGTTGTCATGAACAGCCTGTGATGGATTAACACAGAGAGCAGATGTTACAAACAGCTTCAGATGGTGCGACCACCTGGACTGTGACCTTGGAACTGTGGCTTGTCTTTATATCTGTAGGGGCTGCCTGATACCAAACTTTATCAGCACCGCATAAAAACAAACTAAATGAAAAAAGGAGAAGTAATTTACATTCAGCACATGTTTCCATTCAATGCATTTCAAAGCATAATCTACTTAAGCATCAACATCTGCTTGTTAAAGGATAATCACATTTTCATCAGAACCTCATCAGTATCAATTATAAACTCCTGTGTGAAGCATCCAACTAATCAGAAAACCCTGCCTTTGGGTTTTGTTTCTAAACTTTTGGAATGAACCTGAATGAGCTGCTCCTTCAGCTTGTAGATTGGCAGGCTCTCCCTCTGCTCCAGGATGGAGAGCTGGGTCTTCTTTCCATAGGAGGCCTTGTTGCCTCCAAAAGCATGCTTCTTCCACTCTGGGATGTCATTGGGCATCATGCCAATGCCTCTCATGTTGGCTGCAATCTGCCGACCATCAGCTGTAAAAGAGCAGAACAAGAGCACTCGATAATGAAGAAAAAACAGAGTCTATATTAAGCACTTCAACTAAAATCTCATCACATCTATAACTACGTCACTGCCAGATCTGTGCGGTCACAGCAGGATAATGTCCAACCCTGGAAACTGCGTAGACCACTTGGGGCCATGGAGAGCATATGAGAACACTGAACCATGGCAAGACTATTCCATCCGGCCAGATACGGGGCTGCAGGAAGCCAGATAACCATCTCCAGTACTGGTGAGCCTGAGGGGTGCTGTCTGCCATCACAGAGCCTCATGTCTGACTCAGACTGGGCTGTGGTTTTGATAAAAGGAGGGCAAACACATTCCAGATTGCATTCCAAGCTGGATTCTGATGATCAAACTTTTAAATGCCAAAAGCAAAGATAAAACTTCGTATATATTCATATGCAATCTGAAGATAGAGGTTAATAATCAATATGCTAATTTCAAGCTGGCAGATGTTTTATGGATCCACGCAGATTTGATGAATCGTACTTCAGCAACAACATCTGTGACTTTGAAATCCATTAGATGTGCACATTAAGTAATTTCTAACCGTCTGGCAGTGGGTCGACCCAGTGTTTATTCAGCCCCATTGGGATGGAGTCCATCTCTGCCTCTCGAGCAGCCTGCTTCAGCTCTCGTCTCTCCTTAGCCAGAGCGCTCTGCATCATGGCCGCTTGGGACAGGGAGCCATCTGGATTCTGTGGTAGAGGAAAACACAGGTCATGCCACTTGTGTGTTTATTTCATCAGGCTATAGACACTGTGTATATTTACATTCACAGAGAATGTATGTCTAACAGCTCGTCAGTCAGTTCAATCAACAAATTGATTTTCCAGACAGATACGTTACCTTGACAATCTTGACAGGGCTCATGTCCATGCTTTGTTTGGTGTGTCCCCTCAGGAACGGGGGTTCTTCTTCAACCAGCTCAATTTCCAGATCTTCATCTGAATAGTAGAAAACAAGAAAATTAAGATCCCCAAGTCATATTAGAATGCATGCAAGACTTAAGACTATGAGTCTACAGCCATGCTAGCAGCTCAGTGAAGCTAGACTGAGCTAAATGCTAACACGCACAATGCGCAAATTCACAGAAGCTTAAGAAGAAATATAATGCACCACAAGTACTCTGCAAAGGGTACACACTGTTTTCTTAAACTGGTTCTGTAATGAATAGAAATTTCTTACCCTCTTCATCATCAACTTTAGGAAGGATCCCTGTCTCATCATCAAAATCAGGGAACTCTTCTTTGGACAAGACGTTGGCAGCAATCATCTGAGGGCGGACAAAGAGAACAAGTATTGGCATGTGATAAAACAAGTCTTCAAAGGGATTCTGTGCTTTCTTTAAAGACTGAAGCAACTCCTGCTTCCTTGAATGTGTTCAGGAATTCATCATGTGTGTATCCACCTGTTTGATCTCCCACTTCTCTGGGTCAGAAATTTTGGTGAGCCTCTTGCGCTCCAGGGTGTCGTCCTGCTCCAGCTCAGGGGCATGACCCACATTGAGGTTGCTCGGCCGGTCGGGGTTCCTCATGAAGATCTCCTCCCCTCCGTCCGGGCCCACGTTTCTCCTCCTGTTGGGGTTCAGGTCTTCTCCTGTCTCCTGGTCCACATCCTGGCAAAGAAAGGAGGAAAAGATTAGTCCATTTACATGCTGACAGTTCAGGGGATAATAGTCTCCCCTGAGAGACGATCCCATGATGATAAAACAGTATTTTCAAACACATTCTCCAGATATCTCTCATGGGAAATTCAGAGCAGCTTAATTACTAACTCAGTTGATAATGACTCACTGGCTCAAACCATTACCTGCTCTCATTTAAAGGGAATATCAGATTCAATTAAATACACACATCTCTTTGAAATAAATTAAGCACCAATGCCGTTATCGCAATATCAATTTTCCAACCAGGATCACACAAAGAAATCTGAAAATCTCCCTTCTGAATTCTGCACACACATCCTTTGAAATTAATTCATTCTGACCCAGAGTAATTTCACAGATATCTGTTCGGTAAGTCTGTTCATCTTACCTTCATACTGAGGCTGGTCTTGGAGCCAGTGAATGAGAGCACCTTGACCTTGACTCTTTGGCCTTTGCTGACAACATCAGCCACGTTGGCCACACGGCCCTCTCTGCGCAGCTCTGAAATGTGAACCAAACCCTCCCACCGTTTCCTGCACACAGAGAACAACAACATGGTTGACCTTAAAAGCAGAATAATAAATGGAAAACCACAGTTCCATCCTTATGCTCCGTGTATGTTAATAGCACTTTAACAACTTTATACTGACCTTAATCCCTCCAGCTGCACAAAGCATCCAAACTGCATGATGCTGGTGACTTTGCCGTTGTAGATGTCACCAACAGAAGGCTCCTCTGGTGGAGGGCGGTCCACATGTTTGTCCTTCCAGCGGTCAGAGTCTCTGTCCTGGTCTTTTCTGGGACTAGGTGAGCGCTCACTCCAGCGGGAAGATTTGTCCCTTCTTTTGCCGCGATCTCTGTCTCTGTCTCTATCTCTATCTCTGTCTCTTTCTCTGTCTCTGTGCCGGTCACGGTCTCTGGAGCGAGACCTGGACCTGGACCGAGAGTGATGACGTCTCTTCTTGTCCTTGTCCTTCTCCCGATCTCTGTCCCTGTCTCGGTCTCGATGTCTGTCTCTTTCTCTGCTTCTGCTGCGGCTTCGGCTGTGGCGTTTGCTCTTTTCTGACCTGCGAGAATAAGTCAAGGGATTGCTGACATGTAAAACAAAAAGTTGAATTCATGCAGAAAACTTCATAGTGTTTGCTGGTGGTGGTATCTTTATTTCCTGTATTGAACAAAGCAAACATTGCATAAGGAGTATTTCCATTTGAAGAAGACAAATAAAAATATGACTGGTACCTGCTCTTGCTAGTTTTGGATTCTGTCCCACTGACACTGGGCATAAACATCTCCAGTTCTTTCATAGCATCAGCAGCTACTTTCACATCATCTTCATCTAGCAGCCTCTGTAAAAACCAATCAAACAAACAATAAAACAGAGCAACAATCAGATTTCACGGGTTCATGTTATTGTTCAGTTCAAGCCCTCCTAACCCATTTAAACAGAGTTCTCCAAACAGTTTGAATCCAAAGAGAACAGTCAGACCAGCTTCTCCTTAGATAAAATTATGCCTGAGCAAGACGTGTATAGTCGGAATGTGCAGACACTTTCTTTCTCTAGGTTTAATTCTGTGTAATCAAGCCTAACAAAAATCATCAGTCCATGTTTAAAGATCTTCTTTTGCATTGATGGTAATGATGACATTACATGTCAAACTGATACTATATACAAACAATGTGTTAGAGCCACGTACCCTCGGTGCTGGATCATTTGGTCGACACAGAGCAGGAAACAGCTCCTTCAGTTTCTCCTTCTCTGACTTCGGCTTGGCCAAAACCTCCGAGGCTGAAAACGGACAGTTGTTCATTAATTGCAGTTTAGATTATTCCCAAGGAAGAAATATATGAGAAACACTATATGGCCTCAAACAAGGGAACAACAGTTATGTAGCAGGTACACTGAACAAATTAAAGGTGCATTTCAGTTGTTACACTTCATATCAGCTGAACTGCTTTGGCAGCTTCATTAACCTACCTTTGCTTGTAGATGCTTTGGATGGAGGTCGCATGGTCTGAATGAGCCTAAGCAAATTGCTGATGAGCGAATCCTACAATGAAGACAACAAAACAGACGAGACGAAGTGGAGTTAGCCAACTGTTACCATGAGCTTCCATCTCTTTATAGCCGTTAATGCAGCATTTAGCGTTGAACTTACTGTGAATTCGGCTCCATTTTGGAGCAAAAGAGCTTTGAATCCATCAAAGGTCGGCTGTTTTTCCGCTAAGTCGATGACAAATTCAGCTGCGAAACAACAAAAACACAAAACAAGACATAAACAGTTAAGTTAGCAAACAGGTGACTAACGTCGATCGAAACAAACTTCAATATTAAAAAAAAACTTTACAAGCATCTTAAAGATCTCACTAACAGACCACAAAGATAGGTAGCACAAGGCTTTGATTAGAAATTACTTTATCTGATAGAAAAACACGCCTGTTTAGTGCGAACAGTTAACACGAGCTAACAACAGCTAGTTAGCATAAGCTAGCGAGTTAGCCGGTCTTTTCCGTTTAAAGCGGCTCAAAATCTTACCTAAATCTTTGTCACTTATTCCCAGATGGTTGTCCAGCTCCGTGCACACCTTGGACACCAGAGACAAATATTCAAGCTGCGATAGCTCGTCAACTCCGCCGTCTGCCATTTCTTCCACGAGTCTGTTTTGTTTAAGTAAAGCAAACGCCAGCGGACATATTGGATGAGGGCTTCCTCTATTTCCTGGTTCGTACGTGCTTTCGTTCTCAAACGCGCGTCGCTATTGGTTCATCCCATAATCCGTCACCACTAACAATACGTGGGATTTGCCGCATGATGGCGCTAAAATTCCTAATAATAACTACACATATGCAGTTTTTAATGTGAAATATAAATCTGTTAATTGGGCTTTAGCAGCAAATCTGTATTTTATAAAAGTGATTAAATCAAAGCATTTTTCAGGCATATTAGTACAGTAAGTAAGATAAAGACTCAGCCTTCATATTTTTCTCCTTATTGGGCTCCTTGTTTAATGAATTTGCTCCTGTGGATGTTTAATGCACCTTTTAGCTGCAGAGATGTGATTGTGTGCAACACCTTGTGCAATTGTGTCCAAAAATATTGCACATCTCATTTCATGTAATGGTTTTGTGTTTTATGTTGTGCAGGCCTGCAGATCTTAACTGCGGCCCTCAGGGTGCAAAACAAGAGCTACATTATGTCGAGTGTAGCCTTGTTCCCTAAATAATTTGTCACAGTGCAATAAAGAATTTATTTACTCTGATGTATTAAAGATATTTTAGAAGTATAAAAAGCATGTTGCTCATTCAATTTTGCACAGATGTAAACTAAGTGAGCCTCACAATATGGCCATAAGGCGTCTCTTTGGTCTATGTGGTTTCAAATTATAGGAAATCTCACAATCATACAATGAAATTTTAGACAATAGCGTGCTTCCAACTTTGTGGCAACTTTCTGAGGAGGGTCCTTTCCCTTTTCAAGGCTCCAAAATATTCCCATAAGCGTGAAGGCTACGAAAGCACTGAACTGTATTAGTGTCCATGGTTTTGGAACGAGATGTTCAACAATCACATATGGGTGTAATTTCGTCCGGATACTTTTGGCCATGTAGCATAGATCATATTCGCACTGGGAGTCACAAGAAACAAAATGTTGAACGAAAACAGAATTTTAAAAAATTACCCAAGACATATGGACTCCGGCTTCTGCTGTGCTCAATTCATAGCAATGAATCACAACATGGAGTCTTAGCTCAGGCTTCCACTACGACTTAATCTTCGTTTTTTATCTTGGCTGGTACACAAGGTGTCATCACATGCAGCACATGATTCATAGTTTTGTACTCACTAATGGAGACTTCGAAGTGTTTTATCGAGGGAGAGGTGTGGAGCAGTAAATCAAACCTGCATGTTGTACCACTTTATATGTGTTGTCAGGGTCATCATAATGTATTTAATAAGGTGTGTGGTGTTATTGTTGGGCGTACCAGCTGGAAGGAAGGACATGAGAGACAGACTTCCTCTCCTTGTCCTGGGATAACCCTGCATATACCTCCCAGCACATCCTTCACATAAAGACCCTTCCGCACAGGCAAGCCAAAAATCCTCAGGGGCCACGATAAGAGCAGAGGGTCCTTCCCCGAAAAAAAAAAAAAGAAGAAAAGAATGACGCAATTTTCTGCAACTTTGAGCTCAGGAATCTCCTTTTTTTTAATATCAGTGTAGATAAAGTATATTTAGCCCATTTAGAGGTTTTCATGTAAATTGTTTGAGCTGTTAAGCTTATTAAAAAATGACACTCACTTATTCACTCATTTCTACAGAAGCTTCTACACTGAAAAACAAAAACATAACAAAATACAGACATCACAAATCTGGTCAGTGACAGACTCGACATATCTCCCTCCCTGTCGGTGTCTCGTTGCCTCTCTCCTCTCAGACCCCCTACCTCTAATCTCCTTATTAAATTTAATCCTCATTACCCATCCATAAACATATTACTTATTTAACAGGCTGCTGCTTAATTCCTGATCAAGAAACCTTTTCTCTGACGTTCTCACGGCCTCTGATATTTTATCATTTTAATAAGGACCTATGAGATTATGTCTGCATGTGCCTGTTATACTGGATGAACTGAACCTCTGTAATCTTTGCTAATTATTTTTGCTTCACTTGTCATTTCGCACATTCCCATTTCTTAAAAGCATGCATTTCACATCTTTCTGTCTTCCCATGTTGGCTGAGACAGTAATGGATTCTCTTGGAGAAGCTTCCATCCCAGGAGGCTGCTTCCCTGAGACATCCCACGTGATGTTTTCCAAGTCAATGCATTATTCACTCTGCGAGTATCCCTATACTATAATTCATGAAGTAACTCATGCGTTAATAAACATCTAAAACATATATGTTCAGAGTACGTGCACAACATTGCCAAAAGTATATAGACACTTAAACTTTAAATCCATGTGTGATTGTTTAAAACCTCGTGCAGCTTCAACTCTTACAGGAAGACCACAGATGGAGTCCACCACAGTTTGGAACCTGCTGCAGGGACTTGCTCCCAGCTTTCCTGAGGTCAGTCAAAGACGTTGAGTGATAAGGCCTGGCTCGCAGTTCATCCTAAATGAGTTGGATGGGGATGAGGCGAGGGCTGTGTACAGGCCAGTTCTTCTGCACCGAACAGAAAAACATGATGTTGTTTTTGTCTTTTCTTGCTCATGTCCCTGCTTCTTTCAAACATGTTAATGGCATCAAATTCAGAGTAAACATGTGAAGTTGATGAGGTCAAACTTTAAATATATTATCTTTGGACTGTTACTGTTTGTAGGTATAGTCTCCCATTAAGTGCAGATCCAGATGCAGAGGTGGTGGCACAGTAGGTTTATTTATGAACCTTAAATAGAGCAACAATTTCCCCCTGTTTTCAGTCTTTATGCTAAACTAAACTGATCCCTGACACCAGCTCTATATGTATTTCCAAACAGCTGAAGTATTCCACCTCTTTCAGGGGCCCAGCTCAAACCCTGAGACACAACCTCAGACCAAAAGTGGCCAGGCGTGTCCACATACTTTTGACCACATTGTGTCAGTGAAATAAACAAAATGTCCATTTAATATAAAACCGGGTAATCAGCACGGATGTTGAAACAGGGGGCACCGTGCTGCTTCTTTGGATTCATACAGAATCTATTTTCTCTCTCTGTGTCCACTCACGTTGCTACAGATCCAGCCAATGTTTATAAAATGTAAATCAAATAACCCCCTTCTTTCCTCTTCCTTCCCCCCGTGTGGTGTCGGCTTCCAAGATTATGTATATGTTTTCAAGGCTGTCCTCACCTGACCACAGCAGCTCTCTCGCTCTCGTCCTCACCTGACCTGATTCGAGGGGAAGCAGGGAAATGTATGGGCAGCAGGGAGGGGAGGGGCCGCGCTCACGCTTATGTAAGAGGCCTCTAATGTATACAGAGCACATGCTACATGCGCCATGGCTGTCCTTGATCTACTCATGCATTATTTCCATGGTGAGTAGTGGGGGGATACAGAGAGGGAGAGACGGCGAGGATTAGACCGAGATAGAGATGAGGAGAGAAAGTTGCTGTTGGAGCTGATCCATGTAAGATCCTTTAGAAGGAGAGAGTGAAGGAGACAGAAGGGGAGACGGGGGGGAGAGGTATTAGTAGGCCGTCCTGCCTCCCTCGAGTCCAAGTGCTTGGATTTGCATTCTTCTGCTCGGCTGTCCTGTAAACACACATGTTCATGTTTGCGTGAAGTTCTTTTCAGCCATGTTTGGAAGAGATAGGATAAACACAGAGATGAAAATTAAGATTTTGCTGCTGGCTTACATGCATGGAACATGTACAGTACACCATGTACTTTGTGTAGCTGCGGTGTGCTGAGGAAAAAGCCAGGAGAAGCGGATTGGAAGAAAAAGGGGAGTCTGCAAACAGTCATTGAGATTCAGCCATATACTGCAATTGACAGCGCAGCTGGCTGCAATGTTCTCCTGCTGCTGAGTGGAAAATTCCTGCTATGACGGAGCATGAAGCGAGTGTATGAGAGAGAGGGAGGAAGGAAGGAGGGCGATCCGAGGGGGCCGGGCTAGCGTCCAAACAGCCAGCGAGGGATTGGTTGGCGGAAAAGCTGCCTTTGTGAGATCACAGCCCCCACAACAGCTTCCACCCACATGGCGGACTTCATGTGAACAGATCCACCCTGCCTGCACCGGATTCACTAAAACTCCGTGTTCTCTTAGGAAGTGCAACCTCCCAGTCCTTCACACCACCTGCTACACACTAATAGGCCCAATTACACACTTCTCATGATGAGTCAGAATGGACCTAATACACAGACGAGTGAACCACAGCAGCTTTCCTGGAGCATGAATCATTGCTTTCCTTTATACACATGCAGTAAAAGTGAGAGTGTAACAACAATAAGACATAATTGATCCTGACAGTGATTTTGTTGCAGGGCAGCACAAAAGGATAAGAATAATATCACTGCACTTTTATCCTGAAATCTAAAAATTGAGTAGAAATGTATTTCAAAATAAAACACTTTCTGATGAGGTTTTAAGTGTCAGTTTCTGTTAGTTATTGTCTTTAAAGCTGCACTTATAATTTTTCTATATTGACACTGGTTCAAATGACGACATATAATGTGAAAGGGTCAAACATAGTGACCAAACCACAGAGGATTATCAGCTGACTCTGCAGCATTTTAGTGTCTTTTACCTCACTGTTTTTGTTTTATATCCAGTGAATTTACTGACTCTCAGGTGGAGACAGATTCACGAGTCGGTGGAGACCAAACACAGAAACAGAAGGAGAGTGGTTATTGATACGGTAACATTCATCAGCTGGCCAGAAACAGGACTCCGAACGGATGCTAATGCTGCTGTGTGTCGGCTGGATGTGTAAACGTAGGCAGCTGTTACTCGCTATAACAACTTTATGAGGTGATATTATGTCAATGTTGTGTTTACAACTGGTTTCACTGCCTCCCAGTGGCCAACAATAACGACTAATGCTGCTTTAAAGGTGCCATAATTACCGTTATTTTGCTGTATAAGAGAAGGTGTTTTGATCCTAAAATGGATTGTCATGAAGCTTGATACTAAATGTTTTTCATGTTAATAGAAAGTGTTTTCATACTAAAAGTCATTTGCAATTGTCATGAACATTTGCCATCTGTACACTGTATGTTTATGTTTCTCATATTCCTCTGCAGAAAGTTTGAACAAAGCTGTTTTTCTTTACAGCTAATAAAAGCTGACATTTTGAAGATGTTTTTCCCACACACACGATTTCACAATATTCTCTTCCTCATTTGACCACCAGATGGCGATACGCTGTCAGACTGGCTATGTCACCCTCCTGTGTCCCCTCATAACCTGACCCATTACTGAAGACCTTTACTCCACTTTTCTGTTTTGTTTCCCCGTACAGATCAGAATCAAACCTGGATCCACGTTTGTACGAGAAACCAAAACTCTTCGACCATAAATCCCATTCTTTTTTTGCCTCACAAGGTTTTTGGGATATTACTTCACATTTGTACTGTGTGACTTCAGGGTTAGTTGATGAGAGGCTTTCCACAATTTGCTGAGCTGCTGGGCTGCTAACCTTAATCCAAATTGCCCCAACTTGCAGCCGTATCATAAACCCATGACGTGAGGATTTACAAGGTGGGTGTAATACTGTTAATTTTTTTTCCAGCGTTCCCGTAAAACAGAACCAGCTGGAGCTCACCGAGGGGCAACACATCATCGGCAGAGATGCACTGAATTAAGTCATTTTTGACTGAGCGTGCATCCTCCCATCTGCGAGGCCGCGCTCTGATGAATTAGCAGCCGCGGCCTCGTGACCGGCTGCCTCTCGCTGGGAAACCTCGCAGCTCTCTGAGAGACATCTGATCTGATCTGTCAATAAGTCACACAGGATATGGTGTGACATGTGCTGATGAACTGAGCAGTGCTGCCAGCGCCCGTCCTCCTGCTCCCACACGCCGATTCGACCGCACCAACCTTGTTTACTCCTCATTTAGCCATTATTACAGCCCGCCGAGTTTACATCCCTTTAGCATTGTTTTTCAATTATGCAAATATTTTCCGGCAAAGGGAGGCGCTTGGCAAACATACTGTAGCTGTCCTCAATCTAAGTAGGATTAAGTGCTCATGTTGGATTATGGTACACTGGCACATTTACATCCATTATAAGTGAAATGAGGAGGGCAGAGGATATTTGAGTGTCGATGCTTTCATCTTTTATACTCTCCAGTTCAGAGTCACACATGCGAGGACAATAAACACGGCTATGATGTCAGGAACCGGGATTAAGAACGTATCCAGCTATAATCTTCAATTTCACCAATCTGGATATGACACAGGCCTGATAGAGAAGTGACATGTATTCCAGTGACGTGAGAGTCTATGTGACACAGAGACAATGAGGTGATAACAAGACAAGGTTTTTGTGGGTTTAATTTATTAGTCCATTAATGAAAACCCTCCAGGACATGACGTAGCTGGCCGGAGAACTGAGAGCCAAAAAGAGCCAGTGAGATGTCAATTTAGTCACATATTTATTACATAAATATATAGTAAAATAGACCAGCGACAATTACCATAAAAATATCTTCCTTTAAAACCCTGACCATAAACAAAGATTTGAAAATCACACATTGACATTTACAAACACGCTGATTGTCTGGACCTGTCATAAGCAGCCCACCACAGAAACCTGACGTCACACCACCCACTGGACTGTGTTGGGAGGAGGAGGAGGAGGTAAAGACGGGGGTGGTGGGTGCTCAGGAACAGCAGGGGATTGGGTAGTCGCGGGGGAGGACAGGTCCAGGTGAGACGGAGCTCGGTGTGATGGAGGTGTGGGTGGTGTGAGAGGAGATCACAGTAGATTTTCGGATGTTTCCTGCGCGCGTGTGTGTGTGTGTTTACTGAAAGACAAGACAGTGTGTATTTATTAGCCCAGAGCGTTGCCTAAAGCTTGACTGCATGTCCTTGCATGTTTGCTTGCACCTGTGCTTCGTGGAAATGAATCCTAGATATTGTTCCTTTGCATGCCTGTGACAGTGACGTCATCTGAGAGTGAAAGAATAATTATTATAATATAATATAAAATAATATAATAATAGTATTTTCAGATACTTTGTACTGTCTGGTTCAACCTGCACCAGATACCAGGAGGCTGTGGTTTGTAGTATCAGGTGAAAAGTAAACTGAATAAACTTTGAAGTATTTGAAACTACTCTTTGTATTACCCTGAAAATATATACTATGTGGCACCTCTGGATAGAGACAGAAGGAGAGAGCTCTACTCTGAGTACAGTGAATGGCCATGTGTTTCCTGTGTACTGTGTCCTCTGTCCACTGTTGTGCAGGAGACTCCAGCCTAAGATGCACCTGCGAACTTCACTACAGACTCCCAGCTGGATCTGAAATCCCTTTGGCTTCTCACGCGCTCTGGAAATCTCTCTTTAGCATGTTCTGATCTTGTGATTCGTGCAAACCTGGACATTTCAGTCACTCACAAAATCCAGTACAGGAAGAAAATGCAAACTCTCTGGATGGAAAATCTTCTCAGTGACTTAAAGGGAACAAAGATTTCTTTACACCCTCTAACATCAACATCAGATTGATGTGAGTGACTTTGGGAAATCTTTACATACATACAAAATTTAATGGATTAAAAATTCAGTAATAATTGATCTTGCAATTTGAGGCGTCCGGAAAGGTTTTCTGAGGTCTCTTTGGGCAAAAATACTTTAGAGTTGTGCGGAATTTTTTGGTTGCAGTACTGCAAGTGGCCACTGGGACAAATTGGCTAAGAGGCCTCTCTGTATCCAGCTTTGAAAACACATGCATGGACAATAGAAAAGCATGTGAAATCAAAGACAGTGCTGTCCCTGGTGATCAGAAGAAATATTGAAGAAAATCCAATAAACAACCCTTCACATGTGTTCTGCCACTAGAGGCAGCACTGAGCACACTGCTGCGGCTCAGTCGATGTAATTCTTGGTTTTTGTTACTTTAACATAATATTTTTCCATCTCATGAGTGTTAAGAAGATTTCCAGTAACATTCTTCCAGTAATAGATTTTACTGAGTGGCTGAAGTCTCCAGGATTCAGGAGATGCCGATCCAGGACTGCGATACATACATTGATAGTCCTGGATCAGGACGGGTCACAAACCTTTCAACTTCTGACTTGAGATAATCATAGTAATCATCTGAACCATAGTTTGCATGGAGAGCTGTAACAACAGGTTTGACATGCTTTCAATACAACTGACAGAAACACCTCACATCCTGTCTTTGGCACCTTCCCACTAACCCTGATCCTGAGCGGACAGGTCGTGACCCCTGAGCGTCTGCAGAACACATCATAGTTTTCCCAGCAGCCTCTGCAGTCACAGTGAAGCAAGGAACTCTTGGAGGAGTGATACAAAAGTAAGAAAAGTAGTTGTATTACCTGTTGTTGTTTGTGTTTTTTATAGCTCATTTGCATGTTTATTTTTTTTTTCGTAGTAAGTGTAAAACATCTGCTGCTGGTTAGAAGTCATGAAGTTTTAAGATGTGTTTCCATAGTCACACATATACTGAGCAGGGTGAACAGGAACCTTGAGAAAAGCCATGAAAGAAAGACAATAGAAATTCCAAAAGAAACAAGAAATAAAAACCCAGAGATCTCCACCTCTGCAGATGTCGAGGTTGACTTCAGTGTGTTTCTATTGGCTGAATTTGCTGAAATATCGAATCACACAAGGTTTGCAAAAGGTGTTGAAATGCACTGTCCAGACCATGAAACTTTATGTTACTTTATGTTTATGTTATCCTGCACACTGTTAACGCTTACACTGCATTCACATCTACGTGAAGATATCTGGACCTTCACGGTTTACTTCTTCTAGATGTTCTCTGACGCACCTGACTTCTCTATACAGGCGTGTAAACATTCATTCCCATTTTAAACCTCTCATGATGTAACAGGGCAGTGGACTGTGAAATAGTGAATACAGACACAGAGACAGTTCAAAGACATTTGTACAACATAACCCCATCTAGAAATAAAAAATCCGACATGGAGATATCTACCAGCACCAACTGCTGCAAACAAGACACTGTCGCGTCCACCAGGTGTCCGCTGTGTAACGTCGGTCCTGCTGTTGGAGACGCCACTTTGAAGCATACTGTGTTTTTTGTTAAAAGCCTTAAAGGACATACTATAAGCATGCTAAGCTTTCTGTACATGCAACACTGAGTCCTTTCTGCTGTAAACAATGTGAGCAAAAAAAAACAAACGGTGGTACAATAAAGAAGATGTTCCCAGTGGACATGAAGCCTTAAAGAGGTTTGTGATTTTGCTGGTGCTGTATAAAGTGGCTTGGACCTGCTACAGAGTGGAAATTCATAAGTTGATCCCTTTCGTTAGGATTCGGCTGAGCAGTTAGGATTTTGCATACAACAGTGGGCTTGTGTACTGTATGTGCCAAGAGAGGTGAGTGTTGACGCTCGGAGGATGCTGGACAGGACAGAGGACGAGGGAGACAGGTCGGACCGAGAGCACGGGGACAGAGACAGAGAGAGAGAGAGGACGGAAAGCACCCTTTGAGGCCGGTTTATCAAACCTGAGCAGTTCTGAACCAACTCAAAACCTTATGTTCAACCTGACAAACATTGCATATTTTTCTCAGATCTCCCCAAACTACGATACAATTCACATAATTTATCTAATCTCTGATCTATATCTCTGATTGATAGACTATTAATAGATGAGCTAATCTGTTTACATTCTTAGCTGTCTAGGCATGTGATTTCCCACCCGTTTACAAAAATACCCCCGCCACTATAAATCTCCTTGCAGATAGTCCGAGCAGCACAAAACACATCAACTTGCAAGTCGACGCCACAAAAACCGCCTATAAGTGCTCTTTAGTTCTGTCTTGGGATTTTGGTGTACTAGGCAACAGTCTCAAAACAGGACAATGATGGTGTCCACTCGAAAGCTATTCGTAATGTGTGGTGGCCAGATCGTGGTTCAGTGGAGCTCCGTGATGTGCCGTTGGATAAAGGATGGGGTGAGGTGGTGCAGTGTTATGATCAATACATCTCTCTATTGTCACAACGCCTCCTATTATTAACACACAAGTGACGGCTGTGGAGCAGTATGTTAACAGTCACAATCTAAAACAGTCGACGTTAATGTTTTTGAAAATTTTATGAAAATTGATGATGCGCCCAATAAGCACATTTGGCACTTTGATTAAATTGTTCAGCTCATGGGTTTAAATATTCTCCACTGATTTTTTTGTTGTTGTGGTAATGTTCCCCAAAAGGGGGCTTCGATTTAGTCATTTAATATCGCGATAACCTAAAAATCACTCCTGGGAGTCCTCGGCTGCTCCCACCCAGCGCACTAATTCACCATTTAGCCGAGATTCAACTCCACAGCATGCATTTTCTGAGCGCAAGCCTTCATAATAAATCCTCTAGTGCCCTATGAAACGCGGTGCAGCACGAGGCCACAGAGGAGGAGGGATACAAAAGCAATCAATAAGGCCATCATTTGGAAAGGGAAACACAATTGCAAAGCCTTGAACTGCAGCCGCAGCAAAAATCTGCCAGCAACAGTCCGGCTTTTGTTTGTGGGAATCATTGCAGCTTTTGAAATATTACCCACTGTTTAATTCAGTCTTCATTTCCTGCAACCTCAACGCTCTCACATATAAATGATTCTCAAGACCCCCCGCCTCTTGCTCTCCATTAGCCCGCTGAACACAATATTAGTTACATTCTTCAAAGGAAATAATACAAGTCGATGACAGGACTCTGACTTACAGACTTCTGTCACGTACCGCGGCCTAAAAAGGTGCTTTTGAGGGTTCGGGAGGGAAGGCGAAGCAGGTCGATCAGATATCAGCACCACAGACGTTCATGGCAAAGCGTTCACACACAGTTCTCTCACATGAACACGGATGCACACACCTATATACATGCACAGCCTCGGTTTACGCCATGCCGGTCTTTCAGTACATCGCTGAAAGTTAAACATCGAGCACACTGAAATAGAACAGGCCTGTGGACGGAGGAACAAAGCCAGCGACTCTGCCCCCACCCTCGGGCTGGATGGAGCCCGGCTTGGATGGGAGCCATGTACTGCTGTATGTACATCATTAGCCAACTGGGTGAGGGGGAGCTGGATATTGCTGCTGGCACTTTGACCGTAAAGGGAGAAAGTGCAAAGACTAGACTATTACTGACAGTAAGAGCTGAATTTGCTTTTGTACACTCTGGCACATGTTTATGAGAAGAGTCAAAATGTGATTTATTTAGGATCACATGATCAAGCTGGACTTTTTAGAAATAAAAATAGGCTGGCCTGAATAAAATAACAGACAACAAATTCTTCTGTGTTTTCATCGTGCTATGGAGGCCCATTTCTGCCAGAAAAAAGATAAAAACTCAGGGATGATGAATAACTTTTAAGTTTAAAAAAAATAAGACTGCATGTAATAATTTTGAGAAAGTGAGTCAAAGTTATAAGGCAATAACACGTTGAGTCAAATTGTGAACCAATATGTCAACATTTGACTTCCTTTTTCAGAATTGACATAAAAAAGTCAGAATCTGATTTCTTCTGAGTTTTTGAGTATGTTGGTCATTCCTCAACCTAGACCTATTTCTAGGTTTGACTCGACCTCGGACCTAGACTGCCATTCTAAATATCCTGTGTTAGTCAGAGGAAACAGAGATACAAATCTACCTTGTGCAGAATCACTTCATTAAATTGAAATCTTTTGGACACCAATTAGTTCATCACAGAGGAGGCAGCTCACAATCTGATCCTCTACAAAGTCCAGAGAGTCAGCTGTTGCAGATGCTTAACCTTTTCTACTGCTGCTACCAGTTCGGCTTTGTGCCAGCTTTATGCCACAGGGGTCCGTAGACCATAATTTAACTTTTTAGTGCTCATACATGCACTAAATATATAATATATAATAATATATATAATTTATTGTCTATTTGTTGTAAATCTATTTGCGATCTGATGATGCTTGTCAAGTAGAAGCACAGGGAACGATGATGAACGTGTTTACTTTTGGCCACAGATGGGTGAAACAATGAATAAAACTAATGAATAGTAGTTAGTTGCATAGGCTTTCAGCTACAGCATATTATGGGATTAAGATGAATTAAAACAGGGCTGTTTAGAAGGACCACATATTTTAATTACTCAAAAAAATTATGATTATAAAATGTTAAAATACATTACCTGATGTTAAGCCAAGAGTTCTGACAGCAGTGGGCATCAGCTTTTTTATTTAATGATAGAAAACGTATAAATTAAGTGAAATAAGGCACTGATTTTAAACTTTTTTTTTTTTAACATCTCTGGTCATTTCTGGGACCTACAATGCTGAATATTGTAGCTTCATCACATACGATTGGCTCTGCCCCCACTAGCTCTAAGACTGCTGTGGCTTAACATCTACTTGAGAAGCCACACCTTGATCTGAAGTCGCTGAATAATTATTGATCAGTGTCTAATCAAGAACAAAAACAAGTACTGGTGTCTCAGCAACCCTAAGTCCACATATTGAACAAGAGTCTTTTTGAATCTTCTCAATCGGCTTTCAGGGCCCATTACTCTGAAACTGCACTTACTTAAGTGCTGACTGTAGATTCAGATTCCACCTCTGTGCTTCTTCACCACAGATAAGTCTTATTTAATCTGCAACAACTCTGTGTTTCCTATACTAATAGTACATACAATATTTCTGGTGCTAAACATGAAGTACCTCAGGGCTGTATTCTTGGCCATCTGCTTTTCTCTCTTTATATTTATCTTGGCAAAATTATATGCAGTCATTGAATTATTATCAACTGCTATACTGACGATACTCAGCTCTATGTACCTGTAGGCAGATGATCATACCCAAATCATTAAATTAGAAACTGGCTTGTCTGCTGTGAAAAACTGGACATCAGTTTAGCAGCAACAGGTAGCTCGTCATCCTCCCTCTGTAATTTTGTCATTCTGATTGTTCATACTGTAATTTTACTATGTTGGCCTGTCTGCCAGTCCTGGAAGAGTTCGTTCCTTCCATTTTTTAAGGTTTGTTGGGCGGAGTTTAGGTCCTCTGAAACAAGGGTCTAAGGACAGAGGGTGTAACGTTCCTTGAGGCAAATGTGTGATATTGGGCAATAAAAATAGAAACTGATGGGACTTTTTCTGGCAGGAATGGGTTTCCATTCAGTGCAGCACCAAACACAACTCACAAACATTCCCAACCAAACAAAACCAACAGACAGACACACCACTCTCCCACCTCCACACATGAAGAACTATGTTTTGATTCAGGGTTAAGAAAGCAATGAGGGCATGATTCTTTGTGGGTGAAGTAGACTCAGGATCCAAATCCTTGAAACCTGGATGTCTACACCTTTTCAATTGGACACTTGTCACACAGAACAGAAAAAAAGGTACATTGCTGATTGTAAATTGAGAAGACAAAAAAAAGATGAGCTAACAATGGTTTTTCATCTAAGGTTCATCATCATTTATTAGAAAATGTTCTTTTACCTGAGAGAATCCTTCAATAGCTTCCTTTACCCAGTCACAAAAAGTGGTCTGTGTTTGAGTGTGTACAAGTGTGTGTTTGTGTGTCTAGAGCGGGTCTAGCTGATGCTCTCATGGGTAGGTGCATTTTAAAAGCAATCATGAGATTATTTTCTCACAAATGTATAAATAAGATCTGATGAGATGAGGAATACGCCAAAAGGTTCACTCACTCACTTATTGCACTTCATTAAAAAAATAAGTGTAAACTTTATAATTAGCCATTTAATGTTTTTGCCTAAAGGCTGTAACTCTGTTTATTTTAGGGTTAAATTATTTTTAAAAAAAACATTAAATGGTGGAAAAGGCAATTGGCTTGGATGCAATTTTTTTTTTTATTTTGTCACAATTATACCACCAAAGATTCTTCCACTTATCGTGGGTTGGTTTGGGCCATTAAAAGTGCATTTTAGTTAAGTGCTCAAGTACAACTGATGGTCAGAAGGTTGTAGATGTCCATCTCAGTGGGGTAATGCAGATTTTTAAAATCTTTTGCACACGTCTCAAAAGCAGAGGTAATGGGCTAAGTAAACTTGCTTATGCTACGTACATCCCACTGACGGACATCGACCACCTAGAATACTCTTTAACATTACATTAGCTTGGTCGCAGGATATAAAAATTAAAGCTTCACACACATATTGCAGAAGGATTGAATTTAGGGGCTTTTCTGAATCTTGGAATTTGAGGCCTCTGGGGCCTTAAAGATCAACCCACCAAACAATGAGAGAATCGCATCAAGTAGACATAAGTAGTACCCAAACGTCCAAACAACACACATATACATACACACACACACCACTTTCTGAGCAGTTTACAAAAAACAGCACATCTCGTAGAATCCTTATTCTCCACAACATCCCCAGTACCCCTCCTACTTGTTCTCTGAGACCCGGACTACTGTGAAGAGTTACAGAGCCCGAGGATCAGCCAGTCAGTTGGGCTAAAGGCCAGATCATCTGGGCAGTCCTGACCCTCGCCCACGCAAGGTAGCAAGGGTCTTTAGGTCATGCAAAGAACCTCTGGAATTCAGGCCAGGCCGAATTTGATTTCAGAAGCAAGACCGGCTTGTTGTTGTTGTTACATCAAGCTTGTCTTTCGAAGGGAGCTGGAGGGAAATTGCATAGACATCTTGCTACTTGCATGTCTTCACAAACTCTACATTTGGCATAAGGGGGGACCAAACACAACCATAAAACCAAAAAACATCACAATCTCCACCCTTGTCCAATGTGTCAACATGTGAGAATAAGCCCAGGATCATAATATAGGAGGGATGGGCTTGGAAACCCCGCGAAGCCAGCCATGAAACCTTCACTTTGCTCACTGTGGTCTGGAAAATGTAATTTGCTTGAGTTAGGGGTGACATCATGGACCAAAATCACTTTGAGTTTCAACCAGTCGGAGCCAAAAACAAATATGGTACTTAGTTCAAACTGTCATCATCATCTAAGACTCCATTTACACTTCACTTCATTTCTTTTGGCCAGATCAGATAACGTTTTGGGTTCCAAGTGTAAAGCATTTAAAATGGGTTCAAATATTGTTGCTCAAACCAACTCTAACATTTTAGCCTGATCTTAAATAGGTTTCGATGCACATGTAAGCCTAACTATATCAGTGAACTCTGGATGGCAGCTGTGTATGCCTCTGTAGCTTCTGCCCCCTGTGTCACTTAAATTTCTTTGTCTCCACAGGTCAGTTTGGTTGATTCACCCATGGAGCTTTGTGTCAATGAAAGTGTCTTAAATGATATCTGGATAAGAAGACTTGCAAGAAATGACAAGTGTAAATGAGGCCGCTGGCATCCTGGTTGCAAACTGGTCCAGATTTATGCTCAATCGTTTTCCCAACTACCTCATACCCAAAATTGAGCATGCAAGATTTCTAGGCTGGCTCCTGGGAGGCGATGTGGTGGCGGACAAATGGGGGAAATCCATTTTGGACTTTTCCAACTATGATGTGGGTGTGTGTGCAGCCAAGTTAGCAGACGATCATGCCAAATAAGAACTTGCTTATCTTATGTTCTCCCTCTCCCACCTCCCATTTTATCCAGCAAAACAACCCCGCTGCCCTCCGAACCTTCAGCTCCTGTGGCTGCTGGCGACACTCACATCGATAGTTTTTGGAACAACTGAATCTGATTCCATAGATGAACACACACACGACTATAGGCATTCACGTGTAGCGTGTCATGTTGTGAGAATATGAGGGGTACGAAACTATCTCTTTGCAAACAAGAAGAGGCACAGGGTTCATGATTAATGTCACGGGGCACTTGAACATGGATCAGCATGCACATGTGAGAGAGTGCACACACACACGTATGAAGCATTACACATTACTCTGTTTTTTTTTTTTCTTTTCCCTCTTACATGACAGTTGGATGGAGCGGTTTAAATTTACTCTGTTGCAATAAATCTTGAGTGTTGTATGTATTTCGTATTTACATCCTTGGTTATGGCCAAAATAAAATGTAAATGAAACGAAAATAAAATCAAAACAGAAAACATACAAAAATACATAACATAGTATTGCACCTTGCAGACGGGCAATATATATTCTCAGTTTTGTTGGTTGTTTGTAACGTCTATGTGACACCACTATCCATTCTGCTGGTGTGTGGAAGTTAGGTTGTGGGTGCCGGGCTCAGGTCCAGCCCCCTCCTGTCAGCTACATTCAATACCATAAAACACTCAGCCGTTACAAAAGTCGTAATCCCTCAGTCTCTGGGCCATTCACATTTTGAGTTTACTGTCTATAGACTGTGCCTTTAGGTTGGAGAAGTGCTCACATTAGCAGATGATCTCTAACGTCTCGTATCGTTTTCTCGTGTTCGTGTTGCATCTCCCATCATCCGAGAACCAAATCGATAAGATAGAGAGCACAAAAGCTTGAGGGAAGAGTCCTTTTGTAACTTCTACTGATGCGTACACACAAGCACATATTATCTTAACATATACATTTTTTAAATCTATATATGCGTCTCTGAACTTTCACATGTGCCTGCAAAATATGACTCCTCCCAAGTTCCTTTGAGTTTTGTGTTGTGTGAGGTATGACAAGATTGTTTCAGTTTTTTTTTCTTTTTTTTTTTTGTATTTTCAGTTTCTGTTGCATTATTTTTCCTGTTTAGGTATTTTTTTCTCCAAAGTTGTATTTCATAAAAAAGAAACAAAATATAAAAAAGAAATTCCTGTTTTGTTGGTTTGTAAATTCCTCCTGATAAAAGGGGACGGACAGCTGGACAGACACACAGACAAACAGATCAGTTGGCTTATCAACACAAACTATAGATGTGAAAAAGAAGTGAAATATTTTCTATGTTACACTGCACGCATGGTCAAAAAGTGACTACAGCTGTTTTTTTTTCCTTTTTTACACAGAGCAGTTTAAGCGTCAAAAAACAAACAGAAAAATAAGAAAATGATAAAATGAAAACAAAAAAATCTCCAATCATTTTGTTCAGGAGTCTTTTTTTTAAAGTCATCTCTTTTCATTTTGTTTTATGGATTTATAATCATTTCATATATCTTTTTTTCTTAATCTAAATCAGACTCAGAAGGTAAAGCAGCATTATAACCCCTTCTGTCACACACACATACCCAGTCAGCTCACGAGAACAAAGGACATCAATAGGTTTTTTTTTCTCTTTTTCTTCAGTTCTTTTACAAAGATGTGTTGGACTTCCAAACCTGCACCTCTGGAATACGGGATCTCTTCCGGATCCTCTCCATATGAAAGTTGGAGGATATCCTTTTGGAGGGAGCTCTGGGGGGGACATTTGGGGTTGTCAGCGGGCATGGGAGCGGGGGCTCATATGGGGTTGTTCTGGGATCTGAAGGGGAGATCGTAGAAATTCCTCCGTCGCCGTCTCCCCTTCGTCCGAGTGTTCGTTAGCATCGTCTCTACAACCGTCCATATCACCCTCTCTCACCCATGTCAGTGATGGCAGTGAGGGTCGACGCCCTCAGCTTTTTGTTTCCTGTCCCATGCTTTCTTCTCCACATCCTCACATTCTCGCGCTCAAGTCTCTCGTTCCCGTCGCTGCTGCTTTGCCGTTCACATTCATCCGGTGGCGCCACTGTAAAGGGCAATTACGGCCAGCCTTGTCTGACAAGGGAGCGGCCTGGATCCTGTTTGATTTGTCAATGATTCTGGGTCAAACTGGGGGGCGCCCCACTCGACGGCGAGTGGGTATGATAACTAGGGTGCTTAGGGAAGAGGAGAGGGGGAGAGAGGATGGTGATGATGAAGGGCTGTTCGGAGGAGGGCTCTGGATTTGAGATGTCACTGACTCTGCTGTGATAGGAAACGATGGGCACTACAGGGAGAATGCAGGGGGCCACTCTCCACCCCTGGCTGGGTCGGCTAAGGGGTGAGGGTCATGTACTATTGATCTAATACTGATAAGGGGACAGGTTTGGGACTGAGCCCACTGCGACTGCCAGCCTCTGTTACACAGAGCAGCCAAGACTCCGCAACTGCTCTGTTTTACACGGAGCAGAAGGGAAACTAATTAAGAGCGGTTGTTGATTGGTTAAACTTTGACAAGTGGGGGCTGAAGGGAGGACTGCTGCAGTAGTGCAAAAACTCCACTCCAACACCAGCCTGGCTGGGTGGGGGCTGTTTTAATGGTGATGGGGTGCAATTCAGTCAGAGCTAGGCTCCAGAAAGGGCACTGTCACGGGCTAGAGTAGGGCGGGGCAGGTGATGGATCTCTGGGAGTGGTGGTGACGCTCGTGGAGGGGGTTCTTCTGGGAGTCAGACCAGACTCCACCATTGTGCCCAAAGGTGGCGTTCCAGTTCCTCTCTCCTCCCTCCTTCAGCACTGCTCCAAAGAAGTGAGGCTTGGCCATCTGTGACGATTACCCAGGATTCCTGCCACACGTTACTCTGCTTAGGTTCTTCTGAGGGGTGCAGATTACCCATCCTGTACAAGTGCCCAGTATGAACTACTGCTTGGCATTGAGTATAAAATAGATTTTCTTAGTCTCTCATTTCTTCCATGCTCTTCTTGTAAGAGTGGTAAACCCAGTTAGATTTGGCTTGGCCCCAGAATTGGAATGAACAGAGCGGGCTTTTATGATCAAATCAACATTCTTGAATGGTCATTTGGCCAGTACACTCTGATATCTGCCACGGATATCTGCAGTGAGATATTACTGTCATAGTGGTGAGCATTGGTAAAGTGCATGACACTAAAAGAGCTTTTGAGTTGCCTCTGAGGAGGCTTCATTTCTGGTTGAGAACATTCCACCTTTTTACGTCTAATGCACTGTCCATGCATGAAAGAAAGCTTATTTCCATGGAAATATTTATCGAGGTCCACTGGCAGGCATCATCAGTGTACTGTGGAAGATCGCCATGATGCAGAAGGAAACCGCCCTTTCTGTGCATGCTAATTCAATGGACGTGGCCACCGGGGGTTTTCAGTTATTCTGTTATCTATCCTCTTGCCACAGGCTTAGATGGGTGTCAGCTGGGCTGCACATCCACACTGTCCTTCGTCGCTTCTGTGAGTCGATTTCTGTTTTGACAGAAACGGGTAAATCCAAATTTCAAAAGATGACACTTGGTCCCATATAACAAAAAGAGATAACCCGAATGTGATGGGTACCATTCCCCGGAGTGGGTGGAACCTTCCAGGGGGATGGCCGGCCCTCCTGTCTTCAGTGGTATTTCATTTCAACCAAGTGATAGCACTGAGGGTGTGTGTGTGTGTATGCTGTGAGTGTTTTGTCTTTCCGTGACTACGAGTGTGCACCTATGCAAACATTATGCACATTTGTGTGTTAATCTACACATGCGCCAACTTGTATGGTGTATGTCTGTGTGTAGGCTGTGGGCAGCTGCCCTGTGTCCAGAGAGGTGAGGTAGTGCCTGACACCACAGGGGCAGTATTGCTGCCCCAGCCTGGGGGTGTGTCCACTTTGAGGTAAATGGTAGCCTTCTTGGCATTTGCCTGCTCTCAGTGATGCCCATGGTAAAAAAAGGCAAATGTGTATGGAAGCCTGGAGGGGCCACACTGAGCTGAGTCTGTGAGGAGAGGACTCTGTACAAACCCTGCAGGTTAGGGCTGTATATCAACACTGCCGCGCAGTGCATACAGTAAAATGAGGCATTCACGTTACTTTGAGGTGATGTGTGTTTTCATGTTTATGTGTTTGTGTGTGTGTGAGAGAGACACAGATATATATATATATTTATATATAGACAGAGAGAAAGTGTGTGTGTGTAAGATGAGCTTTGCCGTCTTGCTGGTGGTTGCTGCTATTCAAAACCTCCTCAGGGGCTGTGTGTGGGAGATTTACCTCCGACCCCTGGCTCCGAATATACAGTCCATCTATTAAATCTTGTTTACTCTCTCTATCTCTGTTCCTTCTCTCTCCTTCTAAGTGACTCTCTCGTCCTCCTCTCCTACCTTCTTTCTTTCTTTACTTCAATGCAGCAGCTCCTCGGAGAGAGAGGGGCTTAATTGTCATTCATAAGACGGCAGGCTGCTGGCACAAGCAGCACGGGCAATGACAAGGCAAGTCTGCTCATATGTGTGTGTGCGTGAGTGTGTGTGTGTATGTGTGTGTGTGCACTGTATGTCACAGGAGCCGGTCCAATGACACGAATGAAGGTAGATATGGAGCCATGGTCTGCACGTTTTTCAAAGGTAGACAACACAATTTCATAAAACTGGAGTAGCCTTGTATAAATATAGCACCGGTTTCACTGGAATCTAAGAAGAAGAAGCTCCAAAAAACAGCTGTAACGGCTCAGATTGAGTTGAGGAATTGATAACGATCTAGGTCTGGTAGCTCTGCTTCACTACAGCCATTATACACCAGAGAAATGCCTAAAAACATCTGCTGAAATTTCAACGTGCAGTGTTTGCTGATTGTGTGTGCCTGCATGACTGTGAGCAATAATGTGTCACTGATGTCCATATTTTCTGAATCACTGCATTAGCAGCTGTTCAGAAATAATACTGAGAGGTGCTGACCAGCCTGAGAGCTGGAAACATGGGCTTCAAAACGTGTAAATCTGTGATCGCTAAAAAGAACCAGAGAGGGGGGGGACGGACCCCTGCAAAGAGACGCTGCTCTGAAGAACTGAGGTGGAACAGGCTGTGGGTGTGTGTGTGTGTGTGTGTGTGACTACGTGTGTGTGTGTGTGTGTGTGTGTGTGTGTGTGTGTGTGTGTATCTGTGTACGTGTCTTGGCAAATGGCTACAACTCTGACTAGATAAGACATCATGCTCAGACAGAAGGGCCCCCACACGGATTTTAAAACAGGGGTAAGTAAAATGAGGAGAAAGAGGTGGAGGAGAGGGTGTTCAAAAAAACAAAATCCTCTGTTTGCTTGACTCTCCTGTTGCTGGTGTGTTGTTTCTGTTATCGTTGGTTCCAGTTTTTAAACCACATACTGTACTGTAAATGCGATGTCGGAGAAATGCAGATTCCTGCCGAGAGGACTCTCCCTCCATCCTTCCCCTTTCAAAAATGATGGCCCTTCCCATCTCCCAGTTTGCCCCGACTTCCTCTTCCCTTTGCATGGTGGCAACTGCGCGTTTCACACCTCCTGGTCCTCGAAGACCTCCAGGAAGAGCGGGGGGAAGAGTTCGTTGGGACACTCCACCTTCATGTGAAGGAAGCGGCTGGCGTGGCACGCCCCGATCATCCGCAGGTCCGTCACCTTCATCAGGAGCTTCGGCCAGAAGTGAGGAATGTTGTGCTTGCGGTAGTTGATGTAGTGCTCAAACGCCAGCAGGTAGGTCTCCTGGCACTTCTCGATCTTGTCCATGCAGGTCAGGCCAGAACGGTCTGGTGACAGGAAGAGTCGGTGTGCAGAGAGTAAGAGAGGGGGAGGATAAGCGGGGAGTATAGGAAGAGGGAGAAGAAGGAAAGGATAGAAGGAAAGGTGGAAGGAGACATGAAAATGAGTGAATCAGTCTCATCAACCCAATGTAATTATGACTAAATCAACATTCAGGACAATGTGACCTTCATTTAGCTCATGTGTTATTATGGAGCAAATTCACATTAACAAATGCACTTTTAAAAAAATTAATCTAATTTAAATCATGCTACTTGGTCAACAGCCTGAACTTGTGTGTCAAAGTTCACCACCAAGTTCAAATTGATGGAAAAATTTCTATTGGATTTTCTTCATCCGTTCCTTATTTGCATCCTATCTTCTTTAAAACCTTTAGCATATTATGTGAAACGTGTTCTAAAACCAGACCGTGTGGGAGTCTCGACAATGAACAAACCAAGAGCCAAGTCTTTTTAATCACATTTAGGATGTGCTTTAGATTTCCTCCTTTCAACGTTGAATATCTACGCGGACTTTTATCTTCAGGCCATAATTACATTTTGATTCACAATAGACTACAACAGACTCTGAGAGCGGGTAATGACTCGAGTATGGACTGTGGTGTAATTGTGTCTCCAAGGGCAGAGAAGACTGAAAACGTACATTTGCATTACATTAAGCTCAATCTCCTACTCTTCCACTGTTATAAGCAGCAGAGTAAAAGCCTCAGAAAAGAAGCTGAAGTCGCAAGTTCTGAAGTCAACAACAACCTGAGCTCATGAGCAGCACGGCCTGCAGCAGCGCCACCTCCGTGTCGTCCAGGTTGAACTGCGCCAGGCTTTTGCCCAGATCGAAGATGGCGTCCGACACGACGCCCAGACCCCCGTTCTTCAGCTGCTCGCGCTTCACGGCCATCTCGCCGCTCAGCGTCAGCGTCTCGCTCTCCGGGTCGTAGCGCATGGCGGCTCGCAGCGACATGATCTCCATGCAGCAGCCCTTCAACAGGATGATCTGGTCCTCACACGGTAGCTGACGGAACAAGGATGTTTACGTTTAATGAAAGGTCAAACTTCTGTCTGAACAGTTAGCACATTGGACATAAATAACATTTTCAGGCTGTAAAACCCAGTGACCACTTTTTGTTTATTTTAAGGTAAAAATAATGGAAGAGGTTGATTTGAAAAATTTCAACGTTAATACTGTTACCAATTCTGTTTTTCATTGCATTTCAGACTTGTCATATCATTGGTAGTAGTAACTTAAATAATAACTTTATTTGTGCAGCATTTTTTAAAAACTGTTTAAAAACTTTTTTAAAAATAGAAACAAAAATCTGTTCAAAAAGGAGAAAGTTACCTTTTTTATTTTATTTAAAAACATCATAAGGGTATTCTTGGAGATAAATAAATAAATAAAATAAATAATTTTAAAAAATACATTTTCTTTTTAGCAGATTTTGTCTTCCTTCCTGCTCAGTAAATATATGAGGTATATTTTGGTGAACAGGAAGAGAATATTTACATTTACATTCTTCTAGCTTCACAATTACATGTTTATAGTTTAGATGAGAAATTGTTTAATACATTCAGATAAGGGAAATGGAAATGTTACAGAAAAATGAAAAACGTCAGCAACACAGGCGGAAATGAGCTTGTGTGTGACCAAGAATCTACCAACCGGAATTACACTTTAAAGAGGGAATCGATAAAAACGCCTGACAGGAGGGAGGAATCAGAGGAGGAACGGGCAGCGATGGGAGAAACACGATGATGGGTTGGAAAGAGGCAGACATGTTTTTCCCCTGATGAACACAGATTATGACTAATACACCCTGATTTACATGGATATTAGAATCTCTGGGTTGAAAAACCCATACGATTAAATCTACAGACTCTGATGTGCTGAATTAAATCTCACCTTAATTCAAGCTTGTTTCTTATTTTGCTGCTCTCGACTAATTGGAATTCATTGGCTTGATTTGTCTTGTAAATTTGTACCTGGGGGTTATGTTGAATTCTTCGTGGCTCGGCGAGTGTGGGCTTTGTTTCTGTGTGTTCTTATCAGTAATTCGCCGCAGTGAGCAGATCTCACGGAGGCTAAACTCTCCCTCCACCTCTTTCATCAGATTAAAAAGGCTTCTTCCTCAATATAATCAATTATATTGTGACTAGACGACGACACATTAAACATGACTGATTATCAGCGTCTGGAATATTAAAACTCTGCTTCCTTATCTGCTGCTGTTTAGTTTCTTCTTCTCTGAAATTAATAAAATATTCCAGCGGCAGTTCGAGGAATTTATCCTAGTTTACATTTGAATGGTAGTATCCATCACAATAGCACTGTGTAAAATGTGAACGAGCTTAACTTTAAAACAGGCTGATTAATGAAGCGACGACTTTCAAAAGTATCTATGATTTATGTCCTGTAATAGATTACAGCTGTAATTCATTACGCTCCCACTCACACAGCTATTCTTCATTTCCAACGCACACACATTGCAGCTGTCCCACTAGACACTAACTCAGCTGCCCCGATAATTATCCAATCACACAAGGTCTCATTACAAGCTGCAGAGACAAGAAACATGATTACATGTTGCTAATTAAGGCGGAGCAGACAGGAGCTGAAGTGCTTCTCTGATTGTCACCGGCGACAAAAGCCGCTCTTGAGTTTATTTTCCGAGCCAGACGTACGATGTGAGCAAAGTGTAAATGATCGGAATATTAACCTGCGGAAGCTGCGTCGACTCACCTCAGAGAACATGGGCAGTTTTTTGGCAAAGTCGACCACACGGGTGATGGCAGGAGTGATGATCTTGGTGAACTCGCTGAAGGCCTCCAGGTCCACCTTGTCTCCGTCCGACGTGGGCGCGACCGGGGACTGGCCGATTTTGTCTGGCTGCACGGGGGAACAAACGTGGGTGGCTGATTAGAGTCGACAATGACGTGAGGATGAATTGATGTTTTTATTTTTGTCAACAAATCCGAAGAACGAAAACCAACAATGAACCGATCCTAATGCATATTTCATAAATTCTCCATTGTCGTCCAAAATCTTCATCAAGGATACTGTAGTTTAATTTGAGTCACACACCATCCTGCTGCTGTTAATACACACCAGAGCCACAAATGTGTTAATCCGCGGCTGAAAATAGTCCCCAACAAATGCACTCTTTATCCCTGTTTGAGTAACATTTGCATAAAACGACAGTGGCCGGCTCCATCAGACGTCTACTGAGCCCTTTTTAAAAATGAAACTACGTATTTGAGACCCATTTCTACAGATTTATGTCTCGAGCAGGAACATATAGGCTTTGTGCCCAGAGCCACAGACAGGAGAGGGAAGTCGTAAAGCATTGAGAGACGGACTTACACATTGTTGGTCGTGGGTCTTTTCATGGGATTTGTCGACAATGAGGAACATACAGAGGATTTGCGGCCTTATCGTTTAAAATGGAACATGAAAGTGCAAATGCAGCGATGGAGCATTGGAGCTGAGCAGAGTAAAGAAAGCTCATGGAGTCTGCCGCGATATGACGAGTACATTAAAACGAGTTACAGTTGAGAGTATGGATATGTTTTTAGAGGACACAAAAGAATAAAATAAGATTATGGAAGAATCGATAAGAGTTGCGTCGGGCTTAGAGTAAAATATAGCGGAGGAAACAACACAGTTTTAAGCGGTTTTAAAGCCTTTTTGCTCCTCGCTACAAAGTGCTCACTTGCCTTGGGAGACAAATTAAAACCGATTTATCAGATAAGGACGGCAGATTGTGCTCTGAGAAAGGAATGGGACATGTCACCAGACAGATAGCGGTTACTTAGAGGAGCACTGCAGAGGGGAAACTGCAGATCAGTAATACATATGTTTACAGAGCTGAATTGAGGCTGTGACTATGAAAAATACCGTCTCACGCTCCACTGACTAAAGCGAGTGTCGGGGCCGAAGTCATTTATTCAGGCTGTGCTTCAACAATAAATGGGTCGAGATAAAAGTATAGAAATAATCACCTCGCACAAGGTGCCATCAATCATAATCCAGAGGGAGAGGGATTGCATAAATCAGGGTGAACTTGGCCGATCTTCTGCCGTGCAGCCGAGAAATTATGTAAAATTTAAACAATTGCAATAACTTTGACGGACTGCAACACTTGTCACGAGAGAGCCAAAACAAAGCATTGGTTTCACTGGTGGAGGTCAGTGGCATTTTTCATTTCAGCGTTGAGTAAATATTTCTCCAGAGAGAGACGCAGAGAGCAGCTGAGGTTAGGACTTCCTGAACGAACGGCACTCTCTCAAGAGGAGAAGCCTGGAAACAAACCGCAGGACAAAGGTTCAGCTGCGAGTCACGAGTCACAACTGACACAGAAATAAATATGGAGCCTTTAACTCAAATCTGTTGAAAGGGTTGCTTTAAACAATTTTCTAGACACATGTTTTCTCGCTCACTACCTCCAGTGGCATCAAACCACAGAGATAGTTTTGGTTTTATTTGCGCACGTTTGGAGATTTCTGCACGGACGACTGAAAAACGTCATTTAAAGGAATTCAAGGGCAATAAACTCTTAATGATCCAAAGACCTCATTGTCAACACATGTTTTCACAGAGACTAGTTCTTCAGTTGAGCGTAGTCTTAAAAAACTGTTTACAGCGAAGTCTCGTGAATACAAATAATAGTAAAACCAAAGCTATCTATCTAGGGCAAGACAACACAGAAGTTATGTAATTTATTTCATAATATGGGTGAAATCACACTTTAAATACAAGATAACACACTACTCAAAATAGAGTTCATCTTTCCACTGATAAATTTCACAAGTGTAACTAGATCTCTGATTTTCCCACTGACCAGTTTATGCATAAACACTTAGTGTGCAATATTGCGTTCACCGTGCAATATTTCATCCTTAATTTCGACTGTCCTGTCTACAGTGTGTATCTTGTTGAAATTGTTAATACTGTTAATACTTTTATATTTCTTCTATTTTATTTACTGTTTATCCACTCTATCATCTTTGCTGCTGTACATTAGAAATTCCCCCATTGTGGGATGAATAAAACAGTATCTCATCTTAATAAAATGTCTGCTCATGCTGTGGGTTTATATATTTGTGAATGTTGTGTGAATCTCAGGCCGGTGGGGCTTCATATAGTCTAATGTGATTTCCTTGCAACTGCTAATGCTTGTTCATTAACTACAGGACCATCTGGGTCTCATTGAGGGAAAACACTTGAGTTTACCTGCAGAGGGATTACGTCTGCACAGCCTGGCCTGGTCGAGGAGCCTAAACATTGCGAGATAGCACGAAGCTCAAGCCTTAAGAGACTCTTCTCTGTAACGTATAGGAAAAAGAAACCGCTCGCGATGTGTCCCAGAAGAGGCACGAGATATTTGGACTCTGACATCAACCCTGGTACACGCTGAGAGCTGGCAATCCAGAGAGAGAAGAGGGGAAAACTTTTTACTGCAGTCTCATCAGTTACGTGGTGAGCTTCAACTCCATTGACCTTTTATCAGATGGATTAGTTGCTGGAAAAGTTTGCTCCAGTAGAGCCGGAGAAGAGGAGCGAGGCCCGATATGTTTTAATCTGGCTGATGGATGGCTTCACCCCGGTGCTGTGAACTGCACGCTTGGTTCATGCTATATGTGATCAAGAGACATTTTTTTTAATTAGTAAAGTTAACTGTATTTTGCGTGTTTAGCAGAAAATACTGTTGAGCAGCCTGAACAAACTGCCTCATAGAAAATTGATGATGTGAGGGAAGTGAAAGTCTTACTGTCCAATAACATATAATATTATATAGTGTAAAGTGATAACAGGGGGGTTGATGGATCAATACTCATAACTCATGGCTACTTTTCAAGGTGTTGAGATTCCTGGCTGCCTTTATTGAAAAAACTGCCCACACAAGAATCTCTAATACCAATGAAATAAAGACGTCTGTTTTTGTTTGTTTCCAAAGTATCGATATAAATCTTCTGATAATAATGTTCGAATATACAGGACGGATCAGTGCATGACGAGGTGATAAGATCCCCTCATGACTGCAGCCCTGCAGGTGTGTAACTAAAAAATGCTGATGTGTTTGAACGTCTTCACTCTGAATGTCTGTGTTCAGCCAAAACCATCCAGTGTGTCCTCCACATATCGCCGAGCTGAATATTTTAACCAGGCGGCTGAGCTCGTCTATTGGCCTCGTGTTGCTGAGTCCGACAGTAAATGACTGCAGATAACGTTAATGAGTTCACAACCTACTGAAAATAGGAGATTGGTGTGATCTGAGAGGCTGCGAGCTGGGCTGGAAAACTAAATAAAAGACCTGAAGCGTGAAGTGTGGACTGACCTTTATGAGCAAGAACTAATGGACAGTTACTTCTTTATTTGTCAGTCAGCCATTTTGTTTTGATCTTGGCTACAGGCACCGGGCGCTTCCTCTCCAAGAACACAAACTCTTCAACAACTGATTTACATTTTCATGCATCTGCACCAATAAAGCCAATTCCGATTCTGATCAAACAAACTGGAATTGTTTGAGATCAGCTGCAGTTCATTCATGGCCAGTTTATATTGGATTCTTCCCAAAGACGTGTCGCATCATGAGACGAAAATAAATGTAAAGAGTTTCCAGGAACATGGACTCAAATGTCCTGCCCACATCTGAATCTAAACAAAGAGATGAGGTGTTAAGATGAGAGATGATGTGAATGTAGTCCTGCTTATCTAAGATAACAACAATCTAATCCATCAATCTAACTACGTGATGTGTTCCAGTTTGTAAGGACAGCTCTTTGCATCCTCTTGTTGAACCCACACCTAAAACAAATTTTGGAGGCGAAGTGGTTTCTTTAGTATCTTAGGTGTCGCAGATGTACTTTGATCAAAGTGCAGGTGAGGATGTTTGTGGATGGATCCTTGCACATCTGCTCACAGAGTCCCAGTATTTCACTCGTCAACGTACAGTCTACTGGTATTTATTTTAAAGTCTGACCCACATACAGCAGCTCACTGGCTGTTCGACGTCTCTAGCAAATGTAGGGCACTTTGCTTCTTCTGTCTTCTCCCCTTTATCAGAAGACCTCAGTCCTTTGCCTGACTTGATGCACAGCTTACTGTAATCAGTGCATCACTCAACAAAGTCACCCTTGACTGAGTAGTCATTTACGAGCTAAACTACAGCGCATGAGGAGCCGTGTCACCGCTGCCGTTTCAGAGCTGCCGTCCCCACGGGATTGAAAAGGCTCATCCTGGTCGGCTTAGCATGTAAATTTAGATATTCAGGGTTCGGCGGCTGCAGCCTCCAGAGCCCTGTTAGGGGGTGAAGCCTGTGAACTAGAACTGTTTATCCTTTCAGATGAACCCGACTCAGGGCTTATAAACAGTATTTCACAGTCACAGGGTTACTGTGATAATCAGGCTTTTAAATCCTGGTTATTGCGAGTCCTGCTCCGGAGACAGGCTTTCTACAACCCAGTGTAGGTTAACGCAATAAAACAGTATGTTTCCTAACACTAACCTTCGCCTCCTCACTGTTGTTTCAATCCTAAAAGTCTTGATTCATGTGGAAGTGACTGGACATTCGCACAAAACAAGACAATAAACAGACTGGATATCAAATTCATCATTTCTTTCTCTTGGAGGAAATTGTTACACGCCTCCTTCTCAGCTTGAAGCTTCACATCTCTTCATCTACGTTAAACCCCACGACACCCGACCACATCCTTCTTGTTGCCTAGCAACTCCATCCACAATGATTGCCACTACATCAGAAGTGCTTTCAACCCCTCTTCAGATGAAGCCCCCACGTTTCTCACATCTAACGCCCACCTACGACTCACAGATCTGCGGTTTTTAAAGGACCAGCGTGTACGATTCAGTGGCATCTAGTGGTGAGGCTGCAGACTGCAAACGACTGAGCACCTCCTGCCCTTACGAGCTTGTTGGAGAACCTACGGTAGCCACGAAAATCATGGGAGGCCGACGGTGTCTGTCTCTTCTGGGCTACTGTAGAAACATGGAGGACTCTGTGGAGGAAGACCTGCTCCGTGTCTATATAAGGGGTTCAATTGAAAACTGGATCGTAATGAAGGGTAGTAGCAGGATTATGTTTTACTAATTGCGAATTGCGAATTTCCCCATGGGGATGAATAAAGTATCTATCTACCTACCTACCTACCTAATTTTTTCAATGTTATATCAAGGTAACTAAAATGCAACAAATCTCATTTTCAGGCCATTAAACACTAATGACAACTTAATCATGAATATTACATTCCTTTTCTGCTGATAGATCCACCTTAAATCCTCCGCATTAGTCCATGAGTTCTGCTCCGGAGCGGCTGTGAAACTGTTAACCGGTGTTTAAAACTGGGTGAGCACCTCAGATAATCCTGGGCCAAAACATGAGGTCAGTGTTTGTGCGAGCCGGGGGAAGACTGATACGAGGCAGGGACGCCGTGACAGGGCTGTCCAGGATAAATCTGAACACGAGTGCAGCGGGGAGACAGTTTGAGAGAGAGAGAAAGTCTGACTGCCAGCATCCCTGCCAACTTGCAGATGAGCGCTCATGACTGAGGATTTGCGTTGGCTGAGATAAGGAGGGAGCTCAGAGAAAACAGACGGGGGAAAAATGGAGGGGAAAGTAAGGGTAGACACCCGGGACAGTGAGAGAGGAAACAAAGAAATAAAGACGGGAAAGAGATTAAAGCAAAAAAAAAAAAAAAAAGAAGGAAAGTCGAGGTGTGAATGAAAACTATGAAGGGAATTAGGTCTGGTTAAGAGCCCAGGAGGATTAGGATGAATAAACCCCCCAAATGCTGGAGAGAAGTGAGGAATGAAGATGCAGGCTGAGAGAGACAGAAACAGAGCGGAGGGAGATAAAGTCATGACAGTCAGACATGTGAGGGGAAAAAAGCTCTCCCAGATAAATGAATCCCCTTCATCATGGACATAATCCATATTGTCCTGTTGTTGGGTTCAAAGCAGAGAAATGGGAAGCACAGTTTACAGTTTGAAATGACGTCTGAAAGAGGCTTTAACATTGCTGCAAAGTCAAACCATCCTTGTCGAGTTCTTGAACAAACTGTACCTGCTGTTCTCAGGAGCAGGAACGTGCAGAATAAACTCCATGTGACAGAAATTTGTTTAATCCTCTGATCTGTATTGTTGTTGCTGTTACACAGTGAAGGGTCAGGCAGGTTTGTTCCAACTCGGATCTTATTTTTGTTAGTGTTGGAGAGTCTCTCTGTCGGGTATGATAACAGCGTGCGCAGCGGACTGACAGCTGAGATCTGGGAGTCGATAAGACGAAGTCAGACGAGGCAAGAAACACGAGAGGCGAGACCGTCCGTTTTTGACAAACCTCCATTTGAACCGAACTTATTTGGAAGAGAAAAAGAAGGTGAGCAGTAAAACTCAACTCCCATGCAATGAGGGATTGTGAGAGCTGACATTTTTCACCTTCTCCTTTATGATTTAGCTCCAGATATCTGGCTAAAGACTTGGCTTGTTTTCAGCCTGTCTGATCATCTGACCACTTGTTTTCCCTCCGTCAGAATTTGTTGCAGTGATGTCGTGCTCTCAGATTTCAGCAATTAATTCTAACGAACCTGAGCTATGAAAAATCAGAGCTGAGCTGTAATAAACTGCAATTAAATCCTTTAAAATCTGATTAGTTGTTTGAACAGTGCGTCCGAGCTTAACTTCATTCAAAGTTTTCACTCTGTTCTCTGTCGACCTGTTTGTCTGCACATCACTTGGCCGTCTTACCAGGAATTTGCGCTTCTGTTTCCACTGGGCGCCCTGAGCGTTGGTGTGTCTGTGGGCCTCCGTCACCAGGTGGATCAGCTCCCACTCGTCCCCGGTGGGCTCTGGACGGTTCTGGAGATTTTTCACCATTTCCTCCTTCTTGCGTCGCTCCCTGTTCTCCTCGATCAGGCGCCGCTTGGCCACCCGCTTCGAGTCGTCCAGCACCACTGGGAGGAGAGAGAGAGAGAGAGAGAGAGAGAGAGAGAGAGGTAGAGAGAGAGAGAGAGAGAGAGAGAGAGAGAGAGAG